>OX402022.1:8340575-8700675 GCA_947859395.1 Eupithecia insigniata | reverse complement strand
ACAACTTTATCTTGCATTGTTGGGGGTGCTGGGCTATTGCAGGGCGCTTTCCTTTCTTCAATCAAACGCTAACTTCTGAGGTATTGGTTTTCATAACTATGTTCCTGAAACAAAGTCATTGTTTATGTTATTTGCTGCTTGAAAAATTATAAAATAATGGTGTCCTTTATGTGATGGTAATTTGTTTTGTGCATTTGTTACGGGCCCTCGGCCTTGTTTGTAAATCAAATAACATAGTAGCACTAAAAAGAATGGTTTTATACAACCAAAACAATAACAAATAATTTCGGCTTCAACTTCTTGATTTGCGGTTCCGTTACTTTTGATTTCATTTGTCTGGGTTGCTAGGCTTATGTTATCATCATCATCATTGTTTATTTTCGCTCCTGATTTTAAATGGTAATCTTGCCCCTAGGTCCTCAGAGGCAGAAGTACTTCACCCTTACTGCAGTTGTGGGGCAGGCAAGCCTATATTCATGGAGTGAGCTGTTTGCATGGCTTCAACTTCTTTTCGATTTGGTTTTTGAGCTTTGCAATTTTCTTATATGACATTGTCAGCGTACATTGCTATAGACACTGGCAGATCTATTTCTATCCAGTGGCCTTGCCGTGGATTGTAGCGTGTGGCGTGGCACATATTGTAGCGCGTTGTCGGCGTTGTTCGCGCTAGTTTTGGCGTGAGTGGCGCGTCGCGTTGTTTGTAACGCGGATAACGCGTTATAAGCGCTAAATTTCTTTGTTCTTTGCGTTATAGATAGCGTGGCACGTTATTTGCATTGGAATTGGCGCGATTGGCGCTGATGGCGTGTTGCGTTGTATGTTGTAGTCCATGGTAGGGCTACAGGTGCCAACTTGTGGGATGTTGAAGTTGGAGCTAAGCGTTGAGCTTTATTTGTGCAGCCTAGTTATTTCCATGGAATATTTCATTTTTATCTCTTATTTTTCTAAATTTTAATTATAACTCGGTTTTCAATTTGGGTATTTTTACTTATATCTTTTATTTTACCTATGCTTGGACGAAAGAAATCATCATCTTCCAATTATGTCACACACGTTGCTTTTGTCACTTCTGACATCACTTTGACAGTAGGAGGAACTTCATGGCTGACAGTTCGTAGTGTTTGTGTTTTGTTTATAAACAATACAACTGGGACTGGTTATTTAAATATTTGTGACTATCCGTATGCTTTTGCCTTTTGGTTTGTGCCGTAAATCTAGGCAAACACCTGGATTTACGGCTGCAAGCTGGAATCCGGGATGCGTTGGGATACCTACTTGAGTGCATCTTCGTTGGGATATCCCAATGCAGGATCAAATAGGACACTGGAGCTATTTACGAGAGTGTGAGAGACTAAAAGATTTGTTTGGGTGTCTCCTGGGTTTGTTAGTACGGGGATAGTCTCAATTGTGGTTCATAAGAACGGAACGCATGGAAAGATATCCATGTGCCCAAGGGTAGGGGTTATGATTTTAAGTAGGCAATTATTTCTTTTAGATGTTTTTAGGGGAGTTTCATTAATAAAATTTTCATTCGTGCGTTTTGATTTATTCGCTATTTATCTATAAAAATGGATGAATGGCGAATGAATGAAAATATCTATCATGGTGATGCTCATAGGTATGATTTGGATGGTTGCCCTCTTATTCATAGTGGTCTGGTCTGGTAGGTTAAAGCAGCTCCTGTGCAGTGATACTTCTCTGAGTGAGAAGTATCAAGGCGCTGTAGATTTTCAGTCATGCCTGTTTTGGCTACTAGTTTCTTGCTGACGTGCCTGTGTTGTACCGTACCGTACTGCGCCGCTGGTTGTGTTTTATGGACCGCTCCTTTCGGCCGCCGGTATTGTGCTGAGTTGCGCCGCAGGTGGCGCTGCGCCATGGCCTAGAGTTGCGCTGTTTCGGCTGTTTTTGTAGCGATGCACCCTCGGTAGTGATATGCCATGGGTTTGGGTTGCGGTCCTACATACGGCAATGTTATTGGATAATGGAAAGTACATATTGTTTACCTATAGTTGAATATTTGAGAGGTGGCACATTCCTCCTTTGAATGTTAGGTTTTTGGCTTGCTGCTATTATCGCTTGCACATTTTCTTGCTTATTTAAACTCAGGAATACAGGATTTGGATTGATTTACTTGGGAGGTTGTTTGGGATGGTCGGATTATTATGAAGGAACTGTATACTTGCTCGGTTCATCAGTTACATGCATATCTAGTACATTTGCAAATTTTATTATGTGTTTGTTATTGATGGGTAGCTTCGCATTTCTTCTAGTAAACATTAATTAATTAAATTAAATTATTAGACTTGTTAAATTAGTATCTGATAAATAATTGGGAGATTAAACTTTTTTTTTTTCTCTTTATTCTCTTGATCTTATTACTTGACCAATATTTTGTTTCCTGGACTTAAAATAGGTACTGAGTATTGGGTATATTATTGTTTATTTGTGTGATAGGTTAATTTAACTTAATTTTTTGTTGCTGTGGGGTTGCTCTTGAGTAAGTTTTGATTTTCTTCTGTTGATTATTATTATTATTTATTGAAATTGATAGAGGTATTTTATGTTCATTATTTTACTAATGGTTCATTTAATGAAATTATTATTATTCATTCTGTTGATTATTATTATTATTTATTGAAATTGATAGAGGTATTTTATGATCATTATTTTACTAATTGGTCATTTAATGAAATTATTATTAAACTAAATTTTTATATCAATATATGTATGTAATGGTTTATAAAAGAAATTTAATTGATTTGGTTAATTATCATATTCTTATAATGTTGTAGTGGTTGTTATTTTTTGCGATAACGGTCCATTTTATGCTATTTAATTTGCAAATGCTACTTATCTGTGTATGTACTGATACACTGCAATGATTTATGAAATTTAGGAAATTGTTGTAATTATCTATTACATCAGATTTTGTTAATGTTGCAGTGGTCGCTATTTATTTATTTTTGTCATAATGGTCAATTTAATTCAATTAATTTATTCATTATTTTTATTTGTGTATGTTCTGGTACTCTGTGATTATGGTTATCTATAATCTGCAGCATGTGCCAGTACTTTATTAAAGTAAGAATTGAAGAAAATACATAATATATATTTGTATAAGTACACATGTATGTCGTGAATATTGTTTTAATTTCTTTTTAAATAACTTTAATTTCGTATTGTTGTCAAGGTACTCTGAGGGCTACGATTGTAGTTTCTGCAGATGTAACTCTAAAAAAAAATGATTTTTATATATATACCTAATGTATACGGTAGTATTTATATAAAAATATATAATACCTATGTTAAAATTATAATGTTAATATTTCTTTGATGTCTAAAGGGGTAAAAAAAAAAAAAAAAAAAAAAAAAAAAAAAAAAAAAAAAAATAAACGTGAAAAGGAAAAAAAAAAAGACTGAATAAATTATACGTTATGAGACGTGAAGAGAGAAAATTATAAATACTACCCAATATTCAATACCTTGATGTATGTTAAATTCGTCCATTATATTCTAATATAACCTAATCTTAATATAGTATTATAGAAGTAATGTTATTATAATGTTAATTGTAACACAAATGTTTAAGGCTTGATTTTCTTTTTTTGTGACTATCTGTGTTTTATGCTTATGGGGTGAAGGTGTGTGTGTGTGTATGTGAGGAGAAGGGTGGTATGATTGAGTGAATGGGTTAGTAGGTTAATGTTTGATTGTATGCATTTTTGTAATTTACTGATTTGTTTTTATTTGTAATTAAATTCACAGGACATTGTAAATAATGATGTTGCATTAACAGCAACAGATTATTATGGATTTTTAAAGTAACTGCAGACAAGCGCACTCACTGACTCTGTAGTCAGATGAGTTAACTAGTATGCAACATATTAAAAAAAAAAAAAAAAAAAAAAAACCTAACCTAACCTAACCTAACCTAACCTAACCTAACCTAACCTAACCTAACCTAACCTAACCTAACCTAACCTAACCTAACCTAACCTAACCTAACCTAACCTAACCTAACCTAACCTAACCTAACCTAACCTAACCTAACCTAACCTAACCTAACCTAACCTAACCTAACCTAACCTAACCTAACCTAACCTAACCTAACCTAACCTAACCTAACCTAACCTAACCTAACCTAACCTAACCTAACCTAACCTAACCTAACCTAACCTAACCTAACCTAACCTAACCTAACCTAACCTAACCTAACCTAACCTAACCTAACCTAACCTAACCTAACCTAACCTAACCTAACCTAACCTAACCTAACCTAACCTAACCTAACCTAACCTAACCTAACCTAACCTAACCTAACCTAACCTAACCTAACCTAACCTAACCTAACCTAACCTAACCTAACCTAACCTAACCTAACCTAACCTAACCTAACCTAACCTAACCTAACCTAACCTAACCTAACCTAACCTAACCTAACCTAACCTAACCTAACCTAACCTAACCTAACCTAACCTAACCTAACCTAACCTAACCTAACCTAACCTAACCTAACCTAACCTAACCTAACCTAACCTAACCTAACCTAACCTAACCTAACCTAACCTAACCTAACCTAACCTAACCTAACCTAACCTAACCTAACCTAACCTAACCTTTTTTTTTTTTTTTTTTTTTTTTTTTTTTTTGTTTACCCGGTTTCAAATCCTTTATGGATACCAGCTGTCCGGGGGGACAACTGGTTCTGTGGGAGTCTCCACCTCTACAGGTGGCATACCCACTAAACATAACCGGGGGTTTCCCTACTTCAACCGCATATGAGGTGAGATAGGGTCGCGTTAGCAGTCACTATCTCACCTCAGCGGGCGGCCCGGGAACCACCCGGGCCTCGACCTAGTGTAGGGGTGGCTTTCTCCACAACGGCCACCCCTCCGGAATGTGTGGGGCCGTGCAAGCCGGTAGAGAGTCCCCCGACTCCCTACCAGTTGGCCCCACTACTGAGGGTGAAGGAGGCGGCTAAACCGCCCCCTCCGCCCCCCGGGACGTCTGCGCCGGAGCGGGTCAGATTGGACATCATCCTCCCTGACCCGCTCGGCGGCCTCCTTCTGCGACATCACGGCTTCGCAGAAGGAAACCATCGCCTGCCACTCTCTCGCACCGCCGAGCATGGCCTTCACCACGCTCGGCAGAGAGAGGTCCCTGCCAACGATCGCTGAAAGCGTGTGCCGCATGGGACTCCACGCGGCACACGCCTCCAGCGTGTGGAGCGCCGTATCCTCCGGCGCCCCACATTCGTGGCAGGCCGGGGTTACCTCCCGCCTCGCGATCTGATGCAGGTACTTCCCGAACCTAACCTAACCTAACCTAACCTAACCTAACCTAACCTAACCTAACCTAACCTAACCTAACCTAACCTAACCTAACCTAACCTAACCTAACCTAACCTAACCTAACCTAACCTAACCTAACCTAACCTAACCTAACCTAACCTAACCTGAGTGTTGATTTTGGTTTTCACTTTTCAGATGGAATCCCGGTCCAAAAAAATTTTAAGGCTCATAAACTCGAGTAATAAAGCTGATAGCAATAACGACGTATCGCAAAATGAAAATAGCGTTGGTAAGTTTATCGTTAAAAAGTTAGTTCCATGATTTTTTTATTAGAGTGCTAAACTACATAATTACTTCTTTTAGTGCAAGATGACAACGCAAATGCATCGAAACGTCGTCGTTGCGATTCGCCTTCAATCGCTTCGACCAGTATAAATATTAATGAGATTGGTAAGTTTATCGATTGAAAGTTAGTTTTGTGTCCTTTTTCATTAATTATTATGCTAAGCGTCATACCTACTTTTTTAGTGCAAGATAAAAATGCAAGCGCTTTGAAACGTCGTCGTGATTCGACTTCGAGCTCTTCGAGCAGCAGTTCTTCAAGCAGCGAATCTTCGGGACCATCTTTTTATGAAGGTATTTTAAAAGATTATTCCTACTAGCTTAGCCATAAAACATATGTAACCTACCCAATGCTACAAATTGTGATATTGTTTAATCAAATATTAATTTGGATATTTTTATGTTACTTAAGATTTGCAATAAAGTGTAACCATCATTTATTCATTTTTACAGACAGCGATGACTCAGTAAAAGACCCTGATTATCAGGCTCATGGCCAAACTAAATATATCCCGAGTTCTGATAATGAACATAGTGATAATGAAAAAAATAGAGAGGAAGAAAGAAACAAAGTGACGATGGCGAAGAATAGAGTAATGAATACGATTGAAAAATTTAATGAATTAAATATAGCAGAGAATGGATCAATAAATACTGCTGCTGCAGATACAACAGAACGTGAAACTAAAAATATGATGACAACGCCGACAAACACCGAAAATAAGACTGATAACGATACAATACAACCTACTGACAGAGAATTCGATACTGCTATAGTTGAAAACAATATAACAGAGAACGGATCATTTATAGATACAATAGAATGTGAAAATGAAAATATGATAATATCGAACTTTGAAATCAGGACAGAAATAACGCCGACAAACACCGAAAATAGGACGAGTAACGATATAATACAACCTACTGAATTAGATACTGCGATAGGAGAAACTGAAAACAATGGAATAGAACCTACTCCAACTAAAAAAGGACGAAAAAGAACATTAAACGAAAAGAAATGGAAGAAAAATATTGCTAAAAGATTAAGAAACTGCGGGAAATCTTACGAGTCAAGTATAACAAAGAAAATTATTCCTGAGCGTCAACTAAAGGAACCTTGCAAAGAAACCTGCACATTTAAATGTCGTGCTAATTTCACAGAAGAACAGCGACTTCAATTATTGGACGATTATTGGAAATTAGGAGATATTGAAAAGCAGTGGCATTTTATAGCTACTTCTATCGAAAAAGTAGTAACGAAGTGTCACTATGTCAAAGTAGATTCAGAAGGAAATTTATTTGCACCTAAGCGTGATAAGAACCATGCCTTTTATTTAAGCATTGAGGGCAAAAAATTTAGAGTGTGCAAAACATTTTTCAAAAATACTTTAAGTATCAACAACCGACCAATAACAACAGCATTAAAAAAAACGAATAAAGATACTAATATTACAATAATGAAAGATAACCGTGGATGTCATCAAAAGCATAAGAAAGTGGATGACACAATAAAAGAAGAAGTACACACGTTTATAGAGTCTATACCTAAAATAGAATCACATTATACGCGAGCCAACTCAAAGAAACATTTTATCGATGGAAGCAAAACCATAGCGGATCTTCACAAAGATTATGTTGATGCCTGCATGACTAAAAATACTCCTTACGCAAATTATGTGATGTTTTATAGGATTTTTACCCAAGACTTCAATTTATCGTTCTTTGTGCCAAAGAAAGATTTATGCGACGTATGTGAAGCATACAAAAATTTATCACCGGATGAACAAGAACAAAAAAAGGAAGAATACGAAAAACATCACAAAGAAAAACGCCTATCTCGTTTAGAAAAAGAAAAAGACAAAATCAACGAGGATGTAATAGTATGTGTGTATGATTTGCAAGCGGTTTTTCCATGTCCTAAAGGAGAAATATCAGTTTTTTACTATAAATCCAAACTGAATGTTTTAAATTTGACAATTTATGATATCCAGAAAAACACTGTTGACTGCTTTGTCTGGGATGAGTCTCACGCAAACAGAGGAATTAATGAGATTGGAACTTGCATTTTCAAGTACTTAGATGGCATTTCTAATACTGGAAAGGATAATATAGACGTCATATTTTACTCCGATAACTGTGCAGGACAGCAAAAAAATAAATTCATGGTTGCTATGTACCTGTTTGCTGTGCAAAAATTTCCAAAGTTAAGGTCGATAACACACAAGTATTTAATTAAAGGACATACACAAAACGAGGGTGATTCAGCGCACTCCCAAATCGAAAGACAAGTCAAAAGGCAATTACGAAGTGGACCAATGTATACACCAGATGCTTTCATCGGAGCTATAAAAGCTGCACGCAAAAAAAAAGAACCTTTTCGAGTTACAGAAATGAGCTACAGTGACATTTTTGATTGGAAAAGTGTGTGCAATCAAATGAACCTTACCGTACAGAAAGATGAAGCAAACAACCCTGTTAAAATCACAGAAATTAAACAGATTAAAGTTCTGAAAGATGATCCTCGAGCTATTTACTACAAAAAATCGTATGCCGATGAAACGTATCAAAGGGCTATTGTTATTAAAAAGAGGAAAGAAATTGACATCGACGTCAAAAAAGCGTACGATAGAAAACCGGGTATATCAGAAAAAAAGAAAGCAGATCTCATGGAATTGGTAAATAAAAATCTAATTCCAGGTTATTACAGACAATTTTTTGAAGGTCTCTAAATTGTTTAAGAGTATACTTTTGTTTCTTGTACAAAAAAAATACACAATGTGCCAAATATTAATGGCCTATTTTGTGATACACTTAGAGATTATCTACCTCATAGAAATAAGATACATTAAGTCTGATAATGTTCCTTAAAAGTAAAAAAATAAATGTTAGTATGTAAGTTCATACAGTCTGATTAGATTCTTTAAAAGTCAAAAAAAGTGTTAGTTTGTAAGTTCATTGAGTCTGATTCTGGTCTTTAAAAGACAAAATAAGTGTAAGGTAATTGAGCCTGATACTGTTCTTTAAAAGTAAAAAATAAATATTAGTTTGTAAGTTCATTGAATCTGATTATTTTCTTTAAAAGAGAAAAATAAATGTTAAATTGTAAGTTCACTGAGTCTGATTCTATTCTATAAAAGTCAAAAATAAGTGTTAGTTTGTAAGTTCATTGAGTCTGATACTGTTATTTCTGAAATTTACTATCTACCTTAAATAAAAAGCAATACAGAAATAACGTGTTTTATTAAAATGTTCCATAAAAATTATGCAAAAATTAAAAAGTTATAACACATGCAACGTGTTAGATAGAGATATTACATTAAAAATAAAATTTTGTTCAGGAAAAACGTGACATAATGTCCCTTTTTTTATTTTTCTATAAAAAATTGTATGATAATAAATAGATAAGTCGTTAAAATCCAATACTAAATAAAATAGGATGATTGAGCAACATTTTTATTTGATTGAGTCTTCTTAAAACCTTATGCACACAGTAATATCGAACATGCAAACTTTCAAAGACGATTTCTGAAAAAACAGGTGTTTGAAGATATCACGTTATTCTCGCAAATGAGCGATATACAGACGGCAGCAAAATTGAGGGCAAGGTTGGAGCCTCATTGTCCTTCTGGAAAAATGAGATCGAAACCAATAGCCAAAAATTGAGGCTGTCGTCGTACTGTACGGTTTTCCAAGCGGAACTGTTGGCTATACTTAAGTGCACCAGGGAAATTCTGAAGCGCACAGAAAATAGTTACGGAGTCCCACGCTACCCAACGCTTCAATACCTATACTTACCTAACTATCATCTACGCATAGGTACTAGCGGACCGTTCACCCGTAAAGTTATGTAGCTGCAACAAGTATTTGGTATTTCTAACCAAATCGGTTAGATGGTATTTCTAACCAAATCGGTTAGAAATATATTGGGTAGAAATCAGAACAGGTATAGAGTATTGTAACGTTATTGGGTACCAGTTGGTACTAGCGGTATTGAAACAAAATACCCAACTAATAACCGGTAGCCAAAATATCCAATTACTCCCATCCTTAGTCTACAGTGACTCAAGGTCGTCACTTGAAGTAGTCACAAACAATCGCTCTCTCCACCCCCTAGTTGTAGAAATCCGTAGTAATCTAGAGGAGTGCAAGCGTAGGAACAAACACGTCGCACTCTTCTGGATAAAAGCTCACGCTCTGGTCTAGAGGGGAATGAGAGAGTCGACCAGCTCGCGAAAGAGGCCGCTCTAAAGCTGAAGACCAAGCCAGACTATGACCTGTGCCCTGTTTCGCACATCAAGCGACAAATCCGTTTGAGGTCGCTTGAGGTGTGGAACAAAAGGTATAAGGATGGTGAAACCGCAGTAACGACAAAGCTTTTCTTCCCTGACGCAGTAAAGACCCATAATATAGTCCGGAACATTAAGCCAAACGGTATTCTAACACAGGTAATGACGGGACACGGTGGGTTTTCCGCATATTTGAACCACTTCAAATGTAAGGAAAACCCATCGTGTATCTACGAGCCAGGAAAACCTGAAACAATAGAGCACATAATAACAGAATGTCCTGTCTTTGGTAGAGAAAGGTATGAAATGGAACACGTCATAGACTTTAAGATAAAAGTTGAAAATATTTGTAAAATAGTTGAAAATAAAAACATTAGAGATACGTTTCTTGAATATTGTATAAATATAGCAAATAAGGTAATAAAAAGGAATAGATAAATAAGAATAGTTAATATATATATTGTTAAAGTATATATTAGTAACTATGACAAAAACAGATGTATAGATTATAAGTAATCATAATATTAAGAAACTATTGTAAAAAAAAAAAAAAAAGGAAAACCTGTTTTCTTATTAGTATCCCTATAAATAGAGAATGTAACAAAGAAAAAATGGAGATGGATACGAGAAAGATATAGTATGAAGAATGAAAGTACGAGAAGCATTAAAGCGAGAACTAGTATGAAAGGATACCGAAAACAAAGTCTCAGATTCAGTCAGAGGTAGGATAACTCGCGGGCCGGGACATCGCTCCCGGACAGGAAAAAAAAACCTAACCTAACCATCAGTCTCTAGCTAGTCACTCCCGAGAGCGGCAGGGCACTTTTCTCGAGTACAGCTTGTACTTTTCGTACAAAACGCGAAAATCACTTCGGTAAATTTGTCCACTTTGGTCATTTCATACAATCTGTGCTAAATTTGTTCGATTTGGTTAATTTGTGTTGGATTACAGTGAATTCATACAAAAAGTGCTGTAAATTGTTAATTCCGTACCAATAAACTATACAAGAGCTGCAGCTTCCTTCTGAGTATTTTTAAACACCAACACTGCGATCACCAATCCGCCTGCCAAGCGTGGTGATTATGGCAAATCCCCCCCTACATGGGAGACCATCCACTCGACCGAAACATCGTAGCGGTCGCAGGGAGTCGATGGATGGAGGCGGCTCAGGACCGCTATTTGTGGCGTCGTACGGGGGAGGCCTATGTCCAGCAGTGGACGTGTATGGGCTGATGATGATGATGATGAAACTTTACAAACTCTGAAAAACTAAGGAACATTCAGTGACTCGTACAATTCGTACGTTTTGTACATAAGCAAACTGGTTCACTCCGTATAGCTTGTAAGTACTATATGTGCCTGATTCGATTAGTTTGTATTGTTTTCAGTAAATTGGTAAGTGTTATTTTCGTCCAATTTGAATCTGTTTTTTTGACTAAGTCTAAAAACTACTGTAGAGTTCATACTGTTCGTACACAAACAAACTTGCTATACAGATCCTTTGAACAATTCAGCGGAAGTGCTCATGTCTATATTATTCAGTGCAACGTTTATTTTGAGCAGCTTGGGATAAACTTGCCTCATCATGTCAGGCGTGGCGACTGAAAGGATTTTTACCCCGCATAACTCACCAGAAATGGAAGATACTTTATCTGATGAAGCAACCACATCGTTATCTGGCGAGGTCAGCCCTTCTTTACCACCACTTATACTCGAAGATGAAGAAGAATACTCCTCAGCTATAGAAGAAGACGATGAATCAATTGAGCAGATTAAGAACGCTCCAAGTTATTTACCAAACTTATTCTTACTAAAATAAGAGAAGGGAAAAGTCTTACGAAAATCAACAAAGCTGCAATCATAAGACCGACCGAGGAATACCAATGTTTTATCAACCAACAGCAATCCTCTAAAGATAAAACTAAGACTAAACAACCAATCCACCAAATTAATAACACACAGGACAAAGCAAACATCGCCATCGCAGACACTGTCCGGGAAGTCATCCGAGATGAGCTGAAGAAGTTTAAGATCCTTACTCCAAAGCTGTCTGATCCACTTGCACTTCAAAGCCCACGGCCTAAACCAGCTTTCAAGCCCGCGCTGATAATCACTGCAAAGGAACCAGTGACCAATCATAGTGAAACCTTGCAGGCTTGGCATCGAAGTGTCTCCTTTGAGGATACTAATTACGCACCTGCAGGGGTTAAATAAAATAAAATAAATAAATAAAATTTATTCAAAGAAACTCGTACGTATAAAAAACATGAGTGCACTTAATAAATAAATATAGCTAAATGTAACAATAAAAATATATTTCTAATAACAAATTAATTGTTGAAATGGACAATGTGCAACAAAGAGAAGCAGTTATTGAAAAAAACCAAACATCCTCAAAGCGAGGTTATGGCTGAAGCTGCCAAAACACTTACCTAAACCAAAATAATTCTCAAAGGTATATCAAGATCCATCAACCCTGAAGTGCTCACTGATCTAATCTGCAGACAAAATGACTGTATCAACGGATGGGACGACCTCAAACTGAAATTCCTCAGAGGCAACAGAAATCCAGAACTATATAATGCCGTTTTATGGTCACTCCTGACCTCTGGAAAGCTGTCGCCGCATGCTCTCAAATCAACGTCAATCATCAACGCGTACATGTGGAAGACTATACACCTCTACTACAGTGCTTCAACTGCCTCAAATTTGGGCATACTAAATTTGATACTAAAAGCAAGTGCACACAAAACAACCCAGTCTGCTCGCATTGTGCGTCCACCACACACAGCTTCAAGAACTGTCCAAATAAACAAGACTTCTAAAATGGCCTGCTACAACTGCAAGTCTTACAACACTGATAAGAACATCCATGGAAGGAATATTACACACACTGCAACCTCCAATACCTGTCCTAGGGTAAAATTTATGATCAAGAAAATTTGCTCGCAAATAGACTATGGATATTAATAATTTCACTCAAGCTAAGCACTCTTGTATTCAAATCAACCTGGGACGAAGTAAGAATGCCACTCAAGAGCTTATAGTCCACCTATCAACACATAATAATGATATCGCTTTTATAAACGAGCCAAATGTTGGCAACATTGGCATTCTTAAATCAATCCCAGGTTATACAGTCTATCAGTTCCCTCTCCATTCCCCTTCTTCAGATCCTATCAAGTCGGCCATTGCTATCAGAAAAAACGCAAGTAGCTCAATTGGAAACACCGAACTCTCTGATCCAAATCTCTGTATAGTCCAAATTAATTATCATAATGGAACTAAAATATATCTTTCATCTATCTAGAGGTACATCGCTCCCAGAATTGACAACAACAACATCCTTCAAAAATTAAAATATTTCATACATATTACCTACGTCTGGTTCTATGCACATTATATGTGGAGACTAGGGATGGGACGTATTTACTCGACCAGGTTTTAAATACCTGGTATTTGCTTGCAAGTACGAAAACCTGGTATGCGTCGAAATACTTTGAGTCTTGCAAGTACGTACTTGCAAGACCGAATACAGAGGTAGGTATTCGGGGCGTGCGCGGACTCTATCGATGACTTACTTCTGACTGCGACAGTGACAGTGACACGAAATTCAAGTATTAGGTACGTACTTCATCATCATCCCATACACGTCCACTGCTGGACATAGGCCTCCCCCGTACGACGCCACAAATAGCGGTCCTGAGCCGCCTCCATCCATCGACTCCCTGCGACCGCTACGATGTCGTCGGTCCATCGAGTGGATGGTCTCCCATGTAGGGGGGGATTTGCCATAATCACCACGCTTGGCAGGCGGATTGGTGATCGCAGTGTTGGTGTTTAAAAATACTCAGAAGTACGTACTTACCTACGTATTTTTCAATCCCCAAAATACACCATATAGTAATTTTCATCAAAATTGTTTGAGGAATTTCCGACATTTTGTTTACAAACAAATACGATTATGAATTTTATTTCCATGGAAACTTAGATCAATTTCCTTGTATAAGTATTTTACTCTGAACGTGTTCATAAGACAGTGACAGACGTGCGTACATTATTTTATGCTAAAAGTATCGGCTAACTAACTGAAACACAATATCGATTTTATTTTATTAGTTGACAATGACATTAAGTGTGATCGTCACGGGTTGGCGCGAGATTCAATTTGTTTTAGATTAATAAAATTCCAACTGCGGTTTACCAATAATAAATCTACTTAACGGAAAGGTAATTTGGGGAAATCGAGATCTATTTTATATTGACCCATAATAAAACTAAATTCGATTTAATTGTATTTTGGGAGGTTGATTTTTGGCCCAAAATCTTTTAATTTTCCAAATGCTCCCAAAGAACCAAGGAGCCGCAGTTAGCTTTTTCATAAGGTAAATAGAAAATGGTTTACGATTTACGCCAAATTACTTTTCCGCTCTTTTATTCCTTATATACCTTACAAAAGTCATGTAGGTTTATGTCTCTTAGTCCAAACTAGTATTCTTTTAGAAATTAGGTACCCACTTATCTATCTAGTATCAATCTACTTAGCCACCGAGCCTACCATACCTACTAGATACTCTCGGTACATAACTAGATAGCGCCTGGGTTAGTTCTCTCTGGAAAACTCTGAAAACACGGTTTCCCAGAGACGAGGTGACCTATTTAGCTAAACTTATTTTTTAGTCCTGAAAATCTCAATAGGTAAGTAATTATAGCAATTTTAATTAAAATTGTTTTGCAACAGCACATTTCAGAGTTCACAATTTGATTGACATTCGTATCAAACAAATATGAGGTACCGGTATTTAACTGTATTTAATAGTCTATGACAAAGTATAACATTTACCTACCTACAGTAAGTAAATAATTTAGGTACTGTACTTAAAAAAGTAAAGTACCTACCTATGTAGATAAATATCAATTTTAAATAAAAATAATGTAAGCACCTACATAGGTTAGTTGGGTATCTGCATCAAACTTATGTAAATTAGATGAGTGAGCACAATCTCATTTTATATTATTACTTATGAAAAGATAATACCTACTTTGTAAATAATTACGTCATAACTACCTAGAGTGCCTAGAGTGAAAAGTGAGTCCCGTACTAATAAAAACTAATAATAGGTACCTACCTACGTCCCGTCTCGTCTGCTACAATTTTTATGGAGGCGTCTTCACACTATTTTGTTCTTTATAACAAATCTATGATTATTACAAGGTACAAAACTATGCAATTGTTTAATTCTGATAATCCACTATAAATAAACAAAAACAGCTAAAAATTTAAAATTAAAATTATGAATGACTAGTTACTGCCCGCGCCTACGCTCGCATTTTATCGGGATAAAATATAGCTTAAATGTTATTCCAGGTCCCAAACTATACCCATACCAAATTTCAGCCCAATCAGTTCAGTAGTTTTTGCGTGAAAAAGTAACAAACATCCATCGGTAAAAACTTTATAATAGGTATTAGTAGGATTCTCAGTCATGGATCTATGCCATAGGAAATCATTACTTACTCAAGAGTAGATCAATGACATGATTCAGCATTTATCTTGCTCCTTGAAGCCAAACTGAAACCTCTTAAAGGTGAAACTCGAGGAGGCAGAGGCTGCCATATACCACAATGATAAATCCCAAGTCATAATGGGCACAATGTCAGGGAGTTATATGGCAGCTTTCAGCGCAACAAGTGGCTTCGTGCCATTACCTTAAAATTATTAATTAAAACCTTCACACTGAAAAACGTTAGTGTGAGTTTATTTTATATTTGTTCCTACTGATTAAGGATGCTCTAACATCATTATGAAAGGTGTAAGTACAGAGATGACGGCTGATAGAGGAGAGTGGAAAAAAAATACATGTTGTGCCGACCCCACCTAGTGTGGGATAAGGGCAGGAAGAAGATTTAATTACTCTTACAATACATTTCTTGGTCTAAATAGCGTGCCCAAGACAATTTGAATACGATGTAAACAGTCTAAATTAATAATGTATGTAAAGGAATGAAATAAAGCTCATTTCGGTATAGAGTAAATACAATCTTACAGGCAATGCTATTGAAACTTATGTTTTCTATTGTACCTACGGCTACCATTCTGTACACCTGCTTTAAACATAATAAGATATGATGACTTAATAGGTAATTCGAAGATGTCGGATACATTTTCAATTCTGTACCCTTTGATATGTTTATCGGTTATTTCTGCCACTTCTATAATTTCTTCTTCTGTAGTCATGAAATATTTATCCTGTCTTTTGTTAGAAATTATGAACTTACCAAAATCAATTATTTTTATATTTTTGCTATTTGTTTTCATGACAGGATATTGGTTGGTAGTTTCATTTTTCGCTTTAATTAATTTAAAATGAACATTCCAATCACTTTCTGTAAGCCTTTTAGCTATTTGTGATAATGGCTTGTTGCCAGCTCTAAGCATTTTTAAGATGAAGCCTATCTAGACCTCGCATGGATCTATGTATCGGAGGGTAGTTTACAGGTGAGTAAAAACTCTGTTACTTTCAGCTCTCCATTTTGTGGTAAGATTCTTAAAATTTCCATCATGCCATCCCACGAGTAATCGTTTCATTACTCCTACCTAAGTCAATCGGATGTAATGAATCAGACACAGGAAAATCTTCGATCATATCTATAGCTAATTTTAAAAGTGGTGTATCAGATTTTAGATGCTCTGTATATTTCTTCATTTGTTCTTTTAGCACACCTTGAGTTTGGAAACACAACAGTATGATACTGATGCGAGTATTCTCCTACAGTCGTACATCCATGCCTAGAGTTGAAGTTGCAAACACCTGCAAATGTAAAATATTTTAAATTAAGGATCGTCATAGTAGTAGTTAGGTACTAGTAGTCTCTTATGATCTACTTTAACCACAAAATGCGGAACGGATTACGGTGGCCACTCCAGATCGATTCAGTGTTTTGAATAAAACAACAAGGTTTCATTATTACGTCTGTAATGTAACACGTTTAGTCATCATTTACCTTTTATAAATGCTCTCGCTGGAGACTCGCAGATGAAGCACCTTATTTTCACATTTACAATATTTTCTTTGCCTTCTCTAAGTATATGAATTTCATTTTCAAGAAGACTTTCAGTTTCTGCTACAAAATCTTCTAAATACTGACTAAGGCTCTTCGGTTTTCCAGATCCATAATAAATTCCGACAACAAGAGGCTCTATTCTCTCAAAAGCGCCCGGCGTAACGATAAGTTAACTCTCCCAGAACCCAAACTAGAAATATACAAAAACAGTCCCTATTATCGTTCAATAAAATTCCACGAATAAAAAAATAATCTGAAATAGTAGATTGTTACACAAGGGTAGTAAGGGAGCTATTACAGAACAAGATCCAATTTGGCGCCAGTGCGAGCTCAGCTCGCAAAGGGCCCTAAATTGGATTGAGTGCACCCGAGATATCTAAATATCTATCGGGCGTCTAAACGCCCGAGCGAAGCGAGGGCGAATATAGTTCGAGGGTGCACTCAATACAATTTCGCGCCCTTGCGAGCGCTCGCAAAGGGCGCTAATGGATCGAGTGCACCCGAGAACATAGTTCGAAGGTGTAATAGCTACTTGCAACCGAGGTAAGCATTCTACTTTACATCATAATGGCGAGGCAAATAAAACATTTATATACTTAGGTATGACAAAATGTAATTTTTATTAGAAACATTAATTATTTATTAAAAGATTTTGTAAAACATCTTCTGCTTCGAGATGACAGAAATCAGGCGTGCGGACCAGATCTTCATCTGATGAAGTACTTGACATACTGAAATACCACTTTAAACGTGTTTATTACAGTTTTAACTTTTAACTTTAGTTTATTACAGTCGCACAAATCAAATCAAATGAAAGGCCGCCATTTCCAGTGTTTTTTCAGTAAAAAGTTTTCTTATCATTTTATAAGAAAAGAGATTGTTTCACCGAGGAGTTTTGCATAGCTTGAACTGTGAAGTCTTTAAAATTCAAACAAAGTGTGAGATAATGAGATTTGAAAATGGAATTCCTATAAAAATGTACTGTGTTGCGAATACCATCTTACACAGCCTCTTTGCTTAATTTGTAAAACCTTCTTGCCGAGCATTATGATGTAAAAGATATTACTTTCAAAAACAAATTAAAAAATCTACTCCTAATTAAAACATATTACTCAATTAAAGAATTTATGGATAATACATTAGATTAATATTAGCATTATTCCATTTTGGATTAGATAACTCTGTGCAATAACCGTTAGAAATTAATTTCTACTTACTTAACTTTTCTATTCTTACTTAAGTAAGCTTTGGTGTTTAAGTTAGCTTAAGTGATTAACTGCAGTACTGAATAATGTGCAACATTTTTGAAACTAAGCTTTATTGTGATATTTAAAATTATAATAGCTACCTCTCAAGTTGCATGGCGCCCTAACAGGGCTCCTAATGCCTAGCTCTAAGTGAAATATTTAAGACCTCTTACATTTTATGTATTAGGATTGCAAAATAAATACTTGAATACTAAGGATGGGAGTTATTGGATATTTTGGCTACCGGTTATTAGTTGGGTATTTTGTTTCAATACCGCTAGTACCAACTGGTACCCAATAACGTTACAATACTCTATACCTGTTCTGATTTCTACCCAATATCTTTCTAACCGATTTGGTTAGAAATACCAAATACTTGTTGCAGCTACATAACTTTACGGGTGAACGGTCCGCTAGTACCTATGCGTAGATGATAGTTTGGTAAGTATAGGTATTGAAGCGTTGGGTAGTTATGGCTCACGGTCGGTTAGGCGCAATGCTCGCTTTGCACAGTTATTCCCTAGCGGTATGCGGATTTTACAATAGCGTTAGATATTTTAGGACCATGCTAACAGGTACTGAGTTAGTTATTGAATACCGGACTCATCTCTATTGAATACTATTTCTGGTTTTTCGCATAAGTTGCAAAGAATTGGCCAAAATTCTTTTTTCGAGTTGTTGAAAATTTTGGTAACCCATCAAAATTCAAATTTTATTGTATATATTCAGGGATTTCCAGCCAGACAAAATTAATTATATCTTTTAAAGGTTCAATAAGTCCTTTGTGCCAGTATTCTCCGCCTCCAATTTTTTTTATTACAACTTTTCTTTTAGTCTGTATAAATGTTCTCGGATCTACTGGCAAAACTTCTGGCAATCTTTGATTGAGGACAGCTAATACTTCTCTTAAAGCTTCTAAGAGGAATATTTTTATTTATGGCCCATTGTTTTAAGTTATTACGAAAGATTAAATTCTTGATTAAATTTTGTTCATATTCCGTTTCACTTTTTTGTAACTCGCATCACTATCTTCAACCCATTTCTATAGATTGTGGTCGCACTTGATTTGTACTTGGATCAGATGAACTGGAAGAACTTGGTTCAACCGTTTGTGTATTGGCACAAATTGATTTTTTTATATTTTCATACTCCCAAACACTTTCTTCGTATTCCTCCTGTTGTTTTTCTATTTTCCCATGAATTGATGTAATTTTTTAAAATTTTTTGCTAAGGCCCCATTTTTAACATTTATGCGTTAAAGCGCGTGTTAGACACATAAATTCTGTCTAATGTTCCAGAAGTACCTAGTTCTTCTTGCTTAAAACATTGTCTACTTTTCGTGAATACCCAGCAAACTACTGCATAACAATCTGTTTCTATTGCTTTTACCAAAGTTAGCTGCACATGACCGTAGTTTCGTACATAAAGCGGCATAAAGTATTTTGATAGGGTTCCTATCAATATGCTAAGCTGGGTTAAACGCTAAGGGATGCTAGCTAGCTGAGGGTGGTAAAAACTCCGAAGAGATTAAAATAACCGAACCCGTTGAGTGATGGTAGAACACTGCTTTTATTGTTTCCATATTTGTTAGTAATCGAGGTCAATGCAACCTATTACATAAAATGTTTGAGTTTGTATGTACCTACTGCATGTACATGCGATAGCTTGTACATATTTATAACAGCTGTCTTAATTTGAAGTTACTATATGCTTTATAACAGAAACAACACCTACTTTATACAGCAACTGAATAACTGTAAAGACATGGTGTGTAATACAGCTAAAAGGGAACAGAACATAAATTATCCAGTATCATGCTTATTAATGGAATTTTATACCAGTGTTATATAAAAGGCCACACAAAGTCTTGAGTAACAGGTTTGTTTATTATGACTATTCAGCTTTAAGAAATAAAATCGGCAAATTACAGAACTAATTCAACTAATAGCATTATTATAGCAAAAAAAAAACGTTAATATAGAACTTGGCAATGCACACAGCTTCTATACCCATATAATAAAGCTTAACTCTGTATAAAGTAAATTTTTTGGGCAGTTATCTGACCTGTGTGCCGCCTGGGATAGGCCTAATGATCGCCATATTGCCCTGTCTTCAGCTTGCCGCATCCAGTATCTGACTGCAGTGTTTCGCAGGTCGTCGTCCCACCGGACCCCAGGGCGGAGCGCGCGTCTTACACTACATTCGCGAATGCGAGCCTCCAATATTAGCTTCCGCGAATGTGTGTGAAAATTTACATTCGCTACTTCTTTAGTTAGATGTTTCCACCTTTTTTTACGCACGTACCTAAATAGGTCTACAAACTGGATATAGTTGAGTTTTTGCATAGATGTAGGTACTTATAGTATTAATATAAAGTCTACATATGTACGGTAGGTACTTTACATCGTGAGCAAACGCGTGCGAAGCCCCACCCAGACGCTAGTCGTAAATAACGTAAACGAATGCTTTTGAATAATATTTATTTATTTATTTTTTTCTGTTTTTGGAGTGAAATGTACAGACGAATAGGCAACTGTTGCCTTTCTCAAAACTCGCGTTGTCAAAAGACCGATAAAATTACGAAAAAGTAAACTTATATCTAATACATAACTTATAGTAACTTAGCTATATCTATTTGTACGACATCTACAGCTCTCGTCACGGTTTAATAGCGCTCGGCGAAAGTGGTGGGCGTTCTGCGCAGGCGTACATTCACGGTCAAAATTATAGGGTTTTTCTAACAGACAGCGGTGGGATGGCGGCGGCGCGGGCGGATGACATTCTTTCTATGAGACGTGTATGTTAAATCTTTTAATTAATACTTTATTTAGGTTTTTGTTTTGAACCGTGGACTTTTTTATGTGTGGCTTGAGCTCCTACGTCGCACAAATGAGTATAAGTATGAAGGTAGTTATAAATAAACATGACATAATATGACTTAAGTAGTTTTTATTTTACTACGATCGTATCTTTACATGTTAATTACCAATAATTACCAATAATTTCAATTGTCTCTTTTTTTATATAATCGTTTACGTCGTACACCATATTTCTAGCATGCCGAGTTAACACTTTTTTTCGGCATCTTTTACATCAGACACGCAAAAGTTATAATTATTGAAGGAAAATAGAACGCCAGCGCAGAACGCGTCCCCCGTCTCACCTCACTCCTCCCGTCAAACGGATCTAAAAATTGACTTCTGCGCATTCAAACTCAGCGCTATTAAACCGTGACGCTACCTGGTATCTAAAACATACATATAACGCACACCCGGAAAGCACCGTTGCCGCTACTAGCTACCAGTAACATTAGTTACATATTTTTTTTTATATTGACGTACAGCTGACAGAGGACAGACAGCTCGCGACACTCATTTGAAGATTGCAGGAAGCCATTTTGTTCCTGTAAAATGTATCTGAAGATTATTTATCGGGTATTTATCGCGTAGCTTTTGTTATATTTTTTCGTGGGTATAATATAATAATGGGTACGCAGTAATTACCCGATAAATAATCTTTAATCATGTTAACCAATCGCGAAAGTAAAAAGTTTTAAATGTATCTGAACTGAAGATAACGAGTTTGTAAGTACATATTTGAATTCACATTTTGATGCTATAGATATATATATATATATATTACGGTAGCGGTATTAGGTTAACGTCTACAGAGCTTTACCGGAACTAGAGTAGAGTACAGAGAGACAGCGTCAATAGATACTTGCTTGTGCGCGCTGACCGACGGAGTCAAAACATTCAGAACTCGTCGTACATGGCATGACTTGCCTGGTCTGATCTATGTTTTAGTACGAGTGTGCACCACACCATAAAATACCTTCTGCCAAATTTCATATTCAATTCCAATTTCAACCGCTGTCAAACCACTAAAAGTACTTCCTCTCTATCCGGTAGAGGCGCTGCAAGGCCCCAAATGAATGGAAAGACGTTTTCGTCTTAGTAAATTAACCCTAACCCATATCATGGACCCACCGCCCACGAGACAGCCGAAAGGCCCCGGGAGGCATGGGGGCCACATGCTGTTGAATCAACCGTTTGCAAGATCTAGGAAACGGTCACTTTTAGCACTCTCTGAAAACTCAGCGCCATCTAGAGAATGTAGTCCGAGGCTCTTAGTAAAGTTCTATTGACGCTGTAGTTCCGATAGTGACGGTCAGATGTCGCTACAATTTATTTAAATTATATTTGTACAATACATCGTTCTCCCTGAGTTGTAGAACACTAGAAATAAATCTGTCTTCCTAATTAATAATTAGAAGTGGGCGTCTCAAATAAATACCAAGCCCCCCCCCCCTCCCTATCTCAATGTTTTGTAGACAAGGGGGAAACTTAATTCCGACGCGCACTGTACCTAGTGTACCTACATAACATATATAGGAATTGTAAATGTTTAAATATTTCCTTATAAACTCAGGGTGACTGTAATGAATGGGGGATGACAAGGATGTCTTTACACAGGATCTACTCTACGAGCCTAGCGTAGATATCTAAGGCTAGCCAATACATTCAACAACGCATACATAGAATTAAAGTACCTAACCAAAAGTTCAATTTTGAAAATTAATTGTTTGTCTGTGTTTCTATGCAATCAATTAATTTCATTCAACATTAAGGCTTCAAAATGTACTCCTTCTAACTTTATTTAGCTACACAATAAGTATTTCCAGGTGAATTATAATAATAGTGATCTCTATCCGTGACGGGCGGATGATGAAAGCAGCATCGCGGCGGCGGCACTTGCGTTACACTTTAAAAATATTTTAGTAGTACATAGTTATATGTAAAAAGGGATATCTACAGGGTGTCCCACGGCCACGGGACATGGTGGGCGAGTACTGTAGGTACTACCAGAAATATTTAACAAGATATAAAGTTTTGCGACACCGACCGCCGTGGGGCCGCGGCGTACGAATATCGACCCCTCCAACTCAACCCGTGGATGTCGTAAGAGCGCAGACTAAGGAAACCTACCAGAGGTCACCTACAGTGATTATGGCAAATCCCCCCCTACATGGGAGACCATCCACTCGATGGACCGACGACATTGTAGCAGTCGCAGGGAGTCGATGGATAGAGGCGGCTCAGGACCGCTATTTGTGTCTATTTGCGTCGTACGGGGGAGGCCTATGTCCAGCAGTGGACGTGTATGGGCTGATGATGACATAAAGTTTTACTGCTACAAAACAATTCCCTAATTTTTGTATGCCGTGTAAGTAAAGCTCAGTTTACATAATTTTGAATACTTGCTCTCTCCGGTCTAATCGATCTAGTTAAATTGAAAAGATACCAGCCTAGTGTATTTTTATAAAACCGATCGGTAACGAAAACCGACGAATCCTTGTCTGTTGAAGCAGTGGCCGCCCAAATCCGTACAGCTCGTACATTGTCCATTGAACATTATTATATTCAACAAGCTGACCCGTGCCCACTTCGTTGGGCGGTTGAACAACTTTTCCATAATTTCTCACCGTTTAAACCTTCCCTAGACCTCCACGAACATTTCAAGACTAAGATAAGATAAATCCGTTCAGCCGTTCTCGAGTTTTAGTGAGACTAACGAACAGCAATTAATTTTTATATATACAGTAATTTAATATGAACTTTATACCATAGCAATAAAGCTCAAATTGACTACGTTTTAGTTACAAATCATTTGTATGGGAAAAAGAAAAGGGCTATTTTTAGGGTTTTTCAAGCAATAATTCTAATTTTTCTCGCCGTAAAAACCATCCTTGAACTTCAACGAACATTTTAAAAAAAGATTTGGCCAAATTGGTCCAGGCGTTGTTGAGTTATGCGCTTACCAACACATTTTGCGATTCATTTTTATATTATAGAAGAAGATAGATTATATGAACACTACAAATCTGCCCTTTTTTATATTTGCACTGCTTGTTCGGTACGCCCAAAGCCGTACGCCGTGGGGTGGGACACACGGTATGGTCACAGAAGGAATCTTGACAGAAGATAATAGTCTCGGACATCCGAGAGAGTAATGCCTGCCTACAACAGTAAAATGTACTTGTCTGCTCCTCCAGTAGCAGTAGCATAGTCTCCCGTCAGTAGGAGTATCGTAGTGGGGTGGTCCGTGTCTGTAGGTACATATCCCCGATCGCTACCTAGCCGTAGCGAGGTCCCCCACCCACTAGTGTCGTAGTTCGCCTGTACGAGTGTCAGGGGGTGCGTGTTAGTTGTTCGTTAGGTGAGAGGTTCCTCCGTGAAGTAGGCGTGGTTGAGGCAGTCGAGCGCGGTGAGCCGCGCCGCCGGCTCGAACACCAACATGCCCTGGAACAGGAGGTCACGTCACAACATCCACTCATTTACTATTTTGTAACCCTGACTGAACATATGAAAGTAATAGCTCACTGACACACTCACAGTAACTACGTTCACACAGAGACAGTTTTCATGATCCACTCTTTTTATATGAAGTAAGAAGATACATGGAAATATAGTACTGATTCCGAAGTGATAAACTTTTTCGTGTGTTACCTGTATGAGGTGCGCAGCTTCAGGGGGGCAGGAAGGCAGCACCGCGGAGAGGGGGCGCGGCGGGTAGGGGGGGAACGAGGACCACTCCACCAGCGCGCCCGCCGGCCATGACTCGCGCCGCGGGCGGCCGATCAGTCTGTAAGTACAACAGGACATGTAGATACACTGCGGAGAGAAGACGCGGCGGATAGGGGGGCAGGGGGGGGGGGGGGGGGGGAAACGAGGATCACTCGTCGATCTCAAGTACCACAGTTGTACTATACCTGAATATAGTGTGCAGTTGGTGCGAGTCGCAAGATCCGGGCAGCAGGGGTGCGCGCGCGTGCAGCTGTGCCAGCACGGCGCCGCACGACCACACGTCCACCGCCGTGTTGTAGGAGGCGCCGAGCAGCACCTCGGGCGGCCGGTACCATAGCGTCACCACCACGGACGTGAGCCGCATGTCCGCATCGTATGTTTTGGCGAGGCCGAAGTCTGCGAGTTTCACGCGCGCCTGTGACGTCACCAGCAGGTTGTGCGGCTTCAGGTCGCGGTGCACGATGCGGTGTGCGTGCAGGAAGTCCACGCCGCTCAGGATGTCTCGCGACATACTCTGTAACGCGAGTAGTGTGTGCCATCAGCGGAGTAGGCTGGAGCGCAGCGCTGCACAGTCGTACCACGTGTGGGTGGGTACCTACCCGGATGATGGGCTGCGAGAGCGGCGCCGGCGCGCGCTGCAGGTACGAGTCCAGGTCCTGGTCCACGTGCTCGAACACCAGGTACAGCACCAGCTGCCTCTCCCGCCCCGCCGCCGCTGCCGCGCCGCCCCCGTGGCACACCTCCAGCAGTCTGCAACAGAGACACAACTTTATTATAAATCTGTTTTGTACTGTGTGAATACTGTGAGTATCAAATAAATGATCGTCTATGTCTAAATTCGCGATAGAATTTGTAAAGTTTTTCCCTCGACGTGCGGCCCTCGCCTGAACATCGCTGTGACGCACAGCAAGCGTTTCGTCCGGCTCATAGCGCCGCCAGTGACGCGCAGCACACGTTGCGTCCGGCTCGCGGCGCCGCGCCGCCGCCAGGGCCGAGAGACTATGGCTTACATGTTTCCGTGCGTCTTTACTGCATAGCTATTCTAACTCGATCGAAAAGATCATGTCTCGGAAATGGCTGAAGACACACGTTTACGAATGCCCTACCGAGCGAGGTCAAAAACGCGATTCATACTCGCTCTCGGTGGCTACACGAACAAGGAAACACTTTACGGGGAATGCTTTAAAAATGGTAGAAAATGTACACCATGGTAGAAATTAAAACGTTGGAATTAGTAAGAAAACTATAGCTAGAAATTAATTTTGTAATTATTTTTCAACTATTTAGTCATTAGTTGATGAAATAAAACCTTTATGAGATTATTTGGGAAACTTGAAATAAAGTGTATGAATAAAAGCGCAACCTTACTTCGTAAACCTAACCCAACGTTAGCTTTTTTATCTGTGGGGCAACCTAAGTGTGGTGGCTAGTGTTGCAACCTTAGCCATTTACAAGATAGATCTAGCCTTTTTACAAAATGAACCGGTTTGACATTTTTGACATTGAAACATACTAAATATATACTTACAAAACCTATCTTACCACGCTTATTAATTAGATTGAAAAATTTTGCTCGTCTTGTGGTAGAACATTTTCATAATTCTGTTTAATTAAAATTTTCACTAATAACTTAAAATTGTTTTCGCGTAGGAAGCGTTTCCTCCCTTAGAGATTGACTGCGGAAGATTTTATCAATAAAATTTTATATTATTTCAATATCAACGTCGTATGACAGTATAAAAACATACCTTTGATCTCGCGGTAAATGTCAACAAGTGACGCGGTACCGTGAAATTTCCATTGGAATCACGTGCACACAAAACCTATAGGGTATTTCCCGTTGACATAGGTCAACGTCATATCATAAAATTTTGCAAAGCAATGTCATATAGCACAAATAAAGGAAAAAATCCAAAAACCGTAAATTTATAGTTTATTCATATAATAAATAATATTTGATTCTCACCATGGACCGATAACCTATAAAGCACTTCCCGTAAATCTAGAATCATGAAATTTGGCAAGAAGCAAGGCCTTATAGCACAATTAAAGGAAAAAATCCAAAAAATGTAAATAAATAGTGAATTCACAAAAAATAAATATTTTTGGTTTTTACTGGCGGCCAAAACCTATAAGCATCCCGTTGACGAATAGTTGAAGAATCATGAAATTTCGAAGTCACAAGGTTTTATAATTATTATAGTATATATAATTATTATGCATAGTTTTTGACTAATTCGAGGGTGTCGGTGTAGATTAGGTCTCGAATTAGTCAAGAAAAAGTCAGGCATCTTGGAATAAAAAAAATACCACTTATTGGTAATATACACCCTCGAATTAGTCGAAAACTGGAGTATCATATGAAAAAAAACATTATCTTGAATTTGAGAAATACCCAATTTTAAGTAATGAACATCCTCGAGGCAGTTGAAAACGATATATTTGTTAGAAAATAATTATTATAAAAAATGGAATAAAGAACGTTAGCTATATTGGATTTAAAAACTTATATTTTCTTAATTTTCTCCCTTGAGTGAGGCAAAAATCCTAAGATTGAAAACAAGGTTAATCATATGGATGGAAATTTGTGGAAAAATATTCATTTTCTTATTTAGCCCTTTCCAGTCCTACTTGTAATAACTGAGTTCGTCTTTTCTAACCCTTTTGAGGCCCGCTAGCCCCTTTTCGGCAAACCAAGGTGGCAGCACCACGCCGCCCTCACAACAAAACAATAACAAATCAACCAATTCGAAATACAAACAATTTTCGTTTATTCTCCTTGCATTGCACAATTTTATAAGTGCAGTGAAGTGAATAAATGATCCACTAGTCACGCAATAATAATTATGCAAGAAATAAACAAAGTAAGTGCCTTTTTTAGATCAGCCTAAATTTTAATTTCACTTCACATGTTGTAATCAATATAATACAAATTTTCAGGGTAATAGAGTGAAAGTTTCACCTGATCAGAGAATTATAATGCTCAACTTCGTGAAGGCTCACGTGGACTACGCCCGCGGTCGAGTAACGGGCCCCGATGCCGCTCGACAACGCAAAAAAAAAATGTGAAGAAATGGTCCGAATGCTGAACGCCTGTGGTTCAGGAACAACTAAGACCCCAAAGAAATTGCTGAAAGTAAGAATCATAACTAATACAACATACAAAAATCTTTATTAGGAACATTACAATGTGGGTGTGGTTACAATTGTGGGCTGACTACCGCAAAAGTTATAAACTGTGTAGCGGAGTCAGCGCCCTCCTCCGCAAACAAAATAATTATTTGCTCCATCCTAACTATAAAAAAGAAATAACTATATACATGACAAGGTTTTATAACAATTATTTAATGATTATATTTTATACTGAGATGATTTGAGTGAGAATGTTGCTCCTGAGGACACCGGTCTCGTATGAGTCCGGGCAACAGGAGTTACCATGTGTGCGTGTAGTGTGTGTGTAGTATGTGTGGGTTGTGTGTTGTGTATGTGAGTGTAATGTGAGAGTGTAGGTATGTGAGAGTGTGGTGCTCCTGAGGACACCGGTCTCATAAGAGGCCGGGCAACAGGAGTTACCGCTGAACGTGTATGTGTGTGTGTGTGTGACAAAGGGGAGTATGTGGGCTTCCACTAGGTCATTTTTGATGCTTTAAAATTTCCTCGGCATCCTCGTAGGAGATTGACAAAAGCCAATCAGTGCATTTACACTTACATTTAAATATTGTGAGTGGGTAAATATTAATTATTTTGTTTATTTTATTGTATACACGACTACTAATGTAGTGATAATGACGACCTGCGACTGCAGTTTTATGGGGTATAGCTTTGCAGACAATATCAGACCGTCTTTTAACTGTTGCCAGATTGGGGTCAAATACGGTTTGCGAGTGCTTGTGCAAGATAATGGAAAGTATAAAAAGTTTCCGAACGGAGAGGACTTCGCAGATTAGATACAGCCTTGAGGTGGAAAAGTCTCTTGGCTTAGAGGTCATGACTTTAAGAACCGCTCTTTGCGCTCTCTCAACTCGGATCATAAGGGTCTTGATGGAACCGCCCCATGCAGAGATACAATTCGAGAGAACCGATTGAGCCAGTGCAAAGTAGACCATTTTCAAGCAAAAGAAGTCAGCACTACCTCTTAAGTTCTTGAAAATGTACATTAGTTTTCTTACTCTTGAGACAGTGCTTTCAACATGAGGTTTCCAAGACATGGTGTTGTCCAACCAAACCCCGAGATATTTTATGGAGGGAGCTCGCTCTAGCTTGGGACATTTGCAGCAACTTGAGGATTCACAAATGTGCGCACTTAGGGAAAACGATGGGGAAGGTTGGGATGTAGAAGCTGGAGAAAAGGTGATATATTTAGTTTTTGAGAGGTTAACAACCTTAGAGATTAGCAACAGCGATACCTCTCGTCAAACGATCTAAATGTAACTTTAGACTTTGAGCGGGTTTGGATAACTTCAATGTTTCCCCTGTAGGTGGAGCTAACGGCGCTATAGTCCGTAAGTCCCAAAGATTTTCGACAGGTCGGGTACTTGCCTCCGTGGCGCAGTTGGTTAGCGCATCCTCGTATTCAGAGGAGGGTCGCGGGTTCAAGTCCCGCCGGAGTCGTAAATTTTTGGGATATCATTAAAAGTGATTATTGTGGTTCTCTATTGTGTAAGTTTATTCAAAACATGGTATTTATGATGTTCGTGACATTGATGTTACAGATTTATTACTAGACTTTATTAGTGTAACTAGTTGTAGCAATTTGTAATTATGAGGTGATCTCATTAAGACTTGATATAACTTAAAGATATTACAATTATCTAAAAATAAAAATAGCTCTTTATTTTCTAGTATTTTATTAGTAAATATCATACGTTACAAAGTGTTCATAAATAATTTATGTAAAGAATTAAATTTAGATACAAGATATCTCAACTCTCTTAAGCAATATTGTGATTATTATGGCTATTAATAAATATACAATACAACTCTTTATTGTACACCACAAAGACAAATAAAACACATAGACATTAACATAAACAAGTAGAATGGGCGGCCTTATCGCTTAGAAGCGATTTCTTCCAGGCAATATACCTAAATTTTTATTGTGTTATCTATTCCATTAGTAGGTTGTATTGCAGGGAAACTAGTAGTAGTGGTTCATTGACTGTTTTCTTTAAACAGTGACCCATTTAAACTAGTGGTGGTGAAGAAACGTGAGCGGGTTTCCTCATTATTACGCCATTAGACACTTCCACCTCCGAGTCTACATCTAAGATGCATCTCTCGCAACTCCACTCAGACCGGCCAATGAAGGCAAGCAAGAGGTGGGGATCTAGTTCTCTTAATACCCAGCAGCAGCATCTTCATAATTCCCAGCACGCAGGGCAATGACAGATTTCTGTAGTTTCTGAAAAAAGTTAAAAGTGCTTTTAATTAGTTATGTAGGTGGTTCATTTGTTCTAATTAGTGATTAGGTTGTATAGTGATCTCATTATTCAAGTATTAGGTATTATTAAATCTGTCTAATCCTGAAAAAGTTAAATGTTTAAAAATAATAGTGTGACTAGATTATTATGTAGGTTTAAGAAAAGGTACCAGCAGTAGTAATTAGGTAATATTTCATTCAATGCTACTCAAATAAATAGCTATTTTTGGATTGTGCCTTATCCACCTGCACAGTACTGACTGCCTGTTCAATGCATCTGTTGTCATTAATGGCTCTGCAGACCGATGACTGACTCAGGCAGAAAGCGTACACCCTCCCATCCGACTTTTGGTAACTGCCTTGTGCGCAAAAGTGGAGGGCAGACAAAAACTACAAAGCAATATTACATAAAGTCACAAATAGGTATAGGTTACATAAAGGTAAGTATTCAATTGTTTGTAGGTAATGCTTACTTTTAGCTCCACTGGTACCGCATTAAAAAGCTTCGTCCAAGGCTAATACGCACGCAGGTCGTTTATCAAATTCAGAGCCATGTCGGGAGAGTCTGTATGACCCTCGAAAGTTTGGATCTATAAGAGGATTTGTCAAATCCCGCAGAGTCAGGCACCGACGGAGTGTGCTTATCCTCTGTCTTGCTCCATCACGCCGGTTTTGGTGTTGTAAAACGAGAATTATGCTCCATCTAAAATTGTTTTGTTTACTATGCACATAACCTCAATGTAACACAAAAACATGCAAAGAAAGATTTTTGGGGGCATAAAAGTGCTAAAATCATCTTCATTCACTAATTACTTCACGTAGAATACGGAGGTTTTCTCCAAATCATGATAATTTGTTAGAAATTGTACCTCGGATTAGATTCCATCAAGCAACTACCACTCTAAATGATTCCGTGAAAAGTTGGGTCGATTTCGACCAAAATTTCCGTGCTCGGACGCTCTGAATAGCCTATTTCAAAATCCGTCTCGAAAACTAGCTGTTTCCGAGTAAAATCAATTTCGAACACGAAATCGAGCCACTCTGAATTGCCCTGCTGATTAAATCTTCTTTCGGACTATTAAAAAACTTATAAATCGCAATAACCTTTTCCATACATTTTATAAGGAGTGCAAAAGTAATTGTATTTTTATGGTTCCATACCTCAAAAGGAACCCTTATAGGATCACTTTGTGGTTCGTCTGTAAACCCCATTTTGTCAGGAACGCGTGAAGTTATTTAGTTTAAATTAACATCAAATAGTAAAGTCCGTAATTTCTTGGAACCGTGATATATGTATATTAAACTTCTAAATCAAACTAAATAATAAGGTAACGCCGTTAATACCCGAAGATTAGTGACAAGTGTATTCATAAAGTATTGCATAGAAAATACTAATAATGTTGGTTCTGTAGCTTAATACAATCGCATTTAGAAAAAAAAATCTCTAAAACTACGGATACGGATCTTCAACGAGCATTTTCCTGTAGCTGCATCGGTTAAGGTACCTCCCCTCACTGCACTCTCCAAAAGATCTACCCCTTCTCGCCCCTACCTACATACATTATGTGCGAAATAATTATAAAACTTGGCACTTACCATTACTGCGTTTAAAGCTGCATGCAACAATAAAAATAGATTTAAATCAAGAATAAGGAAATGATATCCCTTAACTTGTCAGTGCACTTTGATTATCCAGCAGTGGCGTGCTTTGACTTGAGCTTACCTGACGATGTTGGGATGTCGGTAGGCCTCCAGCTGCCTCAGCAAGGCTATCTCCCGCAGTGTGGAGAGCGGGACTCCGTCCTCGGTGAGCGCCACCTTCACCTTCTTCATGGCCACGATCTGGCCCCCATTGTGCAGGTCGCGGGCCTTGTACACCGTCCCGTACGCACCTAACAATAAACATGTACTCACTCAGCTAAAAGAACCAAACAGGAACTAAACTTCAACTTCTAAGAGACAGGCTCTGTGTTGGGTTTACTGGATTGGTTATCTACTTCTCTTTGACTAGCTCAGTGCTATTTCAAGTTAGCATTAATTGCACAATTTGAGTGCATAATAAATAGGGATGCTTCTCATGTTACAAGGTGCCGCTTTGCCTTTTGGTTCATACAAAGGCAGAACTGTATTTGATCTCAAAGCGACATACTCGTACATAATTATTTAAACACCAGAAATAAGAATTGCTGTGTCCACAACTAGACTACACAAGATAATGAACTTTTAAAGGGCAATGATGGTTCTACAACCAAACTCCAAGTGAGTTGCAAAAATTATCAATAAATAAATTCAAACATAAAAAAAATAAAAAGAGCTTTATTTCATATCACACACATAGCGAAAAAATAAACATTTTAAAATCCATTCATAATAAAAAAAAAAATATACGATTAAAATTAGAAACAGAAGAATTATTAAATCGATAAGAAATTTTTAAAGATGTATACATTATGTCAGGTGTCGTCATATCATGTCGTATCATGAAAAAAATAAAATTATTCGTAATTTATTGGTGATATGGACCGCATTCGACGGTGTATGCCTCCTCCAAGGGTCTCCCGTATTCTCGGTCTTTTAGCATTTTTAGTGTGAGCAAAGACTTGGACGATCGTGTAAGATAGAGATTGGATCTTTATTTTAAGCAAGGCGAGTCTCCGATATGTTTTTCAGTTTTATAAGACAAAGCCAACTTCTTTCTCTCCTTGTTTTTTCCTGTAGTAACTTAGAGTATAACTGTCTTAAATTTTAAATCCTTCTCTTTTAATTTCAGTGATGCCGACGATGTCCCATTTAATTTTAGGTAGTGTGTTGAAGCTCGATGCTCCTGGTTTCGCCTAGAAGTGAGCGTACATTGAATGTCGCGATGTTGTATGTACTTCATGATCCTTGGAGGGTGGGAGTCTACTGCCCCCGCGGTGACAAGCTGTTCTGGGGGAGGAACTTTGTGTGTGTGTGAAAATGTGCCATTTTCTTGGTTTTCTTGGCTGATGTTTCGGATGTCTGTTTTTTGCTGGAATGACATGTATTGAGTTATGCTTCGGTTTTCAGTTGTTGGATTGTTTTTCTTTGTTACTCTGCGATAATCTTCTTTGCTGGTATTGGATACATTTGGCTTGCGTTTGCAAGTCCAGCTATTGTAAATATTTCTGGCATCATTCGCGTTGCTTTCCGGTATTACTATGAGTTTGTTATATTTTATGAAAGCTTTTTTCCCTCCTTCTATTTCTGATTTTAGTTGGTCTTGCAAATCTTTCCTTTGTTGCAGAATTTTTGGGGGACAGTCTTCCTTAATGTAAATACCAGAATTGGTGATTTTATTTTTATTTTTCAATAATTGTATTTTTTTCCCATAGGTTGTTAGTGTAACCCATACCTAGGTCTTGTTTTGTCACTCTTTTTTCCAATTCGTTTAACATATTGAATCTCATTTTTAAAGCAATCAACTTCCAAACTTTCTTTTATTATTTTAACAATTCTTTCTTCTAGTTCAAAATAAGACTTCTCTTGTTCGCTTACGCCAAAGAAAACTAGGTTTCTAATTCTCACTTCTCTTTCTAAGTAATCTAAGCGTTTTTCTTGTGATTCATGATTTATTTGGAGTTCATCTAGCTGTTCCTTGAAGCTGCTCAATTTTTCAGCTACCGATTCTACTCTTGAAGTTAGTTTGTTATCTGTTTCTTTCAATTGCTGGCCGAGGGCTTGAATCGCTTTAAGGATTTCGTCCATCTATACTTATAATAAAACTGTAACAGGTCCAATTCTGTACATTGAAGATATTTTGAATTTTTTATTTGGATGGCACTCTATTATCGATACTGATGTCAAAAATGATTTTTTTTCCCATCATGTCTGTCTGTCTGTCTGTATCTTGGCCGCGCATAGCTCCGAAACTACTGAACGTCTTGAAATAAAACTTGGCAGGATTTGAGTTAATACTACGAGGAAGGACATAGGATACTTTTCATTCCGAATTTTAATAGGGTTCCCTTAGGAGAGGGAATGAAAGTAAAATTTCTTTGCTACGCATAGCGCCGAAACTACTAAAGGTATTCAAATGAAATTTAGCATGTTTTAAGTTCAAATTACAAGAAAAAGGCATAAAATACTTTTTATCCCGGAATTCAGAAGGGTTCTCTTATGAGAGAGGATGGAAGTGAAATTTTGCACGTTGCAGGAAGGCGCGCGGGGCAAGGGCGGTAGAGAGCGATAGCCCCCCACTGTGGGGGGCACTGAAAGTGGGGCCCCAGGCAGTGGGGCTCCAGCAGTGGGGCCCCTCACGCAACCGGACCCTCCCAGTAGCCCCCCGCAGTAGGGGACACCGGCAGTGGGGCCCCGGAAGTGGGGGCCGCCGGCAGATGGCCCCCCGAAGTGGGCCCCCCACATGGCCCCGCAGTGGTAACCCCTCATTAGCCCCCCACAGTGGGGGCACCAGCGGCCGGGGGGGCCTCCACATTTCCTCGAAGTGGGACCCCCAGTGGCCCCCGCAGTCGGACCCACTAGCGCTGAAACCATAGCGCTGACCATAGCACTGAAACTACTGAATGTATTCGAATGATACTTAGCATGATTTGAGTTCATACTACGAGGAAGGACGTGTGCGTTACCCCAGCAGAAAAGTTTCTTCTAGAATGAAGTGAGTTACACAAATAATTAGTGCGTTCTACGCTGTAAATGTGCGTCAAGTTAAAAAAATTGTGCATGTTCACGTTTTGGAATAAAACGCAAAATTCGTTTCCTGCTGGGGTAACGTTTTTCCAGCAGGAAGATTCTAAACGAATGACCCTAGACAAATTTGACTTATATGGGCAGATAGCTTATATTTGTGTATAAACGATGGTCTAAAAATAAAATTTGTGCGTCTTAAGGTTTTTGAGATATTCAATTTCCTGCTGGGGTAACGTTTTGCAAAAGCTTGTTTCTCGGAAACCATTGAATGTGCATCTACAAAACATACATACACCAGTAGCTTATGATTAGTGCTTATTTATGAAATAGTAAAATTTTCAAAAATATGTACAGTTTTTATGTAATCTTGTTTTTCTTTGAAACCTTAAAAAAATTCTAGCTCTTTAATGGACAGACATAGAGGTTCATTGTAAACGGTGTTCGGTTCTTGCTGTTATTCTTTGTAACCATAAAAAGTTTCAAGAAGATTCATACACGCGTTTTTGAATAATATCGATTACGTCTTAATCGATATTATTCAAAAACGTGTGTATGAATCTGGGGTAACGCACACAGGAAGGACATAAAATACGCGTCCATACCCAAAAGCCAACAAAATTATTACACAATTGTTATTAATGCCGATAAACGACCTACTGGACAGCATCCGGTTGGTAAAAAGCTCTCGCTACCAATGATGTTGCCGTCGTCCTGGTAGATCAGCACTGTGACAGGCCGGTCATAGTGCTGCGTACCCGGGGTGACCGCTTGCAACGCATTGGCGAAACGCACCAGGCATTTGATGCTCTTCAGTCTCTACTCGCTTATATACCTACTGTCGTGGCGAAGACGGATACAACTTTGATCTTCGACATGTGAATCCGAAAACTGACGAGACTAGACAATAAAAAAGTTTCTGCAATGCAATTCTACGCCTAGATACATTTTACCAATAAGAGAAAGTCGCATTGCTCACCTGCAAAGGTTTCGAGGTTTGTTTAACCGTTTTCTGATGGACACTTACGCCAAAATTTAAACGAAGCGTTTGGTATACATCAGAACAGAACTAATGAGAGAAGACTGCGCGCTGAGAATTATGTAGATCTGCGAGACGCCATGAATCAAGATAGAAATTGTGAACATTTAGGACGATTCTTCCTTCCAGTTTTAGAACTGGACAATAGATGTGTAGTGCTCTATTCTCCAGTAGGTACTATCAAGCTTACTTTGAAGCGCATAATATACCTATGTAAATGTGGAGCTGTGTGACGTCCAGTCAATAAAATCTAGGTGTATGTAAATCTATACTATACTACACTAATAAAAATAAGTAAGGTTTGTGTGGTTGTAGGGGGTAATCTCTGAAACTACTGAGCCAATTTTGAAAATTATTTTACCTATTGTATTTGTTTAAACACTCATCGTTTAAACCACGTTATTTGAGAGTTTTATAGACTACTAAAAATGTTTACCAACCAACGAAGTGGGCACGGGTCAGCTAGTTGTAAATAAATACGGTTGTGCAGTGACCTCTCTCGGATTTTCCGTGTCGTAATTGGACGTGTATTGATTGATCAATGAATAGAAAGTTACGATTAATGGATATTGCACCTACTCTCCACTAGGTGTCGTGCTAGCTTTACTGGCTGGACGTAATCTGTTGTGACTTGTGAGCGAAAACTTGGACACCTTTTACCCCAGTACCGTTCCTCCTTGATGTTGCTACTGCATCATAGGTGGCGTCTGAAACATATTGTCTTGATGAGATCAATCAAACTTATAAACTATGAAGTGAAGAGAATATCAATAACACCTTATTTCTTATTTGATAATAATAACTATGTTTATAGTATAAAATTTGACTTGTCTAAGTGCTTATTTTGTAAGCCTAGAGAAATAAAGTTATTGATTCTGATTCTTGCAAAAAATATTTCAGAGTCCACTTCAGGATTCGATCTTGTTGAGATAGCAAACTTATGTACATATGTATTTATACCTACCTATTACCTAAACAACAATTTACCTAAGAACAAGATGGACAAAAATTTCGTAACTAAGATCAAAATGTAATCAGAAAGGTTTATTTCATTATTTTATCTCTAAACTAGACAGATGTTAATTATCACTTAGGATTTACGTTATTTGAACTTGTACTGTTTTTGTTTGTGGATATTTTGTAGTAAGATTGATATTTTTAGAAAGGTCTAGGCTTAAGGAAAAATTTTCCGTTTGAATTATGTAAATCGGATAACTATGTAGTTATCCGATTAAAACTATCTAGTTTTAGAGATATTTAAGATTTGTTAAGGAAAATGTTCCGAACTGTAGTTTTTTGTACTTAAGTTTTTGTTCTAGGAACTTTTTATTTTTAACAAAGTAAATGTTTAGATATTGTTTTATAAGGTAAAAGGCATAATTCCCTATCTAAAAAGGTATAATTTGTAAGCATTCTGTAAAAGAATAATCTATCTATACTTATAATAAAACTGTAACAGGTCCAATTCTGTACATCGAATCATACTATTTAGGTTAGACTAGGTAATTTGTCCCTCAACTTACTACTAGCTATGTATTTGTTATTATATTATTATTTGGTATATGTGTATTAGGATTATTTTAGTTTGTTTAAGTTCGTATTCGTTTTAGTTTTATTTTCATATTTAATACCTGCACCGCCTTCCTTTGATCTTTTCTTTTAAGCTTTGGTTGCCTGGAAGAAATCGCTTTAAGCGATAAGGCCGCCTATTCTTTTACCTTTTTGTCAAACTGTTTAGTTTTAAGTTTTTCTGAATAAAGCATTATCTATCTATCTATCTATCTATTGAAGATATTTTGAAAATTTTATTTGGAGGGCACTCTATTATAGATACTGATGCCAAAAATGATTTTTTTTTCCATCATGTCTGTCTGTCTGTCTGTCTGTATCTTGGCCGCGCATAGCTCCGAAACTACTGAACGTATTGAAATGAAACCTGACAGGATTTGAGTTCATACTACGAGGAAGGACATAGGATACTTTTTATCCCGGATTTCAATAGGGTTCCCTTGGGAGAGGGGATGAAAGTAAAATTGCTTGGCTGCGCATAGCGCCGAAACTACTGAAGGTATTCTTATGAAACTTAGCATGATTTAAGTTCATATTACGAGAAAGGGCAAAGTATACTTTTCATCCCGGATTTCAATATGGTTCCCTTTGGAGAGGGGATGAAAGTAAAATTTTTTGGCTGCGCGTACCGCCGAAACTACTAAATGTATTCAAATGAAACTTGGCAGGATTTGAGTACATAGTATGAGGAAGGACATAGGATACTTTTTATCCCGGATTTCAATATGGTTCCCTTGGGAGAGGGGATGAAATTAAAATCTTTGGCTGCGCGTAACCCCGAAACCACTAAATGTATTCAAATGAAACTGAGATTAAAGATTAAAGTTACACGTACACCTACTTCCTGAATAACTTTGTGCCTTGTACATCTTGGGCACGAGAAAAGGGAAGACAATGTTGAAGTGTTAGAGAATCGATGTTACATACTTTACGTTAATATTACTGAGCTAGAATAACATAGGAAGTTAGGTAACATTGGCAGCTCATGCATAGCCTGAATAACACATTGTACCTTGTACATCTTGGCTACTAGAAAAAGGGAAGACAATGTAATATGTAAATTATAAATGAATAAAATATAATCACAAATAATAAAAGAATCCAGACAACTAGGATTCTTCCCTGATGATAACATACTCTACATTATACTTCGTACATCCTGGCCACTCGCAAAAGGAAACAAGTATTAAAACATGACAAAACAACAAAGTATTCATGTGAATGTGTACGATTGTAAATAAAAAGTAAATAGATTGTAAACTGTTAAAACTGTAAAATGTAAAATGAATGTAAACTGTTAAAACGGTATGAGAAATAGAGATCTTAATGTCCTTATGTTTTCAATTGTCACTTTCTATACTGGGGATATTCAACCCTAAGCTCCATCGCGAAACACTCGGCGCTGCTGGATTCCGTGCTTCTATCGTGGGGATATTAGATAGAAACCGCAAACCGCGGTGTATGCATGCTTTCTCGATCTTTCCAAAGCATTTGACCTTGTGTCTTACGACAAGCTCTGGGACAAGCTGGCGAGAACAGGCGTGCATACACAGGTGCAGCGTCTCTTTCACTACTGGTACGCCAATCAAACAAACCATGTACGATGGGCTGGTAGACTATCTGATGCGTACAGGCTGGAATGCGGTGTGCGGCAGGGGGGGTTGAGTTCACCGAAACTTTTCAACCTCTACATTAACGACCTGGTAGTTGGGCTCAGCAGTAAGAGTGTCGGATGCTCGGTTGATAATGTTTTTATAAATAACATCAGCTACGCAGACGACATGGTGCTGCTGTGCCCATCGATCAACGCTCTCAGAATACTGCTGGGAATATGTGAGGAGTACGCTCATAAACATGGCTTGCTCTATAATTGTAAAAAAAGTGAGTACATGGTTTTCAAGGCCTCCGGTAAAGTACCTGATTCAGTGCCAGTTATTAGGCTTGAAGGAGCGGAACTAATGTGAAAATATAAGAATTAAGTGTAAAAAAAAAAAAAAAAACTTAAACGTGTCTACAAGTTTAAATACTTAGGGCATTACATTACCGATGACCTTGATGACCATGAGGACATAGAGAGGGAGCGCAGAGCGTTGGCGGTAAGATGTAATATGCTGGCACGCAGGTTTAGGGCAACAGCATCCTGCAGGTCATTCCAGATCGCTACGACCTACCAGTAATGAGGGCCTTTATTCGGGTCCTGATCAAGTAGGAAGTCTCGCTTCAGACAGCTTGATCGGGACTCTAATAAAGGTCGTAAACCTTCATTTAAATTTTATGTACCTATTGTGCTTTCCGTGTATTTTAACATATATTTTAAGACAGCTCACTAACAAAAAATGGACCTAATATGTTGTCTGAATTAATAAATGAATTTAATTTAATTTGCAAACTCTACATGACCGCCTTGAACGGCACTGACCTACCTCGTGCTGAAGTAGGCAATTTTTACAAATGCTTAACTGGGTCGTTACATTTAATTTGTCTTTGGCATCGAGTTGTATGAAATCATCACATTTATATATTGCATGATTGTTGCTACAATAAGGACAGGTCAGTAATGTGCAAGCTGTCGAAATAAATCCAATGTCGCCTGACTTACTGTAGCTTGATATTTGATGATTATTTGGCTTGCTGTATGATTCCTTTGACTGGCTGAAGGGTTTCTTTGCTTGATAGGGATTTGGTTTCGGGGGCTGCTGCACTAAAGTATCCATTTCCTTCTTGAATAATAGTGAACTGGATTTCGGGGTCTGCAGCACGGATGTGTCCTTTTCCCTTTTCGTTGTTGGTACTAGACTAGTGAACTTATTTTCCATGAATTCCAGAAGCTTGTCTAGTCTATCTATGCTTGTTAGAAGATGCATATGAGTCTTCTGATTGGCTGGATCCTTGGGGAAGTTGGTCCTGATATGTAGCATGGCTTCAAGGATCTCCTCAAGGTTCAACATCAAGTTATCCATGATTAGTAGGTAAAACAGGACCTCTTTGATATAGGATACTTGTATAGCTGCTCTGCGATGTAGGTTCCGACGGGCAATGTAGGGAACAAACTTCAGATTCCAGCAGCTGCTCTGCGATGAAGGTTCCGAAGGGCAATGTAGGAAACACGATTTGCACACTACTACGTGTGTATGCGACGTAGTAGCTTTAGGATAAGGTTTTAGTAACGTAGGTACGTTATCACTTTGTCCTTCGACAGACGGTGAGCGCGATCGCGGATTTAAACTGTGAATCCGGCTCGAAGAACGTTAGAGCTACCGAGGAAGAGAAATGATAACTTTAACGCTGTTTGATCGCAACTGTTTATTAATTAGATTTAGGTTAAAATGAAAAATTAATACGGAAGAACATACATCACGTATTAAACGTAGGAACTAGATAGGTATTAGATTAAAAATTAAAGTTACACGTACACCTACTTCCTGAATAACTTTGTGCCTTGTACAGAGTCCATACCCCAAAACCAACAAAATGATTACAAAATTGTTATTAGTGCCGATAAAAGACCTACTGGACAGCATCCGGTTGGTACAAAGCTCTCGCTACCAATGATGTTGCCGTCGTCCTGGTAGATCAGCACTTTGACAGGCGGGACATTGTGCTGCGTACCCGGGATGACCGCTTGCAATGCATTAGCGAAACGCACCAGGCATTTGATGCTCTTCAGTCTCTACTCGCTTATATACCTACTGTCGTGGCGAAGACGGACATGTGAATCCGAAAACTGACGAGACTGGATACTAAAAAAGTTTTCGCAATGCAATTCTACGCCTAGATACATTTTACCAACAGAAGGTCGCATTGCTCACCTGCAAAGGTTTCGAGGTTTGTTCAACCGTTTTCTGGTGAAAACTTACGCCAAAATTAAAACGGAGTGTTTGGTATACATCAGAATATAACAAATGAGAGAATACTGCGCGCTGAGAATTATGTAGATCTGCGAGACGCCATGAACCAAGATAGAAATTGTGAAGATTTAGGACGACTGGTGATTCTTCCTTCCAGTTTTAGAACTGGACAATAGATGTGTAGTGCCCTATTCTCCAGTAGGTACTATCAGAAGCTTTTGAAACGCATAATATACCTAGGTAAATGTGGAGCTCTATGACGTGCTACTTTTCGGTACTACATTAATCAAAGTAAGGTTTGTGAGGTTGTAGGGAGTAATCTCTGAATCTACTGAGCCAATTTTGACAATTCTTTCACCTATTGAAAACCACGTTATGTGCGAGTGTGGCTATATATATTAACAACTAAAAATGTTTACCGCTCAACGAAAGTGGGCACGGGTCAGCTAGTACTTATAATAAAACTGTAACAGGTCCAATTCTATTTTTTGGAGGGCACTCTATTACCGATACTGATGCCAAAAAGGATTTTTTTTTCCATCATGTCTGTCTGTCTGTATCTTGGCCGCGCATAGCTCCGAAACTACTGAACGTATTGAAATGAAACTTGTCAGGATTTGAGTTCATACTACGAGGAAAGACAGGAGGATTTTTATCCCGGAACTCAGAAGGGTTCCCTTATGAGAGAGGATGGAAGTGAAATTTTGCGCGTTGCAGGATGGCGCGCGGGGCAAGGGCGGTAGAGAGCGATAGCCCCCCACTGTGGGGGGCACTGGCAGTGGGGCCCCAGGCAGTGGGGCCCCAGGCAATGGGGGCTCCAGAAGTGGGGACCCCAGTAGTGGGGCCCCTCACGCAACCGGACCCTCCCAGTAGCCCCCCGCAGTGCGACCTCAGTAGTCCCCACAGCCCGGGCCGGGCACCGGCAGTGGGGCCCCGGAAGTGAGGGCCGCCGGCAGATGGCCCCGCGAAGTGGACCCCCTACATTGCCCCGCAGTGTTACCCTCTCATTAGCCCCCCACAGTGGGGGCACCGGCAGTGGGGCGTCGGCAGTGGGCCCACCACATTTCCTCGCAGTGGGACCCCCAGTAGCCCCCGCAGTGGGACCCACTCAGTAGGCCCCCACAGTGGAGGGCACCGGCAGTGGGGGCCCCCGGCAGTTTACCCCCGTAGTGGGCCCCCCACATTGCCCCGCAGTGGGACCCCCAGTAGCCCCCCGTAGTGGCTCCCAAGGGAACCTATTGAAATCCGGGATAAAAGTATCTTATGTCCTTCATCATAGTATGATCTCAAATCTTGCCAAGTTTCATTTGAATACATTCAGTAGTTCCGGCGCTATGCGCAGCCAAGAAATTTTACTTTCATCCCCTCTCCCAAGGGAACCCTATTGAAATCCGGGATAAAAAGTATCCTATGTCCTTCCTCGTAGTATGAACTCAAATCCTGCCAAGTTTCATTTCAATACGTTCAGTAGTTTCGGAGCTATGCGCGGCCAAGATACAGACAGACATGCAGACAAGACAGACAGAAAGACAGACAGACATGATGGAAATAATTTTTGGCTTCAGTATCAATAATAGAGTGCCCACCAAAAAAAAATTTCAAAATATCTTCAATGTACAGAATTGGACCAATTACAGTTTTATTATAAGTATAGATAGAGTGGTGCACAACTGGAACCTGTTGCCGGAGGACATTGTATCGGCCACATCTATAAATGCCTTCAAGAATAAACTCGACAACTGGTCACGAGACAATAGTAACAAACTAAAAAGAGTGACGCAATGACAATATTCAACACTGTGTGATATAGACACATCAGCCACAGGCTGCTCGTCTATAATTTTATATAAGCTTATAAAAGCGATTTTTTTAAGCAATTCCTAAATATAATAATCACGAAGCTTAAAACTTAAGTACTAAGTACTTATCCTGCTGTGCCCTGGCCGGGTCCATATTTGAGACCGTAAAAATATATAACATCTGTTTGTACAATATGGTTGCAATAAATAACTTGAACTTGAACTTGAAGAACCTAACAAGGTACCTAAAGGTTTAGGGTCGCTTCTTTACTTAAGCTTTAAGAGATTGAAGTGAACAAAAAATCTAAGTGACCACATCATTTTCTAGTTATATTTGTGTAATTTTAATTTTATGACAGTCATGTTATCGTCTATGCAATCTATTATTCTTTGTTGTTCATATAAAGTGGATTTATGAAGGTAGGTTGATAACAGGTTGTCATATGATTTTTATGTAAAGTATGAGGGTACTTCTGCTATTCAGCTCCCTAGCTGCAATACAAGTCTAATGGCTGGTTTACACAGTGCGTGCTGCTGCCTGGCCAGTAGACAGCTACTCGGTTTGTCTACTCGTACGCCAGTAGCTCGGCTCGCCTTTGCTGCCTACACCACACCTAGCTACTGCTCAGTCCGAGTCGAGTCGCGATGTCGAGTGAACTTGTTTTAATAAAAAAAACGGTGATACGCTCTATGACAACAATTTTATGTCAGGAATTGGAAAATATCTATAACCATAGCCAATATAAGAAAAAAGAGCGTAAGAAAAGGATTTGGATTAGAGAATGGATGGCTAGAAGATCTTTAGGGGCAACACGTATGATTCTCAACGAGCTTTACCATGAAGACCCCCGAGAATATAAAGCAGTGATGAGAGTGACACCTGAACAAGTCGAAAGACTTTTAAATTTGATAAAAACAAAAATAGAACGTCAAGACACATTGATGAGAGATGCCATAGCAGCAAGGGTGAAGTTGGAAGCAACTCTGTGTTTCCTAAGCTCAGGAATGTCATTCAGACTGCTATCAGTATTTTTCAGGATATCTAAAGCTTCTATATCAAAATTTATACCAGAAGTTTGTGACGCTATTTCTGAAGCTTTGGACGAATATTTTCAAGTAAGTAAAAGTTAATTAACTCAATAATACATGACGTGTGACTCATTCATTTATTTTTCAAAAACAAATTAGATAGATAGAATAGATAGAAAATTCTTTATTGCACACTTATTGATAAGAAACAGAAATACAAAAAAGACAATTTTAAAACTAAGTTACAAGTGGCGGTCTTATCGCTCGAGAGCGATCTCTACCAGACAACCGTGGATGGATAGGATTGTTGGATAGTACTAGGGGATCTGTGTGCTTGTATAGATTTAATAAATAAAAATACTCATAATAAATATTATGCCTAAAATAAACTACATATATAAATTTATATATATATATATATATTTACTTATATACATAGGGACACAGGTATGCGTTCAATGACAACAGCCTAAATAGTGCTCCTTCACCATGGTTTTGAATAGTGGTAGCGACTTTGCTCGCCTCACTGAGACTGGCAATGCGTTCCATAGTTGTACAGCCCGGGCAGTAAAGGAATGGGCGAAGAAAGAAGTAGAGTGAACAGGTACTTGAAGTATAAAAGTTTCAGAAGAGCGCAGAGAAAGAGCGTGCGAATGATGGAGAAAGGTAAAAAGCTCTTTGAGATAAGGGGGTGCAGAGGCGTAAAACAAGATATTAAAGAGAAGAGAGAGAATATGAGAATTTCGGCGAAGCCGTATAGGTAACCACTTGAGCTTCCTGCGAAATTCCGAAACATGGTCATACTTGCGCAAGCCAAATATGAACCTTATCCCGACATTCTGCAGGCGCTCAAGTTTGTCTAACTGTTGCTCAGTTAGATCAAGAAAGGCCGAATCGGCGTAATCAAGAACTGGAAGGAGAAGAGATTGTGCAAGAGAGATTTTAGTGGCAATAGGTAGAAAGTTACGCAGCCTTCGAAGGGAACCTGCTGAAGCAAACATCCTACGGCTGATTTCAGATATCTGCGGTCCCCACGACAGATTTCTATCGATGAGGATACCTAAATTTTTCACCGTTTTGCTTTGCCCAACAGGGGTCCCATCAAAGACCACAGTTGGTAGAGTACCCCAATTTATCCGACCTATCATTCGAGAGCTTCCTACTGTGATCACTTGCGTTTTTGAAGGGTTGACTTTTAGACCAAAGCTGTTGCTCCAGTCCAGGATACGACCTAGGTCTTCGTTAATGGCGGCAATAGCACACGATAGCTGATCTACCGTAGCCTGCGTGTATATTTGGAGATCATCTGCATAGAGGTGGTACGATGAAGTTATGTTTTGAGATATAGAGTTTATGAACATAGCAAAAAGAAGAGGTGAAAGAACGCCACCCTGTGGAACGCCAGCAGACATGTCGCACCAAGACGAGCACTCATCATCAATGCGAATACGCTGCCGACGCCCATGCAAGTAACTGCGAAACCAATCAGCCACTGCTGGAGATACGTTGAGAGAGCATAATATTGCAACTAGAATCTCAAAATCCACATTGTTAAAAGCATTGCTAAAATCTAGTAAGCAAAGAACAGTTACTTTTCCATCTTCCATGCCAGAGCGGATGTCGTCTGTAATTTTTACTAGCGCGGACACTGTGCTGTGGCCTGGGCGAAAACCAGACTGGAAAGGATTTAGGAGATTATTCATGGAGAGGAATGTGCTTAATTGCTGGTGGACAAGGCGTTCTAAGACTTTGGACAGGAAAGGAAGAATAGATATAGGACGGAAATCAGAGAAGCCAATAGGCTTGGATTTTTTAGGGAGAGGAGTTACTAGAGCTTCTTTCCAGACAGATGGGAATAAACCAGTGGATATCGAGGAGTTCAGGATGTGTTTGCCTTTAAACCTTGCAATTAAACCTTAACTAAAACATTATTGCATGTTGTTTACATTAGCATTTATCATCGCTTTGACTATTGGATCATTAAAGTCATATAATTGTCCTGGTTGAACTGGCTGCTGCGCAGAAACCGTTTCTAAATTGGCTGCCTCGTATGATGAATGGTGATCAACTGATTGAAGTGGCTGATGCACCAAAACTGTTTCTGTAGGCTGATAAGTTGTGCCTGGGAAGGACACACTGGGTCCTGATGATGGTGACGACGCTATGTAGGACTGTGGTGACGAAGCACTGTATGAGGAAAGGGCAGATGCGTTCCGAGCGTATATAGCACTTTTTCGGTATCGTGAAAGTACTTGTTGAATTTCATCTTTGGCATCTAAAAAATCTAGTAATGGGAGCTGCCTCAATTGAATAGCGACATGTTTTCCAACAATATCATACTCGTCTTCTTGTCTAGAAGAGCTGGAAGATTCTATAGTACTGTTTAGTTGTTTCAGCTCATCAATAGCTGCTGTAATTCCGCTCATTTCTTGGGCAGTATTATGTGATTTTTTAGCTTTACCCGGGTTTTTTTTCTTTGTCAATGTGCTGTCACTGGAGTAGATTGATCTATCATCAGATTTATCAAGAGTTTTATCACCCGTTTTATCATCAGTATTTTCATCAGTGTTATCCACCATGTCTTGACTAAGAGCATTTTCCAAATCCGCCGGTGTGTTGTCTTTCTGCAATTGGAATATAAAATTAATATTATATTTTTCAGGTACCAGGCAGAAAGGAATGGGAAGACGTACAAGTAGGATTTCACCACAGGTGGAACTTTCCAGGATGTTGTGGAGCCATCAATGGCAAACATGTGGTGATTCAAGCTCCGCCCAATTGTGGTAGTGAATACTACAATTATAAAGGAACTAACAGCTTGGTGCTCCTAGCGATTGTGGATCATGACTACTGCTTTAAATATGTGGACATAGGCTCATATGGGCGAAATTCTGACGGTGGTGTTTTCCAAGCTTCCTCATTGTATCCAGTGTTGGAAAATGGCACATTATTGCCAGAAGGCGGTATTGTAGTGGGAGATGATGCTTTTCCTCTTAAGACGTACTTATTGAAACGCTATCCCAATGAGACTACGACAGCTGAAAAAACTTACAATTACAGATTCTCTAGGGCAAGACGCATAGTAGAAAATGGATTCGGTATTTTAGCATCTCGCTTTCGCGTTTTGGGAAAACCTATCCAGTTGCAAGAGGAGACCACAATAAAAATTATTCGAACTACATGCGTACTGCACAACTGGTTACGGAAATCTTCACCACACATCTACACTCCTCCTGGTAGTGTAGATTATGAAGATATTACAAATTTCACTGTCAACCTTGGAACGTGGAGATCAGAAATAAATGCATTACCGAGTATCGCCCAATCGCGAACAAATAACAGATCAAAAGCAGTTGCCGAAAAATTGAGAGAAAAATATAAAAACTACTTCTGTAATGACGGTGCTGTCTCCTGGCAAAGTCGTATGATTAATATCTAGAAATGTAACCAACTACATTTATCAGTGAAATAAAGAATTAGGTACTCACCAGATTGGATGTTGTTTTCTTTTCGTTTAAATTAATTGTTTTCATTATATAATCCATTATATCAAACCATTTTATGGATGGTTTGTACACATCGTCTGCGCTAGCGCCACTCTTCTTGCTTTTTTCGATTTTACTCACTTCTTGATTGTAGGTGGACCGTAATTTTTTTATTTTCTTTGTTACCTCACCGGTGTTACCTAGGTGCATTTCTTTTGCGATATGTTCCAAAGATTCTTTTCTCATATCTCTATTTCGATAGTTTTTATCGAAACAATTCCATAGGTTTTCTTGTTCTCTGTAGAGTTTCATGAATGAAATATTATTGTTAGAAGACCATCTATCCGTACCCATTTCGATCTCGATTTAGTACATAGGCGTAGCACACAAAAAACACGGCTTCCACTCACAACTGTCCGGCTGGCACTGGCGAGCTACTGCCGAACGCGTCCAAACGATGCGAGCGACGCACGAGCCGCTGTCATGTGCGAGTTGCTGCCGGGCGAGCCGGCGAGTCAAAACAAAAAATGTTGAAGTAACTCGGATGCGAACTACTGACCAACTCGCACGTACGAGTTACTCGTAAGTGACGTCCAAACAGTGCGAGTAACTGCAGTGCAGCTACTCGGAAGGCTTACTCGTACGCTAGCTCGCACTGTGTAAACCGGCCATAAATCTCAACAATGTGTTTTAATTGATATCCTGGACATAATAATGACTATTTCCAAGAGTCCTGTAAGGTATAAAGGAAATAAAGCACTTTGATATACTTATTTTGATCTGAGCTTCAAATAATTTAAAAGTCAATGATAATATTTACACTATACCTAGCAATGAAGCAAAATATTATTAGAACAAACATATTGTTTTGTTGTTACTACACCTTACATATGTAGATGATAATGAGTTAGATTGTTTATGCATGATCATCATTGATTAATATGATAATAATCATTTCAAATTCACATTACGAAGGGAGGATGACTTCGTCTCTATCACATTATCACTCAAAAACATTCTTATTAATATTATAAATGAGAAAGTAACTCTGTCTGTCCGTCACGTTTTCCTTACAAAACTACTGAACCTATTTAAATTAAATTGGTACACATATATTTAGAGCCTGAGAAAGGACATAAGCTAGGTACTTTTTAATGCGAAAAAAGAGTTAGGTATAAGGCGTGGAAAGTAGTATCATAAATTTTAAAGCTAAAAGCTTGGAATTTATTTTTTAGGCTGTTAGATATAAATAAAATGTAATATAAAAGTTTGAATGAAAATAGTGACAGTGTGCACTATACCACGCGGACGAAGTCGCGGGCACAGCTAGTATGTTCTATTTTCAAAATTTTGCGCGAATCCACTACAGGCCAAAACAGCGGTTGCCGGCGGCGCGGCGCGCGGCGGCGCGTGGTATTTGCATAGAGGTTACCGTTCTGAACACGAGAAAGAAGTCTTATGTGTAGTAGATACTGACCAGTCCCAATAACATTCAGCTCCTCGTACTTCTTTGCGTTCTGGAACAGAGCACTGACGTCGCTGAACGCGGCCGACGCCGGCGCAGCGCCGGCTCCAGACATCACCGCAAACACTTTACACTTGTCGGATAATCACTTCAAATGACATAAAACTCGTAGTTGTAAGCAAACCGTATGCTCGAGATGTGCGATTGATTTAATTACATTTGTTGACAGATATGTGCAATTTAGAAATGTAATTGATTATACTTCTGTAATTCAGTAGTTAGTTTTCTTCAGTCTGTTGCTTTGCTTTGGTCTTGGTATGTTGCTGTGCATATTGTTGTGTTTGGGTCTTGGTTTTGATCGACCGACCGACGACGCAGTGTTGCCAGTCATGATCAAAAAGAAACGTTAAAGTAAACTTAATAAAAAAAAAACCGAAACCGCCTTCACCCGAGCACCAACACACAAATTTTTGGCTCGATGTATTAAAACTGTACAATTACACTGTAGCTATTGATATATACACTATTAACTGTAGCTATGGATGTGGAAGACTGAGAGCTCGAATCATAAGTAATTTAGTGTACAGTAGATAGGTTAATTATGTTCTATTTTCAAAATTTGGCGTGTTAAACCACTGGCCAAAAGGCCCAGACATCACCGCAAACATTGAAGGAAAGTAAAAATAATTTTTGTAGGTATTCCTTTTCTTCACACCAAATTTGGCAATACAATGGCATTGAATGTGGCGTTTGATTTTAATCAAGCTACCCATGAAATTCACGCGAACCTGCGTTTGCGTGATTTTCAAATATTGTTAATGCTTCTAATATTTTCTGTTATGAAAAGAAACGATCACGTTACAAACAATTAAACTAGCGGACAAGAACTCTAAGAACACGGTTCTTTCTTTTGTAATTAAATTTATGCATTCCCTCGCAAAACGTCTCTTATATTTGTTTTGTATTCCTAACTATTATTCATTTATTCATTCATTTATTTATACTGTTCATTCATGTGTTATATAATATGTTCTTAAATATTAATACTGAGATCATGTTCATGACATGAACCCCGTTGGGGCGCTACAACATATAAGCTTATACTATAATTATATACTATACTATAATTAGTAAACTAAAATGTTAAATTGTTTTATTCTAAATAATCTTTTATGTTATAATAGCATATTATGTTATTTGCCGAAATAAATCAATCACTAAAATATTGCTGCTATCTCTGCTTGCCGCTGTCTTATCTTGTTTGTCTTTTTTGCTAACCTGACCCCACCAACTTCCAAATTTAATGCGGCTTGCTCCATTCGCCGCTATTTATTTATATAGACATGTATCTGACACTGCAGTCTCCAAATTTTCGGGGCTCGTTTTCGTTTCTATTGTTAAAGATCGATAGAAATCCACCCCGGGTACCAATACCAATTCAGGCTAAGCCGCCACTGAATTCAATTTTGGAAAAGAAAATGAAATCAGTGGCGAATAAAGGTTACTTTTTACGATACAAAGTGGTTTGGTTACTTTCGTTTTGACTCTCAGACTACTCGACTGGCAGCACTGAGCTGAACAGCTGGCTTCAGTTCAGTCCCGGCAGTCTTGCGGCAGTTAGTCGGCCATAAGAATAATAAAAAAAAAATCTTGTCTACTCACTGTCTCAAAGGGAGGCCAAGCCATAGCCACAGAAATATAAATTATTATTTAGATTTCTGTGTTTAAAGCCAATATAATTTAATTTTTTTTTTGTAAATTGAAAAAATACCGTTTACAAATAAAAAAGGTTTAAAAATATGTAAATAGTAAATTCAATTTCTATTTAGGTACAGGGCGATAAGACGATCTTTGAAAAATTCTAAAATCAACGTCATCTCGCATTTGTCAACTCATGCAAGTAGGAGGGTTAATCACCGGCGTGAATTCAGATTGACTTTTTTTGGCATGAATTTTTATTTTACAAATTACCATTAAATACCTGCAGTTAACTCAATTGTTTCAATTGTAAATACTAGTTTAATTTCTCTATATTTTTTGATTATTTTCTAAGTCAATAAAGACTATGTCCCAGCTAAAAAAAAAATACCTAAATGTTGTACTAACTTTCAGTGCATTAAATGCGAAAATTTATCAATAAGAATTAATTACAAAAAGTGCAAAATTTTAACTTAACGGGCTCGTCCGGGATTTGAACCCGGGACCTCTCGCACCCGAAGCGAGAATCATACCCCTAGACCAACGAGCCATGTGCGAGATTGCCAAAATTAACAAAAAGTCTATTCGGATCAAAAAACTCAGTTTTCCAACATCATTATTTATATTAATAATAGCTGACCCGCCAAACGTTGTTTTGCCTTCAACCCTTATCACTTAGGGGTATAAAAAATAGATAGTAGCCGATTCTGAGACCTACTGAATACGCATATAAAATTTGGTAAAAATCGGTAAAGCCGTTTCGGAGGAGTACGGTAACTAACATTGTGACATGGAAATTTTATATATGTATAAGATAAGCCAAAATTGGACAGTCCTTGTCTTAAGGTATGATGAATATTTTCAATGCGTAGCGTACCTACTAGATTTCATTGGTAGGTACTCGGTAGGTATGGTTGTGAAGAAATTACATGAGGCAGGTTACATAATTTAATCACGAGTGTGCAAAATCTGGCTTCCACCAAGCTGCCAAGGTTCCTACATGTTTTGTTTGTAGGTATATTTAACCGACTTCAAAGAAAAGGGGGAGGAAACATAAGTTTCTTGTATCTACATACACCTACCTATAGTAGGTAGCTGTATGTAGATAGAGAATGATCCCATAAGTTTAAGCTCGAGGTCTAAACTTTATGTATTTATGCCGTAAAACATAAAACGAAGTTGGTTTTTAGTTTTTTCTAAACAATCAAATTTTTAATTTTAGAAACATGATATTCTAACCGCTTCTATCAAACTCAGAGTATTCTAGATACTCTAAGCCATCAAAAAATATACGAGGCGACGAACACCTCAAGGCGTTTTAGAAAGTTGACGTACGAAAGGAGAAAAAATTACCGCTACATGACACCCTATGCCCGTCCCGCTCTTTCATACGCAACACAAGTAGCCTCTCTCGCTCGCTCGCGCGGAACGGACTCGATTCGTTCTACTGAAGCCAGTCTAGTAAGAACGAACGCCACGGCGCGCGCATCTTCGAAAATGGCGGCAATATTCGACTAAAATTAACAAAAGAAAGTGATTCTATTTTTCCCGTGTACCTTCTTAACTTATTCCGTGACGTTTCTAATTAATTCGAATATTAAATAAAAAGAAAAAACTGCATGCGTGGAAACGAGTTGGCGAGTGATAAATGTGTGAATGTGAAAGTCGAAGTGTTAGAGAAATAGCGAGTTTGAGTGGAATCATCGCATCTCTGTTGGACAGCTGTTAGGTATTTATTGATTGTAAGTACATACTCACTTCCTGCCATTAACTTACCTATTAAAAGTCCTTCAAAGAAACACATATTATGTACATTTAGTAACGTGCGTGCCTACCGAAGAAAGTTTAAACATTCTGATAATGTTCTAACATCATTTAACGTTATCGTAGGTACCTCTATCCTACGATGAAACAGAGAAACTATTAGTTAATGTCAAGTAAATTATATAGTGATTAATTTAGTTATACTCAAGTTCCATATTAATACTAGTGTAATACCATGAACCGTTTGTAAAATAAACAGAGATTATTTTATTTAATAATTAGCACTCCTGTCGCCTGAAACTTAGCTTAGCTATATTTATGTTTATTCTATGTAGGTACGAGTTTCTTCGAATAATTTTTATTTATTTATTATTATTATTCATTGGGTAGATAAGAGATACGTACTTACGTTTACAGAGTTAGGCAGCTTTTATGATTTTGGAGTAGTTTAGTAGTCTATTATAGGTACGTATACCTACGTAGTACCCATTTTGTACCTACTCGTAGACTTGGCAGGGACCTCATGAATCTCACTCATAGGTCTATCCTAGTCATCATAATCGTCATCATTTTGTGAATTTACTGTTCGTTCAAGCTTTACTCTGCAGCACCAGCGCGCCGCGCCGCCGCCGCCCGCCGCCGCCGGGCCAACACACCAATCTTATAAGGATCTCAGAAATCTTGCGTCATTCAGTGAAAGTCCTCATCTAGAAAAACAGTAAGCCCTAGGCCTGGCTCCAGGCGCAATCGCAGCCCAAGATTTGAGGAGTCACGCTTGGCCAGGACCGTAGCCAGGAATTACTTAGGGGGGCGTTCTTATGCCCCCTAATGCCGGGATTTAGTTTTTGCAGTGTCTGGCAAACCCGTTAGCAAATATGCTGTAAATTTTTGGTTTTCGTTAGGTTTTGTCTTAGTGTACCTGGCGAAGTGAACTAAAGTGGGGTTCGTTCACTTAAACGGGTGGAATTTACTTAATAGGAAATGGCTGAACTGACGAATACTTGAATGCAACCAATAAATTGTGACGATACCTTGATAGAATCAGCAGGCCTAGATTCAAAATGATGCATCAGCAAACTAAACGATAATCCACTAAATGTAAGTGGGCGGGCCCTCTCCGAGACTCCATGGAGGCCTACATAATTATTTGGAACTCTATCGATCGAGACTAAGGGCATGCAGAACCGGTTTAGTTTCCAGATTTTTGAAACCCGGTTCCGGTACGCTGTCATACCAGGGGGAACCGGTTCTCTCGGTTCCAGCTAAAACGATTCAAATTATATATTATTTGAAAATATGTATCTATGTCATTTTCTGAAAGCAGCTGGATTACCGGGACTTAAAGTTCTTCAGAGGCTGTTAAACTCCATTATTCTCGATGGACAAACGCCAGTGGCATGAAACAGTCATTTTCTGACTGTTCCATAAGAATGGTGACAATTGTGAAAACCTCTCCTAGAGAACTATAGGCGCATCTCTCTGCATTTTGACGTTTTGAATGTTCGATGACTTCCAGCCTCGCACTAGCTGGATTTCGAAAAGCCTTTAGTATCGCAGACCACATACTTATATACGCAAAAGATTATACAGAAAATAGAGCAGCATAATCAGCCGCTAGATCTGGCGTTTGTGGATTACGAGAAATCCTTTGATTTAGTCGAAACTTGAGCAGAGCCACAGACGATTCAGCGATGCCAAATCGACTACCGATATCTATGTATATATATAAGTGTTTGGCAAGGCTATAATGTCTATCCAGTTCCAGAATCTGAGCACAAATCAGATTCCCATTGCAAAAAGCGGTGAGTCAAAACTCGAAATGCTTTATTTTCTTTAGACCTTACAAGACAAGTTTTTTGAATTTATCACGTAGCGATTCTTTAAGACCCATGTTATAGATTGCACGAACAGCCCTCTTCTTTAGCACAAATACGGTGTTAATATCTGAAGAGTTCCCCCACCGCAGTACGCTATAAGACCTAATACTATGGAAGTAGCTTAAATAGACAAGTCTAGAAGTATAAATTTCTGTAAGATGACGCGTTTTTTGATTAATGCATACGTTGCAGAACTCGAAAGTCTCTTCGATAGATTATCTATATATGAGAGCCCCATTGAAGTTTACTATCTATTATAAAGTTATTCCTAAGAATACGGTACTGTCTACAATTTCTAAACGTTTCTCATTTTACGTTTATATCAGCCTTAACGTGTTATAGATCAGGTAGAATAAATCTATTACGTTTTGTTGGTTTCGTTTAACAAAAGATTATTAACACTTAAACAATGGACTATTTTTGATATTGCATCGTCTACATCATCAAAAATTGTGTTTTGTCTAATCATCTTAAAAATTAAAGAAGTATCATCAGCATTTAATACGATCTCGTGATGTTTTTTAATGCATCTCATTAAAAAACATGCAGGTCATTAATATAAACCAAAAATAGGAAAGGAACTACAGATCCCGAGGACCGTGTCCTATTAATGTCAACGGTTGGTATCTTGTTACTCAAGTTAGAAATAAGAAGACTCAAAGAGTTGTTCTTTATTCCATATTTATGTAGTTTCCTGATTAATGTTTCATGGTGTACACAATAGGATGCTTTTGAAAAGTGGTAAAAAACGCCTAATGCATCTTGCGACTTCTCCCAAGCATCAAAAATATGCGATGCTGATGCCGGTGTAGAGTTTGTCTCTACACCGGCATTAGTAGTTGACCAACCGCGGGTAAACTCGAATTGCTTACGGTGTAGCAGGTCATTGCCATTGAAATGCTTATGCACTTGATGTAAAATAAGTTTTTCAAAAACTTATTGAATGTAGGCAGTACTGATGACCGCAGTAGTCAGGGAGAGTACGCTATCTTCCAAAACTGTTCAGCTCTGCATTGGAGGATAAAAAGCTCTTGGTCTAGGACTGATATGACATCAATATAATTATCGATTACAACACACACCTTCTCTTTGCCGACGACATAGTAATTATAAGGCTGAATTGCTAGAAGACCTAAGCAAGATGCTCAGAGACCTCAACACCCAACAGGTAGGTCTTAAGATGACCATGGGTAAAACAAAGATTATGTCGAATGACCATGTCGCATCCATACGAGTCCATGTTGAAAACGATGTTATAGAAGTTACTATAATAAACTATGTCTAAATTTACTATGTCTACATAGATAGATAAAGATAAGATGAAGATATTTATTGTCAAAACTGTGTACAAAAAGATCTTAAACAATAAGTTGGAAACAACAGTTTGTCCGTCAATTACGGAAATACAATATTTAACTTAAATTACTAGGAAATTTATTGATTATTACCATACTTAAAAAAATTCACACTATTGCCGCATTTTCGTAGTTGGGTTAACCCTAGTTAGACCAAATGGTTTAACTAGGGTTAATCCAACTACGATAAATTGATCAGCCAAAGAATCCTAATCGGATGGGATGCCAATAGGGCAGCTTTGCAATATATTCTCGTCATAGATATCGAAAAGCCTAAAGAAAGTCTTCAATCAATGTATGTATGTTGCCACTGTTGCCAGTACCTATGGATCCGAAGCGTGGTCTCGTACATAAAAAAAGCTCAGAATTGCTCAGAGAGCTATGCTTAAAGTTTTTCTACTTGATAGAATGCGGAAAGCCGTATAAGAAAGTCACCGACGACAGCTCTCAGAATAATATTTTATAAATGGTTTTTTTTATATATCGGTCGTCAAATCTAGTACCTAATCTACCTATTTTCTTTCCGAACATATTTCCGGATTATGTTTATGCTTATTAATACGTGAAATTCAACCACATTTGTTTTTCAAAGGAACCGGTGGAACCGGGTTTACTGCTTTTGGAACCGGTTCCACACATACCTTGCAAGAACCGGGTATACCCGGGTATCTCAGAACTGGGTGCATGCACTAATCGAGGCATTCAAAGAGAACAGGACAGATGTCAATCGATAAGAGAGACACGGGAGTTAGGTACTTACTGTTACTGCCTTATGCTCACTCTCTTCTCTACATATACTTAAGGTACAGTTACCTGTTGAAGCTCACATTGTTTAGTAGGTAGAGACTCACGCGCTGGGAGGTAGGTACATACGTAGTTTTAAAACAAGATCCATTGCTCTGTTAATATTGATACATAAGAATTCCATTGTAAGATTCTGTTTCTGGATGTCACATGTCACTATTTACAAATTATATACTCTGTTTTGTTTTTTGTTGTAGTAGGTAAACGTCCGTACAAAAGAATTGAACGCGCTCCGTGCGCCGCGCCGCGCCGCCGCCGGACACTTTGTAACAGAGTTATATTCAATTAAATTCAATTCAAATCATTTATTTCAGCACCAATAGTACCATATACACACACATAAAAATTCATACAGAGGATTTAAAATTGATATAACTAATTTAACATTACATAATTTAACATCAGAAAATTTAATCGGCCCAAATTACACATAAAATTTCAATTACAAACCGAGCTAAAAAAAATAAAAATACAGTACATTTCATCAATATAAAATTAAAATTAATGTTTTTTAAAATTAAAATTATATATCGTGGTAGGTAGGTGTAGGTACTTGTTACTTTCACTATGCAAATATCAAAATATCAGTTTAATAGACGAATAATGTGTATTACGCGGACTCGTACGTACGTAGGTACGGAATACTGGTCGTGATCAGTAGTTATAGCCCGTTGTTTCGTGCTGCTCAGCTGATCACGTGTAGGTACGCCTGCGTGTAACTGTACGCACATAAAGTGGGCTGCGCTAGGGAAGGGTAAATGTAAAAAATGTATCGATATATATCGTATCGATATTTATTATTAGTATCGATATATACATGGTAAAAAATATCGATATTTTTGCTCATAATCATACTGCAGGCAAGCGGCGCGGGCGGCGGAGCGTGTAACCGGGCCATAGATCAATGAAACTAACCCCAAGCTACGGAACGTAGTAGAAATCTTTGACTTCAAGAAGAAGGAAGGAAGACCAACATATCGACCTAAACTTTGACACTTACAGTCAAACATAGACAATCAGTGCTACCAACACACACACACCACACAACAAAATAAATAGGAATGACTAACCCCTCGTTCACATTTATCGATATCGATGAATAAGCTATCCTACTGCAATTGGTAACCTGAAATATGTAGATAATAAGAGAATATCGATTTTGATACGAATTTTGATATCCCGAAATAAATATCGAAAATCAATATATCGCTTTTAAAAATATCTACAACTATATCGACTAATTTCTGAAAAAATATCAATATTTGATATATCAATATTTTTTACCCATCCCTAGGCTGCGCTGCGACAGGCATTGAGGAAGCGCTACGGCGCGGCGCGGCGGCGCGGCGGCGGCGGCGGCGCGGCCGCGGCCGGCGAAGCGCGAAGAATGTTACCCTTACCTCACAGGGAATGTTCTGCGATAATACTAAACAACATCAAATATTGATTCTCTGTATGCACATAATTATATAAGTTGTTAAATAGTATATTATTTATTATAGATGTACATATATTATTTAAATTTAGTGTATTTTGTGATTATTTAATGTTTTGTGCATCTCAATAAACAAAAATAAAATAAACCAAAAACCAATGGCCATAATGTTGCACGAGATGCCAATAATACTTACCTAGGTACCTACGCTTCATATTCTTTAGACTCGACGCGCGGACAAGTGAGTTATGATTTCATCGTTGTTTTATATAGGTATAATTCTGTTGTCGTTGTGTGCTTGTACCTGGAATGCGCTCAACTTCACTCTGTGCTAATAGTCTACTCAACTTAGAGGTATAGGTATTTTCTCCTCGGCATGCAATCAAAATATAAAACACAAATGTAGAGTCATCTAGTTTTAGAAATGGTAACGCATTGACCGTGTGGTCGGCTATAGGTCGGGGTGCCCCACTTCTCATCGCCAGTCGGTCACCCATTATAATGTGGTAAGGTAAACACAATCTTGGGTCACATGGGAACTTATAGACCTAAAGAATCTTCTCTTTGACATTATTAAGCTGCAATGAAAGTACCCAGACTCTAAGTTAGAATCGTTTATCGACAAAATTTCATCACAGTACGAAAGTTCTATTAAAACTCAAAAGTATCGCCACTACGAGAGCATGATCCGCCATAGGTAGGCGCCAACTCAAATAAGGCTATCTGGCGGGTAGTAAACACAGAGAGAGGCGCAGTCTCCCGCACATCGGCGAGCTTCACAGAAGTTGCTAGGGACTCCGCGGGGACGAAGTTCCACTCTCGAAAGGCTGCGGCCAACGCGATGAACGTGAGGTTCGTGAGCGCGGCGGCGGCGTGTGGCGCGCCGCGCGCTCAGCTTGCGGGTGTGGATGCGGCGCTCACGGCGGCGCGGCCCGCCTGTGACCGCTCCTTGCGGCTGACTAGTTTAACGGCAGAAGAGGTCTTCCACATCATAATGAACAAAATTCCCAGGAAACCCCAAAAAAGAGACATATACGACATCTCGATGGAACTTCTTGCCTCCGCCGCTGAACCCCTAGCTTGGTGTCTGGCCGGTCTGTTCAACCGCTGCATCGAGCAAAATCTCACCTTTATTTAAGGGAAAGTGCAGACTCCACGACATTGATGGATACCGATCGGTTTCAATAATCCCTGCCATCGCGAAGATTCTCGAGAACGGGTTGAGTAGTCGTCTCACCGAGTACTTAGCGGCCACCGAAGCGCTGTCTGAGCGGCCGTACGCGTACCGCGCTGGCTGTTCGACCACCTCGCTAACCCGTGAGTTCTTACGGCGAGTGTTGGAGGCTTGAGAGGCGAGACGGCAAGTCGCAGTCCTGTGCTGCGACCTATCGAAAGCTTTTGATGTCGCAGATCACAGTGTTCTTGCCTCCAAACTAGAGCACTACGGCATACGGGGACAGGCGCACTCGCTACTGACAGACCTGTTGCGAGACAGGACGCAGATTGTAGTCGCCGATGGTGGTGAGACGAAGTCCAATCCTCTCGGGACCGTGATGGGCGTGGCGCAGGGATCGTCGGTATCCAACATCCTGTTTTCGCTGCTTCTGAACGACCTGCCGGAATACGTGACGGAAGGGGAGGCGTACATGTACGCGGACGATGTGGCTGTGGTCGTCAGCGCCCCGTCACTGGACCAGCTCGAACAGCGGCTGAACACAGCCGCCTGCCAGGTGGCGCAATGGTTTCAGTGGAACGGACTCGCTCTGAATGCCAAAAAACGCACTTCATGCATTTTTGCATATCTGGGCGCCAGGTAAGAAGCATTAATGTAATAATTGAAAATAAACCCATTGAACAAGTTTCGGCGACTGTGTTCTTGGGGTTCCAAATAGACCGTGGCCTAACCTGGGAGAAACATATTGATACCCTGTGTGCCCGGCTGGGTAGCGCATGCTTCGCGCTCCGCAGGCTATCGCGGGTGGTGTCGGCCGATGTGGTCCGCACGTGTTATTTTGCGACCGTACACTCCCTACTCCAGTACGGCGCAGAGTTGTGGGGGCGCGCTGCTGATCGGGAACGTGTCTTCCGCAAGCAAAAGCGTGCTGTGAGAGCGATCGCGAAAGCAGCGTGGGACACGCCAGCGCGTCCTTTCTTTATTTCACTCCAGATCCTTACGTTGCCTTCAATTATCATATTCTAGGTAGTGATGCACGTAAGGATAAACCTGGAGCAGTTCAGGATGCGCGGAGATCATCACACGCAATGCTACAACACACGCGGAGTTGGTAAGCTGTCTGCGGTATCCCACAGACTGGCTAAGTCCGACGGACTCACGCACGTGCTAGGACCCGCGTTTTACAACAACTTACCGGACCAGATAGTCACTGCGCCTAGCCTCCTTTAAGCGGAGACTTACATCGTGGCTGGTCGAGAAGGCGTTCTATAATGTTGAAGAATTTGTGCCGAAAATACAATGATATTTTAATTATTAATTATTTTGTACAATATGACAATATTATTCATTCTAATTATTTTCATTTTATGTAATTTAAAGATAGGTAATACAATTTTATTATTATGTTATAATTTGTAAATTGACCGACCTGTAATAACTATTTACCAATAAATTGATTATTCTGATTAAACTATAACACCCGCACGACGACGTGACGATGCGCTGGTAGTTATGCATGCCGCGCTCAGAGTAAGACAGTTCCCACGCGGTGGAGATGAGCCAGAGAATGGCGACGTTTCTCACAACAACGCAAGTTCCGGAGTTCATATGAAACTATTGGATCACTCTCTTACAACGTAATCTAGTTAGTTCCTCTCAACGTGTAGCTAGTACCGAATAGGGATTGTAAAATCGGCTAGTTTTTAAGGAACCGGGAATCCCGGGAAATTCCAATAACGGAACCGGGAATTCCCGGGAACTACTAACCTAGGCTATTTTTAATCATATTCTTCAGAAAATAACTAAATAAATGGTGGTTTACATTAGGTACCTATTTAGTAAATAAATTGAGATAAGGAAAATAACATAAACTGAATAAGTTTGTTACAAAAAAATGAAGTATATAAAATAATATAGACCGTACATCATATAATGCTTCACTTTCCAGTTTCCATAATAAAGTGACATGGATAAATAAACGTCCTAATTAATTGTTTATCTTCCCACCACATGAATTCCATATTCCTTAAGCTTTTTTGATAATTTTACTATTTTTCATTCGAACGTTTTATTATTTATTTATTCGATAGCTTTACTATTTGAATTAAGAATGGTTATTTCTCATCTTATTTTATTGTATTCTATTATGATCGATGATGATATATTATTATTTGATTTTTAAAATCTCTCCTTTTCTTACTATCTGCCCATTTAGGCATTGGCCTAAGAGTTTTGTATGCTTCTTGCTGCCCGCCATGTCATGTATGGTATATGCCCATCGGCATATCCATTTCTTTGGTGATGTCATATTAAGTCTTGATGGGCTATTCTCTTTAATCGTCTGGATGTGGTATTTTTCTTCATGAAGTCATTAGCCAACTCATTTGGGTGGATTTCTAATCATTCGGAAGTTAAATAAGTCTGCTTGATTTTGATTTGAACCAATTTCTCAAGATCAAATATAACTACTACTACTTGTGTATCATCATCATCATCATTATATCAGCCCATACACGTCCACTGCTGGACATAGGCCTCCCCCAAACGACGCCACAAATAGCGGTCCTGAGCCGCCTCCATCCATCGACTCCCAGCGACCGCTACGATGCCGTCGGACCATCGAATGGATGGTCTCCCATGTAGGGGGGTTTTGCCATAATCACCACGCTTGGCAGGCGGATTGGTGATCGCAGTGTTGGTGTTGAAAAATACTCAGAAGGAAGCTGCTGCCCTTCCTCTGGTAGTCTGTGTATATTTATTGTCAACTGAGTATCAATATGTGTAAAATAATATGAGATCTTATGATTATGTACTTAGCAGCTGACAATACAATGGAGTAAGTTCCATCAATCTTTGCCCCAAACGACAGCATCTCTCATGGAAAACCTTATCTGCATCCATGCAGCAATAAATAAAGCGTGTCTGTCGAGCGAAGCAAGCCCGCGTAGCCTTGAAAGTGCGTTGGTGTGGCGGCGGTGGGGCGGTGGGGCGGGCGGAGTGACCGCGGACCGGACCGGTCCTATGCGGGGCACAGGGCCGAGGGCACAGGCCTGCTTGTGTTACTAGACCACGAGCCGAGCGACGTACTACCTGCCTCGGATGGACGCAGGAATGTTCATCAAATATAGTATACTCCAACGGAGAGTACTACTAATGTAAGCCAGGAGGATAAGAAGATAAATCCCTGTGGTTACGGGTCTGTTAGGATCTTGTTATATTGATCTGAAACGTATTCCGTCTACATTTTCATTTCATTGCAAAACCTTTTTTTAGCATAGTTGAAAGTTTAGAATGTATTGTATAAACGGTAATAAGAGTCACAATTTATTGTATTTTATTATTTGAGTCGGGTCAGTCAGTAGTGATTTACGATGGAGAAATGTGGGTCGAACTTGTTGCACTGCATGACATGGTGTCCTGTCCTGCACCACTGCGCTGCGCCACGAAATAAATTGTATGCATAACACCATCAAAACTTATAAGATAACAAGCTTCTTCACGCACTTTCAAAAGATACTATTTTCGTTGTCCTTGGGATCCTGCCAAATTACATAAAACTGCCAAATTACATAAACTGCCAAATTACATTAAAGAATGGCACAATTCATTGGACTTATCGCTAAAAGCGCTCTAATCTAAACACTAAAAGCGCTGTAAAATTTCTTCCAGGCAACCGTTGGTTGGACAGGATTGGTTAGGTACCCCAGTTCACCGGCCGCGGGGCTGACGATAATGCAACTCCACTTTCCCTAACATTACCTCACCCCCGCAGCCTGCAGCAGCGCTGTGCTGTGCGTGCGGGGTGTGGTGCATCATGCGCCGCACCGCACAGAGTGACTAGGCACCTTATGTTTTCTATTCACTAATAACAAAGACATTATTGCGTCTGCAAATACATCACATGCGCTACAAATATTCTGTTAATAATAGTTTTTCGGAACTCACTGTAACATTAGAGATCACTGGGATTTGTGATGCGAATCTCTAAGAGCTTTAACAACGCCAAAACTCTCAAACTTCTTTACATCACGTTTGTAAGGAGTCATCTAGAATACGCGTCTCAGATATGGAACCCGCGTTACTGTAATTACGTTGATCTTATTGAAAGTATACAGAGGCGGTTCTTACGATACCTGTGTTTTTGAGTAAAGACCCCTTACAAATCTTTTACCTACGATGAACTCTGCAAGAAGTTCCATTTCTTGCGACTCAAAAATAGACGGGACATAGCGGATTACCTTTATATTCTTAAGATTATCAATAATGATGTTGACTGTCCAGAACTTCTTGGCAAATTAGACTTCAATGTACCGCGTAAGCAGCTAAGACATAATCCCCTACTACATGTTCAACATGTTGGAACTAATTATAGACAAAATTCATTTTCACTTCTCTTGCTCAAAAAGTGTATCATAATAGTGTAGCTGAGCGGGCCTAAAACACGAGTTTAATACCTCGGGCTAAAAAGTATTTTTTCTTTTTAATTTTTGTCTAAAATCATCAGCCCGTACAAAGCATTCGTTCGTTCTCTTACATAAAAACTCGACTTCTTGGTGCTCCGTCAATCTTTTCAACGAGAAATAATGCAGGAAACTCAAGCATGAGTCGAGTCTCTCCAACTTTTACTCCACAACAATCAACTCAAAATATTATCACATCCCAATCACAGAGAACCGAAATAAAATTGCCCGGGAAAAACATATCACTAAACATTCAAAATTGCTCTAACTGCACATTTAATTTTTAATAAAATTTCTGAAAATTGTCTAATTTTGAATTGTTGTTTTTCTCGCAATCGAAGTGAAAAGTAGAGTGTTTTACTCGGGCCAAAACCACCCTTTATAACTCGGTCTTGTCATCATCCCTCGCTGCGCTCGGGAGTATAACAACCTCGTATATAATGGGATGGTTTAGTCCCTTGTAAAACAATCTACTATTGTAGTGCGAGCGAGTAGAACTTTCAATGAATTCAGCAGGACGTTGAAATTTGACCTTTTCAATACCAGCATTCACAGGGCAAGGCGATGCATGACTCTCAACTTTTTTTTTGCTCATAATGTTGTTATACTCTTTATTTTTTATATATAATTTTGTTTTTAAATTTAATTAATATAATTTTAATACATTACTAAGTACGCAATTGTCGACGAAAGAAATTTTAGTGTTCACACTTTTAGTTTAGTATGATTCTATTAGCGAATGCCTATTATTAGCTTTCTGTGTCTATTTTAAATTCTACTGTAATTAGATAAGCTGATGGCAATCCGAATTAAATAAATAAATAAATTACCTATATTGAAATTGCTGCGTGCAGATCGACGCACAGCTTTGAGAGAATCTAATAAAATTACCCATATAAACATAGAGATTGGAAGTCCCTTCCGTTCTCCATCTCCAGAATCTTTTTACCAATCTGTGTCTCTTCAAGACAAGAGTGAACAGGTGTCTTCTAGACCTTCGTGATACACCATCGGCCACATCATCACTTTCCATCAGGTGAGATGGTCAAACGAAGGTCTATATACTATTAAAAAAAAAATGTCTTGGTCAAAAGACTATATAGTCCAGTTGCGAAACATGAATGTGTTATGAAAGGAATGGATCCAAAGACGAATATTGATTGATCCGAGGTATGACGGGCAAACGGAGGAAAGGGAATACAATACAATATTTACGTGGCGGCGGCGGCGCGGGGGGCGCCGCGATCGTTAGATGGCTCCAAAAGTTCGATGACTTGGAACGGTGCAGTGCAGGTGCTTATCAGCTAGCTTGTGAATATTTACGACTTCGCTTCTACACTCAACTACAAAAGTTTGCTGATTTCTACTATGTTTATAAAAACGGTCGCCTAAACTAATCTGTGAGTTAAGCTATTTTCGCGGTTGAGCGTACATGATGGGCGCGGGCGGCGGCGCGGCGGTGCCGTATGACTGCGACTTGACATCGATACAACCTGTCCAACGAGATTTAACTGTTATATTTACTAAATGAATTCCAAGAGAATCGAGAGCCTGACCAAATTACAACATCTATAATGAAAATGTTCTGTTCTCGTAAAGTGTAATACCTGAGCGTGACCGTGAGTGACACGACGACACTATAGCATGCTATCAATGAACACCTGCTGCTGACCGCTCACTGGACGCTGAAACTTTTCACTGTCACTCAATATTTATAACTGGACATCCTATATACCTAGGCACCGTACCTTTCACAGTTCACCGACGGCAGAGCACTAGAGCACTCAATGCATGCGCTGCACTGAGTGCTCAAGTGTTCGGCCGGTGGATGTCACTAACCGTTGTTTCTGTACTCTGCAGTCAAAACTTATTCATAGACTACCTACTTAGTTTCTGTCCGTGACTTCGCACGCGTTGTTTATACATATAGAAAGGATTTAAAGTTATTTCTATCCGAAGAGAACTGTTTTATGTGATAAAAAAATATAGTTAAAAACTAAAACCCGACTACGTAAAAGTCTTAAACACGCGTTCACCTATTGTCCTTATCATTTTCTTTTGATACTTAGGTAGTCGGAGGCCTTCGTTACTAATTGTACCGTAGGTATATGGGGTGGGTGCCTCCGACTACCTAAGTATCAAAAGAAAATGATAAGGACAATAGGTGAACGCTTGTTTAAGACTTTTATGTAGTCGGGTTTTAATTTTTAACTATATTTTTTTTTATACCCCATTTGCTAATAGCTTGAGAATCGTCTCACACAAGTGTGAAAAACGTTTTTGGAATGTACAAACAAAGACCTTTGCAACACACACGAGCAAGGTTGGAAAAAAAAACAGTTTGTTTAAATTTTATAAAACAAACAGTTCAAATTGTTTTAAACAAGTGTTTGTTTTGTTTTTTTTTTTGTCCTTTTTAGTTTAGGGCATTATTTTAAATTAATTCGATCTATAATGTTTCATTTCCAGACTAGATCTTTTGACTTTTCAAATTTTCTATAGTAAAATAAATATTGACAAAAAACGATCAATGGATAAACATTTATTTTATGTTGCGTATCTCTAATCACTACTAAACGATTTACATTCACCCTGAATGTTTCCTAGCAGGACTATACCGGCGGGGAAATACCTATAAACTATAAATTCTATTCTATGAATAGGGGCACCCCCAATATTTATTAATTAGTGATGGGCCGAATGTGGTTTGAACCGAATACGAATTTCGGCCGAACATTCGGTAAAAATCAAAAATGCCGAAGTTCGGTTTTTATTCTGCACTTATATGGTAACAACTAACAAACAACAATAAAATATACCTATAAGTAATTAATATATTGAATTTTCAAAAAGTTTATTTGATTCAAATCATAAGACTTCCTAATTTAATAAGAACTTATTGAATTTGATTTTTTAATTCTAAAACTTAAGATTGAAATGTCGAAAAAGGAAACTGATAATGACAGTTTGTTACTTGATTAATAAATAAATTACCATGATTTTAAATTATGTAAAAGGCTTATTTATTTAATCAGGTATGAGTGAGTATGACAGATTTGTTTTTTTTTATGTTTTATTAATCTTTAAATCAAAATTGTGCAACTATTTCACTCTTTCCTTATACCGAATGTTCGGCATTTCAACCGAATTTCGGAAGAATGCCGAAGTTAGGCCCATCCCTAATATTTATATATAAATGAGGGGAATAAAATAACCACTATTCCATTCGACAGCCATCCATTAGGGACTTTCCTAACGGGACTTTACCGGCGGGGAATTACTTAATATGAATTCTATAAATACGAGTGCCTTTCTTTCTCACATTTCATTTCATTATTAATTCTGCGACTGATAACACCTCATAAAAATGTCAACTCTAGGACGCAAAAAGCATGCAATTTGGGAACAATTCACATCGATCCTCCAAGAAAATACCACACTGAAGACCAATAGGGTGCGTTGCAGAAAATGTAAGAAAGAACTAGTTGGACTTGTGAAAAGAATGGAGGCACACTTCCAGCAATGTAGCACCACCACCGGTTCTAACACTGACGCAAATCTTGACGCGGACAGGGACCTGGAGGAGGAGTTGTTGAGTGATGCTGGTTCTTCCCGATCTTCAGATAATTCTTCTGCTACACCCACATCTTCTGTTACTACTCTTCAATCTAAAAATGCCAGTACCAGCAGCAGCGCGAGCGTGAACATTTCAATGAAAAGATTTATTATTGCTACAAGTCAAGAAGATAAGAAGAAAATTGATTTACAATTATCTCGTTATATGTTTGCTACTAACACGCCTTTTAACCACGTAGAACACCCAGAGTTACTGAAATTAATGGAAATTTTACGCCCAGGATATAAACCTCCAAACCGCAAACAAATTGCTAGCAAGCTACTCGACGACGTCTACAACTCGACTCAAGAAGCCGTAAAAAATGAATTGAAAAACAAAGTTGTTAATCTGGCAATTGATGGGTGGAGTAATGTCAGGCAGGACTCGATATTTTGTGTCTGTGTTACTGATGTGTTGACAGACTCATCTCATTTAATTGATACAATAGATACAGGAGCCGAAAGCCATACAGCTGACTACTTGGTTAAAGTTACTACTGCGGCAATAAAACAATGTGAAACTTACAAATGTACGGTGCGAAGTGTAGTGACAGACAACGCAGCAAATATGAGCCGTATGAGACGAGATTTAGCCCAACAGGAAGAACTAGCTTCTCACGAGGATATACTTACATACGGCTGTTCATCACACATATTAAACCTTCGGATAAGCAAAGGATTTGAATGCAGAAGATATTACTGATAAAGTTAAGTCGATAATGCGGTACTTCAAATACACTCACTTTGCATCTGCCAAATATAAAGAAACTGGTGGAAAAGCAATTGTTATACCACAACAGGTACGGTGGAACACAATGGCTGACTGCTTAAAAGTGTTATTAGAAAATTGGCATATAATGTCAGATATATGCTTAAATCATTCAACTGCTATAGATCTGTCAATTTCATTGAAAGTAAATGACATGGCGCTGAAGCAACAAGTCCAGGCTCTCTACAAAAAACTGGAAAACATCGCAGTTACACTTGACATCTCCCAAAAGACATCCTGCTGTATTGGCGAAGTGACTGAAGCATGGATAGAGCTTAAAAATATGTTTGAGGGAGAGAATGTACGACTGCGTGAGACCGAGTATTCATTGGATGATTTAAGGAAGTTCAAAGCTCGTTATGAAATGGCAATGTCTCCAGCTCATTTTGCAGCAAACTTACTACATCCTAAGTACAGGGGTGAAAAACTCACGAGTGAAGATATTTCTGAGGCTTTATTATTTATAGAAGCTTATCACAAAGAGGCGATGCCCTATGTTGTTAAATACAGGGCAATGACAGATCCCTTTCATAACTTTCTATTTGAAGATCATGTAGTAAATCAGGTCGGACCTCTCGAATGGTGGCAGTCATTAAAAAAACAAATTAATGGTCAAACAATGAACTTAGTGGCTCAGCTTCACACTGCTGTAGCTTCAAGTGCTGGAATTGAAAGACTGTTTTCAACATTTGGATTTATTCATTCTGACGTACGAAATAAACTGGGTACAGAGAAAGCTGCAAAACTTGTTACAGTTTTTAAATACCTTAATAAGGAAAAGAAAAAATTATTGTTATCTTGATCTTGTCATATTGTCTTACTCTCCTGACTGACAAACAATTTTGATTTTATAATGTTTATTAAATATAGGTAATTTTGTTTGTTATAATTTTGTTTTTGATTGATTTTAAATTGAAATTTTTAATATTCTATACTATCTAATGCATGTTTCAAAAATACGTGTTATCTTATCCCATTACCCATATAAATCCTGGTACTTGGTAGGTACTTAGATCTTTGTTTGACTGAATAATTAACTTATCAAAAAAATATTACTTTCATTTTATATCATTCATTCGCAATGAAAAGTAGTTTTAAAGCTTGTTTTTTTCTCATCGTTTTATACAATGTTTAAAACTTGTTTTAATCTGTGTTTTTAAACGTGTGATAAAAAACACGGTTTAAAATCAAACTGTTTTAAACATTGTTTTAAACATGTGTTTTAAAACCATTTGTTTTAATCATGCCAACCCTGCACACGAGTATATTTACTAACATTGAAATTTTCGACCCTTTCTTCGACCCCCGCTATCTCGTTAGACCCCCATTTTTATCTGACGTCACATTAAGAAGAATCATATGACACCTCATTTGTTGAAATCGGACCAGTAGTTTCAGCGCTACGAGGGAACATAAAAAATCGGCTACATACATACATACATAGGGTGTCAAAACCATAACTCTCGTAGTCGGGTAAAAAGTAGCCTATGTTTGATTCCAAACCTAGAACATACAAAATTTCAGCCCGATCCGTTCAGGAGTTTTGGCGAAAAACATCCATCCAAAAATTAGCATTTGTAATATTAATATGATAGTGTGATGTTCACCTTTTCACCGAAGGCTTTAAACTAGTTAATTATCTCGCAATAGGTACCTACCTACTCTAGAGGACAACCAATAAATGGAACTATTCTTTCTCTACGGTCTTATTTATTGAATCAGAAGACAAACAATAAACAGTAGTATGTCTCCAGGGCAGGCCCGCGTCACCGCGCTAACGGTGCGCGCGCGCAGGTAGAGCTCGCGCACGCTCCACATACACACCACATTTCATAAGTACCTAGTACACTTACCTGTACCTACATGCATGCTACAGTTCATTGATGATGCGCACCGCACCGCACCACACTACGCAGGCACCTTACAATGCCTAGAGCGTACTGTACTGTACTGTACTGGTACTGCTATGGTACTACAACCTACATACAAACCCGACACTGAGCTGAGCATCGTACTGTGTGTGATGTGATGACGATGACGTGTGATACAAATTTCGAGGTACAAACGTAACGACGCTATGCTATAAATAATATAACGCTGAGACACAACGCAACTTAAGCAACCTCAGTACTCAAACGTGGAAAACAGATAAATTCTGGTTTTAATTTGCTTCTATTATTTGATTGTAATTCTCTTTGTTAATTAATTATAGCTTACTATGAGATCGAGAGCAAGCTTCAGTATTTCGCAAGAACAATGGTGAATCATAAATATACCTAATTAATTGTTGGAAAATGTAGTGTAGCTACTTCCCATTTGCACAAGTTTTCATTTAGTAATCATTAATCAACAATGGCTGTTCGGAAGATGTTCCTCTGCTGAGCAAAGCTGCACACTGCCTTCTATAAGTTTATACAATTCGGTTAGATCTGTCTTAGTCTGGTCCGGGTGCGTGCTTTTCGTAACACATCTCGACTGTCCCACATCGACACAGGAGTTCCTAAACCGACCCCGTCATATTGCGTCGATCAAGAAGAAAACATTCCGCAGTTATCCAACACGTCCGAGGCAGTTATTTGCGAAACGCTGTGTCTGTGTTCTGTTCCCCCACCCGCGACTACGCGCTGCGAGTGACACATTGTTGCGAAGACGCGACGTTTCGCAAGCTGTGCCGTCGAGTAACGACATCCTGCATGACTCAGATCTATCTGGGTTAGCGGTTGAAGAAATCCTTCACTATTTGCATTGAATTTCTGCCAATCGAATGAGAACAAAGGTCACTCACGAACTGTCATGATGTGGTGTTTCAGCGCAGCCTTCACATCACAGCCAGTTCAACAAGCCACGCCAGCGCTCATCTTATCATTCTAGTAGTAACAGGAGCTATTTTTTGGAAAAAAAAAGAAGCAGCTGGTGTTATTTCAGGTCAAAATCTACAATCTATAAATTTCAGCCGGATTCGTTGGGCTAGGCAGTTTGTCCGTGAAGAAGGAGCCGTGAAGAAGTAGGTAACAAAAAATTCTAATACACAGATCCAAACAAACTTTCGCATTTATAATAATTATTAATTTGATTTTTTAACATTCCCACTGGTGTCGCACTGGTGAATGAAATACACGATGAGAATACAAAACCAGAAGGTCCTACTTGCCGGTGCTATTTACGGTTGTGTTGTGCACTTGTGATGGTAGCAGCACGGCGGCGGCGCGGCGGCGCGGCGACGAACTCCGCCGCGACCGCTACCTGCAATGATTGTGGAAGACCAGCCCGCTGAATGTACAATGACTGTGACACCTCGAAACATCATCACAGCTTGCTCGATGGCTACACAATGATCTATCGAGTTAATTACGGGCGCGTTTATTGCGCTTATAGCGGTCGGAGATTTCACTCCGGGAACCCTCCACACCACACAGATCTTATTATGATACGTACATATATACTTAGGTATTATGATGGTTTAGGTGGCAAGGTGCTGAACAAACCGTTGATGGTTTCACTGAAGTGACTGTTTATTATTTAAAGCTTGCTGAAGCTGTCAACGGGTATGGAATGAGGCTCATCATTGTGAGATCATCAGCTGCTTGGAATGGAATGGAGCGCATTCCTCTTGCGCTAAATACATGTCAATAGATACCTACATACGTATGTAGTGTATGTACGTTACGTTACCTGGTTGGTATTCAACGCGTGCGTGCGCGGCTCCGTGCGCTGGCACACTTACCTATTGACGGATATGCTATAGACATCGCAAACGAAATACTGACTACTAGGCCTATAGGGGCTGAATTCAATACCTAACAAGCATTTCTTATTGAAGTTCAATGCACCTGTATGTAATAGGCACATGTACCTAGGTAGGTATGTATTTTAAGCACGATCGGGTTTGGGACTTGTTCAAGAGAGTTCTTCTAAGAAAATATCGAGGCCAAATTAATGTGTCCACTTGCTCATTTGAGGTTTGCGCCAGTTAGAGAAGTATTTCAAAATTACCCACGGACCACTGATCGTGAAAATAACTATCGTTTTAAGAAATTCTTTCTGTTATTTTTCAGGTAATCCAGAAATCGATGCCATCGACGAGTCCGCCGGATGCGAATGTGCTGTGAAGCATGTGAGGCCAGTGCAACACCACGACAAAATGTCCGCCGCCACGAAATGGCGGAATTGGCGCTTCGGCGCCCTACTTTTTTGTACGATATTATTAGTAGTGAATGGTAAGTTAGTGCAATATACTTATTTGTTAGTAACTCACACACAAAACAAGATCTTCATGTAGAAGGAATGGAGTTCCGCCGATCATCCCCTGCTGAGATTCGACATCCTAGACTAGACACCCCGAGACCTCACCGAGACTGAGATGTGGGAGAGTGCTCATTCTAGGCCGATACTAACATCGGCAACCCACTTAGAGTTTGTATAAGCCTATGTACCAACTCTTATTTAGGGGGATTGGAATTTGAAAATGCCTTCGCATTGCCTATTTGGTAAGGCTTGAACACACTGAAAACCCACTCGTGAACTGTCATCCGCCGTAGTGGGGCAGGATCATTTCGTGCTTACATTCATCATCTCGTTGCTAAGCCGATGTCCATGAATGACTCTTCTTAGGTATGTACATTGCTCACTATGCTCAGTCAGAAGCGCGATAGTCTCATCGAAGTTCGCTCTACGACTTTCTCAATATCGTCCACTCATTATACATAGGTATTATTATTCTTCACTAGATACACAAAGGTACCTAAAGAATTGTCACGGTCGACTGCAAACACTCACCATATCATACTTACAGTCAGTAGGCATTAAAGAAACAAGAGGGCAATGCGATGCCTCCATAACTGCCAACCGTCGTCAAACATGCCAAATGTTTGTTGTTCCGGACGACCTCAAGTTACTCTTGCCCATCACGGACGTAAAAGACTGTGTACGCCTTCAACAGGACATGGACAGGGTGGTAGAGTGGAGTAGGGTAAATAAACTCGAGTTTAATGTTAGCAAATGCTCTATCATAACTTTTAGTCGAGCTAAGACACCACTCTACCACTACTACCAGTTGATGGGTATTCAGCGGAAGAGAGTTGACACGGTGATGGATTCAGGGGTCTGTCTGGACGACAAGCTACATTTCTGGATGCACGTGGTCAACATCTGCAAGAAGGCTTATAAAACTTTAAGATTCGTATTCCGTCAGACAAACAGCCTCACAAACCTACAAGCAGTAAAATCACTCTATAATGCTTTGGTAAGAAGCCATTTGGAGTTCAATGCTGCTATATGGGCTCCGCACGAAGCGAAGTACAATCAAATGATAGAGCGCGTACAAAATAAGTTAGCGAGATTTGTATACCTGAAGAGCTACGGTATATAGGTACCCCTTCTACCCTTTGATGTATGCAACCAGTTTGTTATAGGCATGCATGGTTGGATACAATAAGCTAGAAGTAAGGAGGAATGCAGCGCTCGCTTTACATTTGTCTATGATGTTGAGAGGAATGATCGCCCATCCAGGTATTTTGGAGGAAATGCGGCTGAATGTGCCCCCAAACTTTGTGCACAGACGAAGGCGTCCCGCCCTATTCGCAGTACCAAAAGCGCGAACCAACCTGCTGCATTAAGCACCTCTCCGCACGCTTAATCTAATTGCTGAGAGAATAGATCTTTTTAAATATTCCCTGAGCGAATTCCAAAAGGCTTTCTTATTTAGTTTATGTTATCACAATTCGTATTTTTTTATATATATTAATGATATTGTTATTTTCAAATGTTATTTGATTGTGTATTCAAATGTTTTTAATCCGATTTTACTATGTTTAATTAATTGATATTGACTTTAGAATTATTATTATTTTGTAATGTTATTATTGCATTCATAATCGAATTTCTTTGACATGAGTATCATCATTTATGACTAATTATTTATATTTATCTTGGACATTCGTTAGCGGACTGAGTTTTGTAATTTATCTGTGTTTTCATAATTCTAAAATGTTTAATGTTTTTCTATTTTAATATGAACAATAAGACTAGAGTAAGAATTTAAAATACTCTATTGTATTGAGTATGTCCGTAAGAATAGTTGTACATTATTATAAATAAATAACAACCAGCAGGCGACGGGCGGCGGAGGCGAGTGATAACAGAATTGATGCGTGTTTACTTTCACCGCACAACTACTTTCATTTTTGGCTTATCCGTAGAACAACTCATATCGAACTGGCTGAGGTTTAGTTCCGCGGGGCAAGCTTATGGTCCTGTTGCCTCCAACCAGTTCCACTGTAAACGTTTTCACGGTCGGGGATGGATTTGTGTCGGTTTATATTTGAACATCTCTCTTCTTTAGCTGGATTGGATAGTAAAGGTTTTACGTTAGTGTGGTTAGTACTTTCGTAAAAGTGCTCCTGCCACAGACAGACAGACGCACAGATGAGTTTTGATTAAAATCATAAGTGAATAGGTAGAGTTCATTATCGTTCATGAAAATAAAAAGAATGGTAATGATCATAGGTTTGGCTAACTGGTCACTATGTCCACCCAACCATGCGTTTCTCGTGCGCTGCGTTGCTGTGTTGCGTTGAGGTAGAGAGGCTGCTAAGTATCGGTTGCACACGAGGGCACCGTCCGTTGTTGTTCACACGATGATGATGACAAACGTCATTGATCACTGCGCCTGCGCCCTCAGCGCGGGTACTAACGGGAGCCGGAGTACGTACCGACATTAACGGCGCAGAACGTACATACCAACCGTCTGATACTACAGAATATATACTAACTAGCGCCTGATACCGCACTCTGATATCATTTAAATGTTTATGGGGGAGCGAACGGCGGAGCTGGTCTGATCTCATACGAATCAAGGCTGAAGCTTGCATTTGGAGAGTGAGACTGGTAGACTTTACTAAAAGGTGTCACGCCATCACATAGTAGGAGACAGTGCAGGCAGGGCTTGTAACAGTAGGTAGGTATTTTCCTCTGATGTTGAACCGTGATGATCGAGACGTTCCATCGCGGGCCGGCGCGGCGGCGGCGGAGAAAGTCTCCTGTCCGTCCGACGTCACGTCACGTCACGTCGCGTATTGTTTATTGTTATGTCACAGCTAAATAATATCCTCATTTGCCACCTCAAACAAACACATAGCTTCGCAGTGCCTCCTACACTGAATTATAATAATAACGATAGAAGAACTTAATAGGCACCTACGCAATAACAATATTAATAATAAGGCGAAAGTTTAAATGTGAATATAAATTGACTTTAGTTATGAGTAGGCAGGCAGGCAGGTAGGTAGCTAACCACCGGGCTGCGCCGGCGCCGGTAAGCCGCGTAACGCTAAGTTTGTATTAAATCTCTGTGAAAGGAAGCGAATAGAATGAAAGCTGTTTGTTTCGTGGTTCATGTCGTGTTTATTCTTATCTAACAACATATTATTATTGGTTCTGATTGTGAATAGTAATTGTAAGATGATATCAGGAGCACAGGTTATATTATATTGTGAGTGAGATGTCTGTCTATTGTCAAACAGTACCTAGGTACATCATCCGATAAACAAAAATACTCAATCCAAACATCATCTCAGACCGACGCGCGACGACGACGCGACCTCATCTTGTTTTGCCAACAATCAATACAATACAAAAATTTGTATACCAGAAAATCAACATTACAGAGAGACGCTACAATATGCGGCCCTATCGCTTAAAAGTGATCTGTTCCAGGCAACCTTTGGCAGGAAACCAAAGAAGATTAAGATAAATATTAACATCAAATTATATACATAAAACTAGCTGATGTCCGCGCTATCGCCCGCGTTTTCTTCCGGATAAAAAATAGCCTATATGCTATTCCATGTTCCATACTATACCCATACATCCATCCATATAAATTTTGACACTTATAATATTATATAGGTACTATATATATATATATATATATATAAGTAGGAAAAGTAGGATATACAATAATAGACAAAATAAATATAGAACCTTTGAACGTTTCCATATAAATAACGCGTGCGAAGTCGCGGGTGCAACTACTGTAATTTATACACGTAAACCGTCCCGCCGCACCGCGCCCGACAACATCGACCGGCCGTAGAACTCGCACGACCGAATTAAACTTCATTAACCGCACTTCTCTTATTCCAGGTTACGAGGAAGCCTACAGGATATCCCAGCTGTCACCCAAGTCTGTCATCCACGATCGACAGCCAGGCGGCCTCCTACAGACCAGCAACGCTGACGATCTCGCCTTCAGCATAGAGCCTAGCGCCATCTACCACGAGGATCTGATACGAGAGGGCGAGAGCAGCGAGTTCGAACACTACCGCGTCGAGAGGTCCACCGATCCGATGGAGGGACTGAGCGAAACAGAATATAACGACCGGTCTGTTGATACAGACGAGCAGGAGAGAGAGCACTATGTGGTCTTACGATCCGCGGAGCCGCGCGAGGGAGTGAGAGGGTCGCGGTCTATCCGGACGCAGGCGCATAATGAACTGGATGATTTGTTACATCATAAGAGGAAGTACTACGATATCCACCCCAGCAAGACGCGAGATTTCGAGTGGCCTCCCGGAGCCTCGGGGGACCGCCTAGATTTCACGTGGGCGGGGGAAGGGCCCCGGGCCCCGCGTGGCCGCGCACTGGCCTCGGGGGCCCGTCTCAGCCCGTCTGCAGTGCAACCCACCTATGCGACCCGTCCGGTTGACACCCCGCGACAGAACAGTGAGATACAGAACATTATCACTGGGATCGTCAAACTGCTAAATGGAAACGTCAACGTCCAAGCCAACACACAGCTGCTACGGCCGGGGCGGCCCCTGGCAACAAGGATCAACAACCGCGGACCCCCGAGAATCTCCGACGTACCGATAGATCTAGATAGCCACATGCCAGGAAGCTCCTTCGTGCCCACAAAGACTCCTCCACCATACCCGTTCGACCGTCCCCCGGTGCTCGTACCCTTACCGGAACAGATGGTCCCCCCGCTGGGTACCCCCACGCGCCCCCTGCACCGCCCCCTGCCCCCTTGGCAGCGTCCCCGACCCCCGAGACCCAACCGACGCCCGAGCCCGGCCATCCCCATGTATAAACCTCAAATCATCCCGTACGACATTCCTGAAGTAAACAACGGGGACCGCTCCGGCGAAGTCACAGCCAACGAGAATGAAACCGTCCACTCGGAGAATGTCATCCACCACGACGAACTCTCCTTCGAACCGGAACGGGAACCTGTGACGGATGCGGAACCGGAGGAGGCCACGACAGAACTGACCACTACGGAGGCTTCCACCACTACAGAGAAAACTACCACCACCAAAGTTACCACAACCACAGAAAAACAGAAAACAGATAAAATAGTAAAAATAGAGAAAAAGAAAGAAAGTCCCGCTATCGAGAAAGATAAACCCAAAGACAAAGTGGACAAGACGACTCAAACTCCTAAACCAGATCCGACAACAAACAAACCGAAACCGGTCGAGGTCACCACAGAGCCTGTCAAAGAGAACGAAGCTCCTGAAGTAAATAAGACGGATAACGCAGTGACAGAAGTAAAGCCACCACAGTTCAATGATGACAAGCTTCAGAACGAGATAGTATCAGCCATATTTAACCAATCATCAGCACCCGTGCTGCAGTCATCTCTACCGGAAGAAGTAGTGTTACAGCCGTCTCTAGTGGAAGGCTCAGTGCTGCAGGCCTCTCAGTCGTCGGCTCCGGGGGCCCTCCCCTCCTCTCCGGCCCCTACGGCCCCTTTACCAGCGGCGAGCGCCCCCGAGGCGCCCTCGACTAACTTCGGTGTAGCGGTACCGGTTACCGACGTCGACTCACAACCACTGCCTTGTGAGTATACCGGCCGAGTATATATGTACGACGGGAGGATAGGATATACTCTTTTGTTATTCATGCTTAGAAGAATTCAAGTATGTACCTGAATAGAAGTGTAATAACAGGATAGAGGATACATAGATAGATATATATAGATAGAGGACGTGTTTTGTTACGTAAAGTTAACTAACAAAGCTGCCTAATTATCCGATAAATCTTTTGGTGAACACCAGTCTTCGGCAATCAATATAAAAATAAATAAACGTCTTGTAATTTTGTGTGTTACTCCTGTTCGGATACAAATGTACACAGTATTTTATGAAAGCTCCTGAGCTGTGATGTCACATATTCATGTTATTTCACAAAGATGTCAAGTATCTACGTACAATATCAAGTTTTATCGATAACTAGGGAAACACAAACACAGTGATACTTTGTCTCGGTTCTCTCGTTAAATCTAACTCCTTCTACACACTAAAATGGTTATATTTTGTCAGCTGCACCCGGCATCCCGTACCAGCCGTACCGTCCGCGTCCCGGTATCGTGCTGGACGACCCGGAGTTTAAGCCTGCAGGGGGCCGGCCCCTCGCGGGCAGGCCTGCCCCGGGGGCCCGGCCTGTCCTCACGGCACGGCCCCCCGTCAACTACGGAGAGATCTTCGACGTCACGGTCTCTGCTATACAGGGGCCCGGAGGGAAGAATCCCACAGGTAACTATTATATAATTAATTTAACTATAATAATGCTTGTTTCAGATAACAATGATCTTACCTATAGGATAGAAAATAGCATATACAGGTACGTATCATGTATATACTAAGCCGATCGGGGGTTATTCTGGATACCGAGGAGATCAACGTTTTATTCAACGACTTTTTGAAGGACGAACTTTTATTTTCATGTTTTGTATAAAATTTGAGACGTTTTCATGATATTCATACATTATTCTTACATTTCCATGATCACGGGCCATATAGTGACCCGGCCCTTTGGGAGGCATGCGTGGAGCCGAACCCAACAGCACATACCCTTTATGAGAATTAAAGTAAAGGCGAGAGCTACACATAGCGGGTATCATCCTTGGTTGCACAATATGATACACCCGAAGATGATATCCGCCAGGTGTAGAGACTATTGCAAAGGAAAATGAAAATAACAAAAAAGCCATGTTATTGTGGTGAATGGATGGACTGGGTAATTGGGCTATGGGGGAAACTATGGACGCCTGCCATAAACATACTCTCAATACTGTTACAAGCGGCAGACGGTGGCTCGCCGAATGCTGGATGGGTTCCTCAAAATGTTGGCGTAAATGCCGGTAAAGGAACAACATCGGTGCAAACGACTAAGGGGTGTCGAGAGGTGCGGCCCCGATTTCACCATCACGAAGACGTGAGTGGGCTTCCTCGTTATTACGCCATTAGACACTTCCACCCCCGAGTCTACATCCTAAGATGCATCTCTCGCGACTCCACTCAGACCGGCCAATGAAGGCAAGCAAGAGGTGGGGATCTGGTTCTCTTGGGGTACCACTCCGCAAGCGGAGACGAGAACCAGGAACTTCCCCGGGAGCACTTGGTATATTATTGATATATATTATAGTATTATTATTATTGTTTTGAAATTTCAAAGAATAATATCTTTTTGTTATAATTTCATAACAAAACAGTGGTTTTGCTAAAAACACAAGCAAAAAACATTTGAGATATATTTTATAATGTAAAATAATGCAAAAGTGCGTGTAAAAGAACACGAATAAGAAGACAAAAATACCAATATGGTACCTACTACCAACCATAATACTGCCCGTATGCGAGAACTGTAACACAAAGGAAGCAAAGAGGGCTTACTCACTTGCGTTTCTGACAGCAATATGTACTGTGCTACGTCTATCAGCCGTAGGTAGGGAGCTGGTATAAATATATGTAGCAAATGTATATTAAGTGCGACCTAATTCGAAACACACGCAATAAGTACAAGCTCCATACAAAAGACTTCAACGCGCTCCTTCCACGTAATAATAAATAATAAATTATATTATGAACGGACATTGGCAATACACGGAAGGAAGCTGCAGCTCTTCCAAACTAATAAAACCCTTCTTACTTCAAAAATGTAGATAGGTATGTATGTATGTATGTAGCTGCTCTGACAGGTCCATACGTTTAGTCCCACCCGACCCTGTGAATGGCAATGAAGCCTGATTTGTTTTTCACAAGACTTGCCAGTTATAAAATCGTCGTTATAAAATAGGCAATTGCAGGTCGAGTAGAGCCTTAGGCTAGGACATACGAGAGAGGAAATTGTCATTTCCGCCGAGGCATTAAAGTGCTTTTCTCAAAAGAATGCAGGGAAATAAGACATACTATTTTTTTTAAGTTAATACCTTTTTTAACCTGAAATGTACATTTCAGCATGGAATAAATTGCCCGTAGGTAATGTAGATGGCATTTTAGTTATAGAAATCTGATTAAAATACGGCATAAATACTGTTTCGGAGAAAATTTCAACATTTTCTCATAAAATGTTCATATATGCACTTTCATGTATTTATTGTTGTTTTGAGTTCGCTGGAAGCAGGTTTTCCATTGCATATTTGCCTCTCTTCTTAAAAATGGTGGAGTACAATCAATCTCCATTTCACTCTCTGATCCGTTGGAACTCATTTAAATTATTAAATTTATATTTAGTACTTATGTAAATAACAAATCAAGACGAATTTTCAGCTTTGCCGCCAATTTTTTATTTATCATCTGTGCCGAAAGGCAAAGGCTTTTATGGCTATACAGCCACGTGAACGCAATTCGTACTAAGCAAAGAGACTTACTTTGGTTTGCCAAGAACTGGCCAAGAATGATAAAAGAGATCCAACCAAAGAGCATTTAATAACCCCAGCACGCCGTTTCATATAACATTGCTGGAGTAGTGTTGTAATGTTCCAAACACAGAGTATGTTCCAAATTCAAAAAACGCTCCTGATATGGATTTGATTTTCTTTAACCGTAAATTCGATACTTCGTGTGTTCTAACAAACTCAACAATAATGACAATATTTCCATGTATGTTTGAGAAAAAATACTTTTTATAACAAGGTACTGCTGCACGTAGATAGGCTACTTGTGTAATAGTCTCTTATATTAATATCTTTTTGACTTATCTTAGTATAAATGTAACAGTCAAGATAAGCAAATGGATTGTAATGAAAGCCTTTCGTACGTTCCAGTGGACATAGAGACGGTCCACGTGCCCGATGACTCGGACGGACTGATACTGACGGCGGGCGCGGGTGCGGGCTCGGAGGGGGGGTTCGTGTCCATCGACGGGAAGCGAACCTACCTGAACCTGTTCGATCAGGCCACGCCCGCCGCTGCGCCGCATGCGCCGCACATAGCGCCCACGCCCGTGCACACGCACCATACAGGCAAGTTGTACCGGCTTTTATACCTTATGTTCTTATAATAAAAATTCGACCCAGCATACCTACTTATCTATTGGGATCGTTCTAGTAAAAATAAATGCACAGTAGCAGTGCGGAGTCAGGAAGTTGGCGGTGTTGCACCCCCGTACCTCGATACGCAAACAAACTCTAAGAAAACAGACGCATCTAAAACCTACTACATAAGTTTATAAAATTTAGTAACGGGAGCTCTAGAAAGAGAAAAAACTGAATTTTTAACATTTTATATAAATATAAACTACCAACAAAGCTTTGGAAGTACTTCAAAAAACTAAAAACCTTTAATAATAGTTCTCCACCATTTCCTGAACATTTGATGAACCCCACTATGAACAATAATCATTATTTAAGCCTTCCGGGCTCTGGCGTTGTATATAGTGGAGGTTATTTATTTAAGCCTTCCGGGCTCTGGCGTTGTATATAGTGGAGGTTATTTATTTTTCAAATCAAACATCAGAACGAATTATATCTTATATCTTCAAACAGTTTCTGAGGAAGTAGTCGGTAGGATTATTTTAAATATGCATCTGGTTATGATTGGCTGACTACGGACATGATCAAACTTACTCTACCAAATACTTTAAAAATTATTACTAACATTGTGAATACCTCTGGCCTTAGAAGAAAGCAGACGTGTGAAAAATATTTTCGCAAACTTAAAAGTACTGAATAATACAAAATCGTTCTTAAAGAATCAGAATCAATAAATTTATTTCTTTAGGCTTACAAAATAAGCACTTAGACAAGTCAAATTGTATATCAAATTGTATATGTATTGTATAAGCTATCTAACAGTAAAGTACAGTTTCGAGTGTGAATCAATTTGCGACTTACATCATTGTGTTACTACTCAACACGCAGCAGCGCGCGCGCAAGCGTCCCCCGCCTCAACACACCGGCCGGTTAAGGAGTAGCGCCTCTTATTCTTATTTTTACATCTCGCTCGCACGAAGACACTGCACGCTCCGGCCACTGCTACTTCACGTGACGAAGACATATACAAAATTATACAATGAACGTACAGCGTTCTCCGACGTTCAAGTCCATAAGCGCGAGGCAGCGAGTTGGCAAGTTCTGAGCCTAACCTGTCCAGTAGTGGCGATTATGGTGAGGATACACTCACAAATATAAATATGAGGAAGCGTAAAGAGCGCACCGAGGAACACGCTCTTAAACAGGACTTCGCAAGTTTTCGCAAAGAAATGATGACGTTCTTCCAAGATTTTGGGAAAGCTCAAAATGAAAATCTAATCGTAATTCGCGAAGAAATGTCCGAGATTAGAAGTGAAATCCAAACTATAAAACAGGCGACGGAAAATTTTACACGACAATTCGAACACATAAATACAGAGATAGAAGACATTAAATCAGAAAATAAGAATACCCAAAATAATATTAATGATATGGAAGCCGATATGTCCAGGATGAAAAATTAGTTAAACGCCGAAAGCTCATCGCTTAGTCCTCCAACCGTTCTTGCGAGCAAAAATCTCATTCATGAGCTACGAGACCGAGTTGAGCGAGAGAAGAATATTATTATTACATTATTATAAATGAAAAAAATGAACGAGATTTCAAACTGAGACGTACTTATGATGATGGCGAGGTTTTAAAGGTTATAACATCTATATATAATACATGCCCTAAACCAGTAAGATCGATATGTTTGGGTAAGTACAACCCCAACAAAAGTCGTCCTATCAAGGTGTCCTTTAATGAATCAATCACTAACCCCGAGAGAACTACTACGTAATAAAATACAGCTACCAGATAATATAAAAGTTTATGCTGACCAAACTCCAACACAAATACAATACTGGCTGTCCTTGAGGGATGATCTAAAGAAGCGTACTGACAATGGAGAAAAAGACCTTACAATTAAATACATTAACGGGACACCAAGAATTATAAAAAACAAAGAGAATGTACACAAACAAAAAAACTAATAAATAACTATTTACAAAAAGATAATAGCACCGATAAAATTAAAAAAATTGTTCACCATATAGTGGATAACTACAAGAACTTACAGTTACACAGCTCATCACTTCGTTTCTTCTATGCTAATCTGCGAAGTATCTGCACTACAGGAAAGGTCGATGAAATAAAATGCATCCTTAATTCGATAGCTAAAACTACTCAAGTACTCATCTTTACGGAGACCTGGATTAAATCAAAAAATGAAGCCAGATTATATGGAATCCCTAACTACTCGCATATTTACAACTATAGGCCAATAGACAATAACAAGAAGAATAAAGATTGTAAGAAGGAGAAGAGGAAAGGGGGAGTCGTTTCTATATATACGAGTATACATGAAAGCATCAAATATGACATTACAGAGGAGTTGTTTGAAGACGGCTGTCATTATTTATGGTTGAAGATAGACAAATTATCATTAAATATTGGAGCTATTTATAGGCCTGGAGATAGCAACCTGCGTAATTTCTTAGATTTATTTTCACAACAACTAGAGAAAAGGAAAAGGTCCATTATTTTTGGCGACTTTAATATAGATTTACTTAGTCAAGAACAAAAGGTAAAACAGTATATAAATGAAATAAATGAAAATGGCTTTACATTAATAAATAAAATAGATTAAAAGTACTGCACGCGTCAAACGAGTCTTACTAGTACAATAATTGACCATGTTTACTCAAACTTAGATAACCAATCACTTAGTATGTCCCTGATAGATTCGTCATTATCTGATCATAAGCAGATTTACCTTGAAATTAGCAGATTACCCAAAATCTATTACCAAAGTATAAAATATCAGGCAATAAATTATGAACACCTCTATAAGAATATAGATAAAATTGAATATATAAACCTAAATGATGGCTATGAAAAACTTGAAAATATATTATTTGTTCCGTGCCGATATCCGGAATCCATATTGAGTCAAGCACCTGTCTTTCAGCGTTAGTTCGCAACGATTGCCTCCCTTCTGCTTCCGGCGCCACTGTCGTTTCCGTTTTGGCGGGCAACATGGCGACGACCGAAATGGCGGTACCACCTTTCTTCATTATAGCGTCGTCTTTCGTAGCGTTAACACGTGTCCGCGATAAATTACAATATTTCAAAAGTTTTAACGGTAAAAATATAATTAACGGTATTATATTTAAAAGTTATTCCTCCCTTCATAATGGAGGACGAAATAAACCGTGATGATGTGGAAGTGCAAAAAAGTGATAGTGAAAGACCACGTGTCACGGAAAAGGAGTCGTTCTCCAATTTCGCGAAGTGATTCATCGGACGAGGATTTGGATGCAAATCCAAGAATTATCGGGTGAGGATTTGAAATTTGAATTCTTGTCGCAATAAGGGGCTTTTTTTTTTTTTTTTGACCAATCTTATTACCTGGGATCCTCAACCAATAAACGTTTCACGTGTTGTCGAGCCCCCTAAAAAGTCATCCAGATCTAGGTCTGCGCTCGCCGCCTACTGCTAGCGAGGCTGATGAGCAACAGCTTAAATTGTCGGATTGTCGACTTCTTTGAAACATCCCCGAATTCCATGATCGTTATATCTTCCAAGATTGTTATATCTTGGAGTTGGTTGAGGCTCGTAATATTTTTGGATAAGTACTTGGAGTAAATTGCAAACTTGCAAAGATTTAACTTTAACGATTGGTGCGATATTTTTCGGAAGCACAAAATAAATATGTAACCAGCCCTGGTTTTGTAGAGCTTTGTGTAAATGATTAGTAGTTGCGTTTTAACACGTCCGGTTCCAATGACGAGACGAATTACGCACTGCATTGTAGAGTTCGGTGGATTGGTCAAATTCCTTCACCTTAACTCTTTTTGATACAGCGAGCAGACATTTTCATACGATTCGAACTATGTACACCAAGATAACTGATGATATTTTGCAAACATCTTGCGGTAGGCGCGTCGATTGCATTAACTCTCGAAGAGAGGTCATTCAAAAGAAGGTCCCCGAGGAATATCATTACGGATCCTTGCAGAAAATCCCACTTAGTGCTGATAGTTTCTTTAATAGAGACATGCTATGCAAATATCGCAATCTTCATAAGTTTTTAAATAAGCTAAGTATGGCTTAGAAAAGCGGCTTAAAAAAAATGTCTACAGATACTAGGATACAATATACACTAGTTTTTGTAATATTAAATATTATCATGCTAATAAAGAAAATTTTGAAACTGAATAGAGACATGCTTGCCTCTTATCTTCAGAAAATTGAGAGGGGGCAGACAAACTAACACCTTGCTTTCAGCCCGCACACCACTCGATCACAGCTTCGACCTCTAGGCAAAGATTTTATAATACTGTCTGGAGCAAGGCGTGCCTACGATCCCAAAGTCAAGCCGTCTACGAGTAAGCAGGCGAACGATAATTTTCGAGGCAACTATAACAAGCTCAAAAATCAGGGGTAACGCAAAGGCTCAAACAATAACTTCAAAAAGCCTGGCTGCGTCAGCGATGGGAAGAACAAGGTAAATTCCAAAGGTAAGCGATCTCAATCTAATTCGCAGAAATTATATAAAACAATCACTTATGGCGCGAAACTATTTCGGGGGGGCTGTCTAAAGCAATATTTGCATGTACCTATGCGAAAAGCTTTGTGCCCTCGACCATATATGCAAACTATTAAAACCTATGTATATCCAAATCAATTCATAATTTAAAAATTATGCGATAAAGCAGAGTCGCCACATGACCGAACAAATAGAGGACATGCTTGTTACTCTCATGTAATAGAAAAAGCCGAGACGAACCCTAGCTATATTTCGACGTTTTTTCTTGTTAAGCAAACAGATGGAACGTTTCGCCCAAATCTTCAATTTGAAACGTTTGAACAATTTGGTGAGGCTAAAAGGTTTCCAACTCTTCAGTTATGTTCGGATGCAGAGTTTCTTACAGAGCCAAGACTGGACTCCACCTACCCATAGCCAAGCATCGAAGGCTTCTACGACTCAAACAAAGGCCAGCTCCTGCTTATGACCTGTCTTTCCTTGGCTTTTTGGTCTGTCTTCAGCTCCGCGATCTTTTACATCAGTGACGAATTGGGTAATACAATAGAATACCTGAGAATCCGAAATATAAGGTGCGTGGTTTATCTAGCTAGACGATTTCTTACTAACAAACCAGCCCCGACAAGTTCTGCACGATCACATAACGTTCGCAGTAAATCTAATGCGTCAACTCACCTGGCTTTCAACATGGGCAAATCTGTGCTGGTTCCGACTCGCCGTCGCGAATTCCTAGGCGTGACGTGGGACACACAACTCAACACGAAGTCTTTGTCGGAACCAAAGTGCCATACGCTACGCAGAGCACTTGCACATCAGATGTCGAAAGGCTGTTGGTCCCTCAGACAGGCCTTGTTCTTCTGGGGAGACTCTACTTTGCCTCGTTCGTGATACGCAGGGGAAGGTCACATTGTTGCAATTTAGTGCCATACGCTACGCAGAGCACTTGCACATCTGATGACCAAAGGCTGTTAGTCCCTCATGCAGGCCCAGTCCTTTTGGGGAGAGTCAACTTTGCCTCGTTCGTGATACGTAGAGGAAGGTTACATTGTCGCACTCTATAATACCACAATGGATTCCTTACCAAAGAGCACCCTTAGCGTATGAAGTTGCCAGATCCGGTTATTTGAGAAATAAAGTGGTGGTTGAAAGCAGCGCAGGGCCCACTACCAATACATATAGGCCCGTTCTCTCTCCTTCTTACCACAGATGCATAGGACATCGGCTGTGGCGCCCAGCTCGGAGAGGTACATATGTTGAGGCACTGAACGAACAAAAACTGTCGTGGCATACAGACAACCGCACAGTTGTAGCCTACATCAACAAGGAAGGTGGAACAAAATCAAAGGAACTGCTCAATCTAACGCATAAACTTTTAGCGATTTCAGAAAAGGTAAATGTTTATTTGACTCAGTACATACCGGGCCGGTTGAACTGCGAAGTGGACCCTCTGTCGCCAGGCAAGACATGCACGGAGTGGCACCTGATATCTGCAGCAACGACGAGCATCATCGCGATGTGAGGCACTCCTCAGATCGACCTATTTGCATCGAGAACAGCTCATGTGGTAGAAAATTATGTTTGACTGAACACGCAAGGCCCGGAGACACTGTCGCACAACGCATTCCTTCACCAATGCGACTACGAGCTGGCATGGTTATTTTCACCACCAAACCTCATGCCTCAAGTCATACACACTCAACTGAACGCAGCCCGAAGTCTGTACATTCTGATACCACCAAAGTGGCACAGAGTATTTTAGAGAGCAGATCTACAAGCCCGGTCCTTCCAGGAGCTCCTTATTCATTCCTCCTCATTCCGGACCTTCTACAAGTACTGATCGACACAAGAACCGGGACCCATACACCGGAGATCTGAGACATATGTATGTTTGGAAGCATGGCTGATTTTGGTTGGGCAGGCTTCATCAAAGCACTTGTCATCTAGTTAGCAGAAATCTACTCTCAAAACTTACAGACCAGCTTGGAACAAATGGAAAGCATGGTGTACCTCAACAAACATTTTGTATGAAAATCCGAGCCCGGAGCAGATAGCCCGATATCTAGCCCATCTACCTACACAACAGCAAAGACGGTCGGCGATGCTCCTATTGCTGACATCGGGACGCAGAGTTCATGACCTGACGCTGCTAAGATAGATGCTGAAAACTACTTCGATGAGGGTAAAGCGCTTGTCTTCTGGCCTGGTTTTAGAGATTAATACTTCACAGGATCGTCAAAAATCAGGTACTCTTATAGAATTATATATAACCGCCAGAGGCGATCCGAAGCCAGCATCTAGAACGGTCATAGAAGGCTGGATCAAGTGAGTGCTCAAAGAAAAGGTGTTGAGGCACCGCTGGGCTCGGTACGTTCAGCAATAGCGTCTCTAAACTGTCTAGATAAATTCCCAATTGATCAAATTCCTGAAACAAATAATTGGAGACAAGAACATACTTTTAGGAAGTATTATGAGAAGGAAATCGATAATCAAGAGAGTAATAATAATATATCTTCAGATTCAGTTCCATTATGTCAAAATATTTTAATTCAGTGCGGTGAACATTCAAATTAATGTCTGTACATTATCTGATTATATCTCATTGCCTAACAATAATATAGTATTATATAATCTTTTCAATCATATTGTTTTTATTTAATTAACACATTATAGCATCGTCATTACCTACATTTTGGCTACCAGGAGATAACAAACACATCACTCAATATGGATTCCGGATATCGGCACGGAACAAATAATAGAGGGTTTTACCTACCAATAAAACTTACCTATTATTTTTCCAACGATATCCGGAATCCAGGTAATATGTACCTGGTATATCGTGAGTATAATGAAGAAAGGTGGTACCGCCATTTCGGTCGTCGCCATGTTGCCCGCCAAAACGGAAACGACAGTGGCGCCGGAAGCAGAAGGGAGGCAATCGTTGCGAACTAACGCTGAAAGACAGGTGCTTGACTCAATATGGATTCCGGATATCGTTGGAAAAATAATAGGTAAGTTTTATTGGTAGGTAAAACCCTCTATTATTAGAACAAATAGAAAATAGTAAAATTAACAAAATAAATGTTCAAAATCCCCCCAAAATGAATGGATAAGTAAAGAAGTTATCGACATAATAAATAATCGAAATAACTTATGGCAAATAACAAAACATAATCCTAACGATAAAAATATTTACAATAACTACATTAAAGAACGAAATAGAGTAAAAAACGTATTACAGAAAGTAAAAAAGGATTATTATTATTCCTTGTTCCACGACAGTTCGAATGACCCCAAAAAAATATGGGAAACACTAAACAAACTATCATTAAATAAAGTCAAAGACAGCTCACCATTACCTAAACTAAAAACAGATAAAGGTATAATCGAAGACGGTCCCGAAATTTTTAACATGTTTAATAAATTATTTTCGACAGTAGGAGCCGATCTAGCAAGTAGGATACCGATTGAATATCACACTAATAATGGCAACATTTTAACATACGACCCGGCTTACATACATGAAATAAATCTACGTGAGCTTGATCTCTGTGACTGCGATGAAGTGTCTAGATTAATAGATCAACTGGACAGTAACACTAGTTCTGGCTTAGAGGGCATTAATACTAAGGCAATTAAATGCATGAAAAACTTAATTGTTGATAAACTTACTCTAACAATTATCTGGAATAAGAAGCCAGAATTCCTATTTGAGAGATTTACTTGGGCCAAATATTGTCATGGCCGTAACACTCGCTACAAACACGCGAACTTACTTAAGATTCCCAAGCACAAAACCACAGGGTTTAAAGATTGTTTAAAATACCAAGCGGCTAAGATATGGAACACTCTACCACCATCACTAAGAACAAAAATCGGCTCATTAACATTTAAAAAACGAGTTAAAATATTACTACACTCGCAGCAGAAACATTTGGTAGAAACAACCTTTAAACTCTCAAATGGCTAACAAAGTATGCGAAAGTGAAGGAATCATTACTCACACAATAATCACACAAATCATTCACGAACACGCACATGGTCTCCCGTTGCAAACTCTTAAGAGACTGGAGCTTCGGGAGAATCATTACATTCATTACTCACACACACTCATACCAACACAAACACGCACATGGGCTCCCGTTGCCCAGACTCTTAAGAGACTGGAGCCTTGGGAGAATCATTACACTCATTACTCACACACACTCATACCAACACCTGTAATAATATAATCACAGTACCTACCTACCTATACATATCAACCTTTTGCTATTTATTAGCTTTACTGTGTTGTCAACTTATTCTTCCCCTAATGTCTTTTTTTTTGTAGGTTAGGTGGGTACCTACTGCTTTATTATTGGAACTTATAATTATATTTTCCGCATCGTAATTTTGTATTGCATCTTTCATTTATTTATTATTTCTAATTAAGTTCTATTTCTGTTCTGTGCTGTATCAGGGTTGTGTTTGTCAATAAATTTTTCTCTATCTCTATCTATCTCTCTACCAACACAAGCACGCACATGGGCTCCCGTTGCCCAGACTCTTATGAGACTGGAGCCTCGGGAGAATCATTACACTCATTACTCACACACACTCATACCAACGCAAGCACGCACATGGGGTCCCGTTGCCCAGACTCTTAAGAGACTGGAGCCTCGGGAGAATCATTACACTCATTACTCACACACTCTCATACCAACACAAGCACGCACATGGGCTCCCGTTGCCCAGACTCTTAAGAGACTGGAGCCTCGGGAGAATCATTACACTCATTACTCACACACACTCATACCAACACAAGCACGCACATGGGCTCCCGTTGCCCAGACTCTTATGAGACTGGAGCCTCGGGAGAATCATTACACTCATTACTCACACACACTCATAACAACGCAAGCACGCACATGGGGTCCCGTTGCCCAGACTCTTATGAGACTGGAGCCTCGGGAGAAACATTGCTAACATGCACACCACATGCACGCACAACATACCTACATAACATCACAAAACACTTACGAACAACAGGTTGATGGCGGGATGGAGGTGCCATCAATCTAGTTAGTATGTAGGTTTGTTAATTTTATGTATTTTATCGTGAGGGCTGGTTCGGCGGCAGATTTGGCCGAGGATCTCAAGAGGCGCAAATATGCAGGTCTCGACAGAGCCTACGCATTTGCTCCCCTTGGAGTCGAGACCCTAGGTCCGTGGGGTACCGAGGCTCTCCGGGTTTTCAAAAAATTATCTGAGCGCCTGGTCGAAGCGACGCGTGACCCGAGAGCTGGTGAGTATCTGGCGCAGCGCATTAGCATTGCCATACAGCGGGGCAATGCAGCCAGCGTCTTGGGGACGCTTCCGACTGGTATTGATATGGACCAGTTGAGCTATCTGTAGATTGTTTGCAACAGTCTGCAGTTAGCTCAATTGTTTCAATTGTAAATACTAGTTTAATTTCTTTATATTATTTGATTGTTATTTTCTTTGTCAATAAACCTTTACATTTTATGTACATATATGTAACTTTAGAACCTAAATGTGTATCTATATATTTATTTTTTTATTGTGTAACACTTTGTACTTGTCCGTAAATGCAAAATATGCTCATAGTTAACTTGATTGCTGGTCCTTGGTTTCCTTTTTTTTAATCTTAATTTTATTATCTGTTTTACTGTGACCCGCTTTAACCTAAACCTCTCGGTGACCAGCACGGCTATTCTAACTCTATCGAAAAGTTTCGTCGACTCGGAATCTGACATATATCCGCGCGAAATTCAAATATTTTAGCGGTTTTTATTATTTTCTGCGCTTTAAAAGGAATAAAACTACCAAAAAAGTTGACGCTGACCATTTTCTATGAACTTATGTTCTAATGAAGTACGATTAATGGGGCTTTTGGTAATAATGTTGATTTTAGTAATATATTTAATAAATTATTAATTTCACCAGAAGTCGAGTCAAATCCAAATTAGTTAAAACATGGATTCATAAAAAACTTTACTTTAAGCTATTTTTCTGCTATTGATATTGCTTGTAGAACGCAGAAAATATTAAAAATCGATAAAATATTTGAATTTAGCGCGGATTTGTGTCACATTTCGAGTCAGGGAAACTTTTCGATCGAGTTGAATAGCTGCGCTGCTACCCGAGAGGAGTAAATTGAAAAACAGTGCTACGTGCATATTTATTTATTGCATGTAGCAAAAGCTGAATTTACTCCTTTTGCCTTATTTTTTATAAGTCAAACTGTAATTTGTATTTTTATATAAGGCCATAAATTATTTTTATATTCATACGCTGTTTAAACCGTTGATCCTGCACCTGACCTCTCGCCGGTCGTGTCGGTTTGCCATCCGGTGCGTCTGTGTTTGCGCACACACTTGTGCACTATAATATGTCCTGCCTTCCGGGCTAGTCTCCGTCGAGATCGGCCGATGCGTTCGATACTCGGCACATCATCATCAGTCTATACCTACAACATCTGAATAGGTACTCACAACAACAGTCGGTCGAAAGAGCCCGGGCAGGTGTGCAGGATGGGTCACGATCAACCTTCATCCCCTCAAAACATATTATTTTACTTAAATATATTCGTATTCCAGCTCCGAGCCCCCCGACGGCCGCCCCCGCGAGCCCCCCACGCCCCCGCCTCCCTCCGCAGGGAGCCAGCCTGCCGCCCTACAGGAGACCACAGCCTACCATCAGGTCAGTAGAGTGGGAGTAGGACACCTACAAGTAGGAGTGAAGCAGACGAAGCAATCTGTACAGTGTAATACACAGACAGTCATTGACACAGTAATCACATGAGTTACCTACCACTGACAATGGATGATGATGAAAAGGACAACAAACTATTCACAGACATGATAGCTAGAGCTGCGCCTAAAGTTCTCTATCAATTATAGAGCGATGCAATCGAGCGTACCGTGCCGTTAGGTAAATAGTTATCCTTCAGGAACAGAGAACTGTGCGCAGGTCACCGGACATACAAGGAGCAGTCATCTTGTCACTAGTTTACCTTTTTAACGTTTTATTTAGTTTTGTTTCAGACAACATGTAATAGTTTGTTTACTTACCCAATAATAAAGGGCAATTACCGCTCTCACAATACTTAGACATTGTACTTGCTTGAATTGTACATATATTAATAAACACCTAATAAAAAACTATAGCAACAATAGTAGATTGTTTTACAAGGGACTAAACCATCCCAGTATATACGAGGTTGTTATACTGGATGGAGAAGGAGGAAGGATGACAAGACCGAGTTATAATGGGTGGTTTTGGCCCGAGTAAAACACTCTACTTTTCACTTCGATTGCGAGAAAATAAAACAATTCAAAATTAGACAATTTTCATAAATTTTATTAAAAATTAAATGTGCAGTTAGAGCAATTTTGAATGTTTAGTGATATGTTTTTCCCGGGCAATTTTATTTCGGTTCTCTGTGATTGGGATGTGATAATATTTTGAGTTGATTGTTGTGGAGTAAAAGTTGGAGAGACTCGACTCATGCTTGGGGTTCTGTAATTTTTGGTAGAATATTGATCCTCATGTTCTGCGGAAACAATGGCCCGTGTAGAGTTCCGGATTTGGTAAATTTAGATAAGTGGCAATATCTTTAGGCATTTTACCATTTTATTTTTGCCTATGACTTGCCTTGTGCATTTACCATTTTGATAATTTAGAAAAAATCTTCTCGTTGAAACATTAGTGGGTAGCGTAACTCCTGATAGGCTTTAACTATATTAAGGTATTCTCCACTGATGACAAATTTACGCTCTTTGTTTGTTTTCGTGTTCGGCAGACTCACAGCTTGTAGGTTTGTATCCGTTTCTACGTCTTCTAGCGTTATATTGGCGAGCTCTATTCCTCTGCATGCACCGCTGATTCCATAAATGAAATCAACCTGTTGAACAAAAAAATAAGTGTGTTAATAATCGTAATAACCTAGGTACACTTTATTGACAAAGAAAATAACAATCAAATAATATAAAGAAATTAAACTAGTATTTACAATTGAAACAATTGAGCTAACTGCAGACTGTTGCAAACAATCTACAGATAGCTCAACTGGTCCATATCAATACCAGTCGGAAGCGTCCCCAAGACGCTGGCTGCATTGCCCCGCTGTATGGCAATGCTAATGCGCTGCGCCAGATACACACCAGCTCTCGGGTCACGCGTCGCTTCGACCAGGCGCTCAGATAATTTTTTGAAAACCCGGAAAGCCTCGGTACCCCACGGACCTAGGGTCTCGACTCCAAGGGGAGCAAATGCGTAGGCTCTGTCGAGACCTGCATATTTGCGCCTCTTGAGATCCTCTGCCAAATCTGCCGCCGAACCAGCCCTCACGGATGTCCTTGAAAGATGGGAAGGCGCAAGTGTGTCGACACATGTAGCGTCCCACACAATAGGCCTACCCAGCTCCCAAGGGACTAAAGTCATGCCGTCGGGCCTCTTACCATCGTCACGCAACAGACCATTCGGTTCGAGAATAGCTGGTACGTTAGCGGTGACAAAGGCCCGCCGGATGATGTCGTTAAGGCTGGCATGGCGAGATATCCGACCGGCAGCCCTAGTACACGATAATCCGTGATGACCAAGCTGTTCGACAACAGTACCGCACTGGCATTGATGAGGCGCGCAACACCTTGCACCCAACCGAAGACATGTTGCTATACGGAAAGTTACGGGATCCAATAGAGTGCCAGTATTATATGAAGGAAGTGCTTGCAACCAATGTCCTGACTCCCATTTAGAAACGGCCAGGAGACGGGCACGATCTGCAGAGCTGGAGCACGTTTGTAACAAACAATTCCGTGTCAACTCACACAGAGGCCCGTCCCATTGCCGTTGGGACAAAAGAGATTTTGGGGGAGCAGCATCAGGGCAAGCACTATGCCAAGCCATTCGAGCCTCGTCTAAGAACGAAATTTCGAATGAATTTCCAGGTGAGACCAAAGACGGATTTAAAAATTTTTCCACTAAAGAACTAGTGCTGTAGACGGAAGACAAGAACGCTGGCAGGGCTACACTTGAAATTTTGCGGATACCTAAGCCTCCCAATTTGACAGGCAGGGAGGCCTGCGACCATGCCTTGTCATCGAAACAGATATTCAAAACCGATGATAAAGTATTCTTTATTATGTTGTCTAAGCCTTCCAAGAGCTCGCTGTGTTTCCACAGTTGACAACATCTCAAAGAATACGTTAATTTAGGTACAAACAAGCAAAACCGAATAATTGTAAAAGCCATATGGCTATTAATTTTGAGAAGTCTGTTCGAGGTTTTGTTGAAATTGTGAATTTCCTCATCTACAAATGACTGAAAAGACTCATCAAAAATTGGTGAACCAAGGAGGCGAAGTGAACATTTATCTACAACTGTAATGTTGGGAGCCAAACTATTGAATTTTATTATGATATTGTTTTTGTCTACACAAGAGTCCGAAATAAAAAGCTCGCACGTTGAAAAAACCTAGGTACATAATTTAGGTATGTAGGTAGGTAAGTAAAAGTAGGTTACCTTTGTTGCCAAGTATTGTTTATTTGGAGCGTTATTTAAAAATGTTTCGATTTCTTGTGTCGTCAAGACTTTAGATTTTTTTGCCTTGTATCCAGTGGACAATTTCTTCAGTAAAGCCGTTAAATTTACATATTTTTTAATATCTACGTCGTGTTTCGTTTGTAAGGTCATTCTTAACATTGAATATGTGCTCCAAAGAGTCGACGATTTGAATTTTTTCGATAATTCATCAAAATAATTGAGAAAAACCCCTTCTGTAAAAGAATCCACACGTTTCTCATCTCTCCATTTCATAAAATTTTCGTAACTCTTTAAATATATTCCACGTCATTTTGTCGGCAACAGATTCATAATTATTTCTTTGCCCTTTTCTTCCATTTGCATATTAGCATCTTCACTATCACTTGATGACATTTTTCACGTTCACAATTTGGAAGTAAAAGTCAGGAAGTTAAAAGTAAAAGTTTGTGATTTGGAATGATGAAAATTCTAGAGATTTAGCGCCAATACCATATTTTTTTTTAAATCTCTATTTAGCCCGCAACGAAACAGTTCGCATTCTACCGTGAAGGGAAGAATCAACCTTCATAAAACATCACCAAGACGGTTCTATTTTCAAAAAAAAAGAGTGACGGAGCACCAAGAAGTCGAGTTTTTAAGTTTTTATGTAAGAGAACGAATGCTTTGTACGGGCTGATGATTTTAGACAAAAACTAAAAAGAAAAAATACTTTTTAGCCCGAGGTATTAGGTAAACTCGAGTTTTAGGCCCGCTCAGCTACACTATTATGATACACTTTATGAGCAAGAGAAGTGAAAAATATATTGAATGGTAGGTAAATAATGGTCGTTCCGTTCCTCCTCATGGTCGGGAATACTTCTCATGAGACGTTGGGAATAACTGTTACCCTTCTCATCACCGATCCTCCCGCCAAGCGTGTTGTAAAACTTTTGAAAGTATCATGGTTATTATGGTTAGGTCCTCCAATATTTGGGCACAGTTTCATACGCCATGATCACGGAACAACTGAAATAATGGTAAATATCTCGTTATACACACTCTCGTTGTACATCTATAAGTCAGTTTAGTGGTGCTGTAAGCCGTTCTTGTTCGGTTCAGCAACGGACGTACATACATACATGCATTTATTTATTGTTTATTTACACAAGACCATAAATAACATTACAGAAGTCCTAGAGGTAATTTAAACATTATTTACGAATTACTTATTCTCATTATAAATGAACTTCTATAGTTTTTATGAGAAGTAAAGTTTATTTAACCTCAGAGTATAAAATTTAAACAACAAAAAATATAATCTTGAAAAACTTAAATGACTAAAACTTCAAAATTAAAAAAGTAATATAATTTTTTACATGTTAAAAATTGTACGATCTTAAATAGGTAGTCAAAGTAATAAAAGTTGAAACAAGATATCACATACGCTCTCGCAAAACTACAGCCACACTCTTTCAATCATCTCCCAGCCATCCGCGAACATATCAAACTGAGGGTGATTGCTGACGAGCACGTTAAGATTGCGCTGAGCCCGGGAGATGGGAGACTGCTGACGAGGCAGAGTACGCGCACGAAGGGGCTCGAAAAGACGTGCACGGCCGGGGCGGAATCGGGCGCGGTTTTGTGGGACACGGAGCCTGCTTCCTTCGGTCAACAGAGTCGGGCAATCAGTTTCACCACGATAAATACGGCAGAGATTTAGAAGCTGGTTATTTAGGCGCCTGGTTTCTAAGGAGATGAATCCTAGTGTACCCTGTAGATATTTGGTAGGATACATGAAAGGAACAATGACATTTTTTGTACAAGAATCTACGGAATCTCTTTTGTACCTTTTCAATGATAAGCGAGTCAGTTAGTTCGTAGGGGTTCCATACGAAGCACGCACTAAGCGTTTATATAAGTTAAAATATAAACGCAAGAATAATAAACAATAAACACAGAAAAATAATAAACACGCAAAAATAATAAACACAGAACGGCCGCATTTAGAGGATCGTTCCGATTCGCTTCTTCGAAATGTTGGAATGATTTACCACCACCATTTAGAGCTTTGAATAGCGTTTTTTCGTTTCGACATAAAGTACGAGATTATCTTTTCGAGATTCAAAAATGTATACTATAGTATCACTCTTTCTTACCTTTCCTTATCTAGCCTTTTCGCACTCATGTTGACCTTTTATCTACACATTATTTACTCCGCACGAAAAACGATAATTTGCAGTGGTCAGCACCTAATCAGGTATCCTTCGGCCTTGATAAGGCTGCGTAATACACGACCAGAGGCTTCCTCACGTTACAATCACGTTTACTCATATCAAAGAGAATACAATACTACTCATATTCTTTGGCTGCACATAAAGAGATAAATGGATATGGCAGGCGAGGCGACAAACTCTAATTTGTTAAGTAAAAATCCGACATTACATACTGCACTTTCATGTAACTTGAATAGACTTCTTCTACTTCTTTTAGCTTTGGCTCGAATAGACTTCTTTGTTATTGGCAATATGTGTCTGGTTTGCCACTGTCTTTTCTGCCACTGTCCAGTTCACGGAAATTTCATCTTCAAATTCTTCTTTTATGGCGCCATGGAAATTTCAAATGTGAATGTTGTGCTCTTCACTTGATGTCAGTTCCAAGGGAATGTCTAGTGCAGTCAAATGCATAAGTAAATGTAAATGTCAATGATCGTCACGGCGGTCAACTGTCACGGCGGCCTAACAGAGGGCGCGTTCCGTCTGCCAATAGCAAAAAGTAAAGTCTTGCGTTGCAGTTATTTTGTTTTATTGTTTGTAGATTCTTTTTCTGTACATAAGCCTTATTTGTATGTCTTTTATTCTTATATTTGCTTTTTGTTCCTTTTTAGTGATATTTTTAGTATCAAATTTGTATGTTATCCTAATGTATTATATATATATATATATATTGTTAGTTATATTGTAACTCTTTATATTCTTTATTTTAATATTTTAGCACACTAATCTATTGTAGTGGTCAGTATTGAGGTCACCTCAAATAGGTTCCTTCTGAAAACCAGCGCTATCTTGCATTATGTAAGGTAGCATTAGCTGAGATGGAACCCTTTGATCTGCACACCACCGTCACAGCGCGGAGCACACTCCGGTAGCTCGCACACCTATATAATGGAATGAATAATGTTGTACATACCTGTATTAATATAATCACAGTACCTACCTACCTATACATATCAACCTTTTGCTATTTATTAGCTTTACTGTGTTGTCAATTTGTTCTTCCCCTAATGTCTTTTTTTTTTTTTTTTTTGTAGGGTAGGTGGGTACCTACTGCTTTATTATTGGAACTTGTAATTATATTTTCCGCTTCGTAATTTTGTATTGCATCTTTCATTTATTTATTATTTCTAATTAAGTTCTATTTCTGTTCTGTGCTGTATCAGGGTTGTGTTTGTCAATAAATTTTTCTCTATCTCTATCTCTATCTCTATAAGTAAAATGTTTACACGTGCGGGACAAAAACCTAGTCTTTTGAAACACGTGACAGCAGTAAGCGAGCGGATATGGTTATGGAAATTAAGTTGCGGGTCGAATTCTACGCCGAGATCTTTTACTGAGGAACATCTTGTGATTCTTTCACCGCAGAGATGGTAGTCGGTGATTTAACTTTGGGAGGACCGTGTTAAAGTCATCACTATGAAATGTTGAAAGGTAGACAGACGGTTTGAGTCAGTCCATTCTTGAATAGTATTAAGGTCATTATGCAATTCATGACAGTCTTGTTGAGACTTTATATCACACGTGTTATACATGTGCAGATGAGGTATACCTACATAGTATCTAGAGACTGAGTGAGTGCACGGATTCATAAAGTTTTATATGTGTAGGATCGACACGTGCATCGTGGGAGACGACTCGACATGCGACCGCGCGCAGCACGAGCGGTGCAGGACCGAAGCCGGTAACTATCCACCCACACCACATCTTGCACGTGTACCATCACAATCCTACTGGATAGGGCGTAAGTTTATAATAAGCGAACAACTGTGATCTGATCCGCTGATGAGCTCCGAGTTAAGTCGATGGTATCGTCTCGACGACTCTATTTTTTGTACGGGATTTGCGTAGTTCCATGTCCGCACAATAGACGCGCTGCACCAAATCTATACAATGTGGAACGTGGTGTCGTAGTCGAGACAATACTATTGACTCACCACCACCAGACTCGGACCCTGACCAGACAGACTCGTTGAAGAAGGTGTCAGCGTCTCGTTCGTTGTCAAGTAGAGACAAGGTTGGTGTCGTCGTCAGTGAGTGACTGTAACACCGCCATCTGCGTGCCTCCTCGGTGCGCACGAATGAAGCCGTTGTTGTTGCACCTGACCTCTCCCCGTGACAGCCGTTAGTCGGCACGTGGCTAGTTTCCGTTGAGACTGGCGGCCGTCTGTGAACAATGGATCCACCTTCCCATGACCCTACCAACCTTGCTGTTATACGGACAGAAACTGTGGGAAAAGAGTCTCTCGAGTGACTCAAAACTCTTACAAATCGTACGCTCTTTGTCTCGTACAGTCCGTCGGTGAACAGTAATAATGATGTATCTATTTACTGGTGTATGTACATTATGTATGCAGGCATCTCGTCCTGCCTGTGCCGCGCTGGGTACGCGCGCCGCCGCCGCGCGCCCGCGCCCTGCCGCCGCGTTGTGGCCCTGCAGCTATCTCTGAGGGTGGACAGGCTCTATGACAGGAAGGTAAGCTTTTTTAACTCGACTCGACTCCGACTCAAAAAAAGTAGGAGGTTAGTTTGTGTTTTTTCTTAAGTAGGTCCATCGATTCCTCTGTCAAGTATTATTGTGAAACAGATTTTGATGATTCGCGTTTAGTTCTCAGTACAGAATAATCACGGGATGGTCCAAATTTTTTTTACTGATACTATTATTATTATAAACAGTGTAAATATAAAGGAATTTTAGAAATTTCAAGACTTGCCTTTGAACATCAATTCACTCACCTGATGGTCTCAAGATAAAGATGGTACCGCACCGTCCTGAGGTTAGTTCAAACTGATTCCTTGCTTCTAGGTATGAAGAGTAAGAGCATATTATGATGTGCTTATGTATGTGCAGGTGGCGTGGGACGCGACGCTGGCCGACAAGGAGTCGGACCCCTACCATCAACTCAGCTTCGAGGCCGTCAGAGCGGTGAGTACTCTACTACCCTTATATACGTATCTATATGTCCTACAGTGTGAACTAGGTATCGAGTCGCTCCGGGTGCGCGACCCCGGACTGCTCTAGCTCCTATCACCCTTTCTCTTTTGTGTTTTCCCTCTCCCTCTCTCTCTCTCTCTCATCAGATTGCCATACAGGTAGTGCAGCCTGTAAATGCAACGCATGTTAGATTCTTCGCCGTCGAAGAGCAGCAGCGGCGTCGATCAATATTATGTGTACACAAACAACATTCGAATTATGAAAGCTTGCTCACTCATCGATCTGTGCTTGAGCACAGCTTGAGTAACGCTTACCATGGACCTAGTAAGTTCTTAGCTTATGCCATACAAAAGTGATACTCAAACTAAAGTTAATGACTGAGGAAGCTTTTAAAAATACGGGTTTTTTATAATCTTAAGTTAATAAGGGACTTTGAGTCATTAGTATGACTAAGTCAGTCCCGTATTTTAACAAACTGCTACTTAAAACTAAATAATATCTAAAATTAACCGAAATAATTTGAATGCCGCATCACTCAGTGGTGCGGTTGACTCAGGCCTGTTTGTTTAAGACTCTGGTTATGCTTTCTAACATAGGCGATGTGTTTGTGATGTATGTACGGTTGTCGTTGTTTCCAGATGGAGTCTGCATTCTCGATGACACCGTTCTCGGACGACTTCGTGGTGAGCTCTGTGACCGGTCTCACGCGCGGTGAGGACCGGCGCGCCGTCTTCGTTAACGCCACTGTGTTGGTGAGTCGTCATTGCAGTGGTTATGTCATTATCTTCACCTTCTATCAGTTTATCGTCGCCTCCACTGATTCGTCTTCAAGTAAAATTTCTCGCTTCTTGCTCGTGGTCCCACCGGATTGTTTTTCGTTCAAGTCAACGGGACCACCGAAAAATATTTTCTTCCGTACCTACTGTTAAATGGACAAGCTAAGCGGAATCACGCGCAAGATGAAAAATTTCTAAAATTGGATATCCTTTATAGATATCGTAGATATGCCATACAGGACACCTCTTAAAGGAAGGAGACATTTACTCTGCAGCGGGGTGAACATGCATAATGAAGGCACCGGTTAGTAAAGTGCGCCTTTGTGTTTAGATGCAAGAAACAGCGGAAACCCTATCCCCGTCCATCGGCGTGGAGATCCAGAAGCACCTGCTCGGCGTGCTGCGGCGCCGCTCCAACAACGTGGGCACCTCGGCGCTCTACGTGGACTCACCGCACGGCGCCGTGCTTCCACTGCACGGTTAGTACTGCACCGCTGCTGACAGCGTCTCAACGTCCTTCAACGTTTATTTTGATATTTTTGGGTCCTGAGAAAATATACTTAAGATTCCAGCCAGTTGCAGCGCAAAAAATCATTTCAGATTTTACCTTGTACCTCTCCGTTAAAGAACTGTCTTTCTGAGTCCAGACAAAAAATCGTAGAGGTGTACATTATACAAAAAATGAAGCGTGTGTGTTGCGTTACAGATGTGGACGAGTGCGCGTCCGCCGACCTCAACGACTGTCACCCGCAGGCCACCTGCACCAACACCTGGGGAGGATTCAGGTATACCAACTACTCCATCACTTGTTTATATATACCTACCTCTCTATTACTAGAAGTGCAAACATTACGTCACAGCTTATTTTATTCACACACAGGTAAGTCAATCTAGTTTGTTTACACCTGCCTCTAGCAGTGCATCTCTTGGCGCTCCGTGTGTCGCAAATATGATGTCCTCCTGGGGCTGAGGGATGAATGTCGTCAGAGCGGACTAAAGGGAACGCACAGAGGGAGGGATACTATCTTGTACCTATAACACTGCGATCACCAACTCGCCTGACAAGTGTGATGATTATTTGTATTATAAAAAAAAAAAAATATTCAGGCGTTACTTTGCGGAAATCCATTGCATAATATTAGAATGAAAAAATATTTAGTAACAATTCCGCGTATAACCTTCTCTGATAGTATTCATCAAAGTAAGTTGTCTACTAGTTCCGTCTCTCCACGAGACATCTTCAAGACACCACAATAATCGACCTTGACATTGAGATTGGTCAGCACAGCAACACCGACAGAGTCCCGCCAGTGATGTTGCCTCCCCGAGCTCCTCGCGCCGAGTGACGCGAAGCACTTGGCAACTACTGACGGGACTATCATAGCGCAGCACTCACTCTCCATTCTATGGAAATTTTTCGTTTCCTATGAATCAGCTTTGCATTGATTATGTGTTGATCGAACTCCACATCTCCAGGTTCATCGACAGCCTCTACCAGTCCACTGGTGGACATAGATAGGCTCGTAAGGTAGGCTCTCATCAGTAGGGAAGTGATGTCATAATTCCCACGCTGAGCCTTCGGTTTCGCTGTTGTTTGTTGTCTCGTGCAGTTTTAGGTGGTGCCCTTGTATTGGTGAGTCCCCCGCGGGAAGAGAGTTCGGGTGGGGTGGTGTATATTATTGCATACGACAACGTTCATGGTCAGGCGTGCACAAGTCTCAACAGTTGGTCCATCCGTTCCAGATGCACGTGTGCGGAGGGCACGCTGGACGCGGCGGGGGGTGGCGCGGAGGGTGATGCGGGGCGCGCGTGCCGCTCCTGTCCGGAGTCCGCGTGCAGCGGACGCGGAGTCTGTCGCTACCGGGACTCGCAGCCCACCTGCCAGTTAGTATCTAACCATGTCTTGTCTACTACAAATCTTTGAATATAAGAAAGGGCTAAGTTGGTAATATTTATTGTATTATTGGATATACGTAGGTACATTGTGTACGTAATGTGTACAGATGCTCGGCCGGGTACTACGGCGCGCGGTGCGACGTGGACGGGTCCGTGGTGGGCGCCGCCCTGGGGGCCAGCCTCGCCGCCGCCGCCGTCATCGCGCTCACCTTGGCAGCACTGCTCTCCTGGAGGTATGTTTGACGTCTACTCAGCGATACGCACCATTCAATACGACACTCGATCAAACTGTCTCCGCTACTTATGATCTCCTTCCGCGAGTCATACGAATGTAGCAAATCAATAACGGAGTAGTTATAGTACTTATCTAGATTAGTGAGTGTCTTTACATAAATATTAGACCATTAAAATTGTATCTTAACTATGTAGATCGTGCTTTATTGTGTTTTACTGAGAATGTATGTACATACGAGTATATATGTGTTGCAGCCGTCGCTGGTCGCGCGCTGGGGGCGCAGGCTCGCCCGTCTTCAAGTACGCGGGCGCGGCCGTCAAGAGCCCACCCGTGGGACACCCCCCCTACCAGGTGTGTACTATCTACTAATATGCAGTACTAACTAGTTTTATACCATGTATAAATGCAGATCGTACAAACATTCGACCCGAGGTGAGAATCGAATCCGCAACATCCTGCGTCGTAAGGTCCTGCCTGACTGACCTTCGCGCTTCGTCTTCTGCGGTTATGAAGTAGTCAGTTAATGCAATTGATGGTCGGCACTCGCAACGTATGAATCGACCCCCTACAGCTCAGCACATGGATGTCGTAAGCATGGGCGTACCCAGCATTTTTAAGGGGTGGGGCAGAAGTCACTTAGTGGTAGGAAATGAAAATGATTTATATTTTACTGACTGATACGTTTCACTTACTGCATTACACCTTATTTCAATAATAACCTGCGAGGTTTCTGGCTAAATCTAGCTAAAACTTACTTTTCTAATTTTTAGGGGTTCCTACAGTTATAAGTTTAGTTGATAGTTAAATAGTTAGAGGGAAGGAAAACGTACGATTCAAACCCCCGAGTGCTACTCGTAGCCCGACACTCATTTTATTGGTAATTGATTGAACAATAATATTACTTAGCTGAGAAAATAGGTGCAATAAAGTGTAATTGAGTGATAGGTATAATGTACGTGACCTACCTATCGTGCGGTACACCGTACAAAATTTATTTTGTGCTTCCAGGACCCTCTTCTAATGCACACTCATCCATCATAAGGAGGCCAACAAGACGGTTTTCTGTCATTGTTGGTCTTAACTTTTTGTATGTACGTAATGTTGTCCGCCTGTTTGTCGCAGGTGACGCTGGAGGAGCGCATGCGCTGGGCGCAGATCGCGGAGGCCATGGTGGCCTCGCACTACGCGGTAACTAGAGACACACTTATTGTTCCGTTCTGATTACTATTACTACCTTTATCTTTAACTAATAATGAAATCAATCAAATGTTCGTTTGTAAACCAACCCATGCATGACGACCCTCTCATGAGGCAAGGGGCTCCGCATATTTCATTACTAACGTAGGTAGGTACGTCACCGGAGACGAAGGCATCCTATACGCGGTATTCGTATGCCGTATTTCTACTGTCACCAGGAATCCAAGCGAAACTTACCTACTCCTACCGCTCGCGCTGGGCTGACAGACTGTACTTTGACTGATAATAAACGCGACTTGAGAACCTGTCACTAGAATGAACGGTAGGTAATGGATTGCATTGTTACCCACAGGGCGAGCAGCAGACGATGGCGACGCGTCCCTCCTCCGCCATGTTCGGAGCGTACCCCGTGCTGCCGCCCGTGCCTATGCCGAGGTTAGTTATGTATTCACAGTTGATTGTAACGAACATTAGCATAGCACAGAAGATGTTCTAAAAAAATGCTGACCCGAAGCTTTGCTGGCGAGCACTTGAAAAGTCGGAGTGGGATGTCGTAAGAAGGTACCGCTCCCAGAGTTGGCGTGACCCTCGTTTATTCTTCGTGAACAGATTTTATGAACAGATGAGTGACGTCGTCGTCAGCGTAGTGACTGTTATGAATGAGATAGAGAGGATCGTGCTAGCTTAGATAACAGAACTGTGAGGTGAAAGTACCTGTTGTGAGAGGCACGTCCAGCATTGGACGTATGAGGAAATATATCACAATATATACTAGCTGACCCGCCCGCGAGTTCATTCGCGTTGACTTTAGCAATATCCTACTAATATTATAAAGGTCAAATTTTGTATGGATGGATGTATGTCAAAGTTTGTATGGAGGATGTATGGATATTTGTTACTCTTGCACGCAAAAACTACTGAACTGATTGGGCTGAAATTTGGTATGGGTATAGTTTGGGACCTGGAATAACATAGGTTTTTTATCCCGATAAAACGCGGGCGAAGGCGCGTGCAGCAGCTAGTTTTGAAATAAAAACATTAGCTTTATCTATAGAGCTAATCAAACATTAAAATAAGAATTGATAATCGATCACAGGCAGTTGTTCTCAATAACTATACATATAGTTGGGTTTCTGTTCCCAGTGGGGTCCCTCAGGGGTCGCTGCTAGGCCCCTACTTTTTATAATATATGTTAGGGATATTGACTTGTGCTTCAAATCATCAAATCTGTTATGCTTTGCTGATGATATGAAGATATTCTCCACTGTAACATCCAATCTTGACATCGTTGCTCTTCAGTCAGATCTGTCCCGTCTTGAAGATTATTGCCTCTTTAATAAGCTTGAACTAAATCCCAGCAAATGCTTCGCTACTACTTTTACTCGTAAGCCGCGGGCTATTCCGACGTGCTATACACTGGCAGGGCAGCTACTTACTAAAGCTACTGGTATGCGTGATCTCGGAGTCTACCACGATTCAAAACTACTCTTTGACGTTCATATTGACAACATAATTAGTAAGGCTTCGAGATCACTGGGATTTGTGATGCGAATCTCTAAGAGCTTTAACAACGTCAAAACTCTCAAACTTCTTTACATCACGTTTGTAAGGAGTCATCTAGAATACGCGTCTCAGATATGGAACCCGCGTTACTGTAATTACGTTGATCTTATTGAAAGTATACAGAGGCGGTTCTTACGATACCTGTGTTTTTGAGTAAAGACCCCTTACAAATCTTTTACCTACGATGAACTCTGCAAGAAGTTCCATTTCTTGCGACTCAAAAATAGACGGGACATAGCGGATTACCTTTATATTCTTAAGATTATCAATAATGATGTTGACTGTCCAGAACTTCTTGGCAAATTAGACTTCAATGTACCGCGTAAGCAGCTAAGACATAATCCCCTACTACATGTTCAACATGTTGGAACTAATTATAGACAAAATTCATTTGTAGTGCGAGCGAGTAGAACATTCAATGAATTCAGCAGGACGTTGAACATTGACCCTTTCAATACCAGCATTCACAGGGCAAGGCGATGCATGACTCTCAACTTTTTTTGCACATAATGTTGTTATATTCATAGTTTTTTATATATTATTTTGTTTTTAAATTTAATTAATATAATTTTAATACATTAGTAAGTACGCAATTGTCAACGGAAGAAATTTTAGTGTTCACACTTTTAGTTTAGTATGATTCTATTAGCGAATGCCTATTATTAGCTTTCTGTGTCTATTTTAAATTTTACTGTAATTAGATAAGCTGATGGCAATCCGAAATAAATAAAAAAATAAAGAATATAAGAGCTAATTATTTATTAAAGGATATAATATATATTGTTATCGCAGAGCAACAAAGAAAAACACACCAACAACTGAAAACCGAAGCATAACTCAATACAAGTCATTCCAACACAGAACAAACATCCGAAACAGCAGCCAAGAAAACCAAGATGAAGCACAGCATACTTCCTCCCCCAGAACAGCTAGTCATCGCGGGGGCAGTAGACTCCCACCCTCCAAGGATAGATAGATAGAAGATAGAAAATTCTTTATTGCACACTTATTGATAGATACAGAAATACAAAAATAAAACAATTTTAAAACTAAGTTACAAGTGGCGATCTTATCGCTCGAGAGCGATCTCTACCAGACAACCGTGGATGGATAGGATTGTTGGATGGTATTAGGGGATCTGTATGCTAGTATAGACTTAATAAATAAAAATACTCATAATAAATATTATGCCTAAAATAAACTACATATATAAATTTATATATGTATATATATATTTACTTATATACATAGGGACACAGGTATGCGTTCAATGACAACAGCCTAAATAGTGCTCCTTCACCATGGTTTTGAATAGTGGTAGCGACTTTGCTCGCCTCACTGAGACTGGCAATGCGTTCCATAGTTGTACAGCCCGGGCAGTAAAGGAATGGGCGAAGAAAGAAGTAGAGTGAACAGGTACTTGAAGTATAAAAGTTTCAGAAGAGCGTAGAGAAAGAGCGTGCTGCGTGAGGATCATGAAGTACTTACAGCATCGCGACATCCAACGTAGGTACGCCCACATCTGAGCGAAACTAGGAGCATCGAGTTTGCAAAAATAAAGAAAAATATACAATTTAATACAGGTTTGAATGAATATACTCTGTTACTACGGAAAAAACAAGAAAAGAAAGAGTTGGCTTTCTAATACAATAAAATAAAAACTGAAAAACATTCAAATTGAACATTCTCTAACAATATCGGAAAGAGTCGCCTTGCTAAACACAAAAATCCAATTTGTATCTTACTCGATCGTCCAAGCCTAAGCTCACACTGAAAACGCTAAAAGACCGAGAATACGGGAGACCCTTGGAGAAGGCATACACCGCCGAAGGCGGTCCATATCATTGATAAAACAACATAAAACATAATATTGACTACGAAAAATTATATTTAATGACATGATAGAAGACACCTGACATACATATTTATATGTATCAATTTGAAAATTATTTTGTTTGTAATTTTAATTGTATTATATATTAGAATGTATTTTAAAATGTTTTTTTACGCTATGTGTGTGATATGGAATAAAGCTCTTTTTATTTTATTTATATACATATAATAAAAGACATACATAATAAAAAAATAACAAAAGTTTGCTGTCCCGTTGTTACCCGTAATTGAGCTGTAGGTATAATATTTTGGTCAGTCACTACGAAAAAAAAAACAATTAAGGTTAAGAACAAGTAATAATACTTACAATAAGGGTATTTAAAAAAAACCATAAAAAATCTAGTCGAAAATTTCAAAGCATGTCTTCGTAATGAAATTTTCTCAAGCACGTCAGTAGGTATATGCATATATGCATAGTCAAAGTCAAAGTCAAAGTTTCTTTATTTCCGTAAATACAATAAATGTACACTTATAAAAGGTCAAATTCTTAACATTAAACACTGATATGGAAATAAAGTGATATTTTGATTTCGGTCGCTTCGGTATGTAGACTAAAGTAAAAAAGCGACGAAGAAACCTTTAGCCTGTTAGGTGTTATTTTTAGAGTTATTTTTCGAGTTGGAGCAAAATCCGTCCCAAGCTTTTTTATCTTCTAGATAGTCTGAAATTTTGTAATAAGCCTTTTTACAAAGGATGTGTTTGACAATTTGTTTGAATTTATTTATAGAGAGTTTTTGCAACTCGCTAGGGGTTTTGTTGTAGAAGCGTATACATTGCCCTGGGTTTTGTTGTAGAAGCGTATACTCTTTAAAGGATACATTAATATTGTGTAACCTAGTTTTGGGCACAGCGAGTTTATTCTTAATTCTAGTATTTACATTATGTATATCGTAATTTTTAGGGAACCGATCGATATTTCTATGAGTGTACAATAAGTTTTCATAAATATATTGACATGGTACTGTCATTATATTTGTTTCTTTGAATTTATCACGTAGGGATTATCTAGGACCCATGTTATAGATTGCACGAACAGCCCTCTTCTGCAGCACAAATACGGTGTTAATATCTGCAGCGTTCCCCCACAGCAATATACCATACGACATAATACTATGGAAGTAGCTGAAATAGACCAGTCTAGAAGTATCAACGTCTGTAAGATGACGGATTTTTTTTTACTGCATACGCTGCAGAACTAAGTCTCTTCGATAGCTTATCTATGTGTGGGCCCCATTGAAGTTTACTATCTAAGGTTATTCCTAAGAATACGGTACTGTCTACAATTTCTAACGTTTCTCCTTTTACATTTACATCAGCCTTAACTTGTTTTACATCAGCCTTAACTTGTTTTACATTTGGTAGAATAAATCTAAGACTTTTAGTTTCGTTAAGCAAAATATTATTAACACCAAACCAGTGGACTACTTTTGATATTGCATTGTTTACCTCGTCAAAATTTGTGTTTTGTCTAATCATCTTAAAAATTAAAGAAATATCATCAGCAAACAATACAATCTCGTGATTATTTTTAACGAGATGAGGCAGGTCGTTAATATAAACCAAAAATAGGAAAGGACCGAGGATAGATCCCTGCGGTACACGCATTGTAACTACAGATCCCGAAGACCGTTTCCCATTTACGTCAACTCTTTGTATCCTGTCACTCAAGCAAGAAGATCCAAAGATCCTTTATTCCATAGTGATGTATGTAGTTTCCTGATTAATGTTCCATGGTGTACACAATCAAATGCTTTTGACAAGTCGAAAAAAACGCCTAAAGCATCTTGCGACTTCTTCCAAGCATCGAAAATATGCGATACCAACTCTACACCGGCATCAGTAGTTGACCTGTCACGAGGTAAGCAATTCGGGTTGCCACGAAACCCGAATTGCTTACAATGTAGCAGATCATTGCCATTGAAATGCCTAAGCAATTGATGTAATATAAGTTTTTCAAAAACTTTGCTGAATGTAGGCAGTACTGATATCGGTCTAAAGTCAGTGGGGTCAGACCTACTACCCGATTTAAACAGTGGTATTATTTTACTATGTTTCATCAGATCAGGAAAAACGCCACAATCAATAGATTCATTAAATATAAAAGCTAGATCTGGTGCAATAGTATCAATCAATGGTTTAATGATTCTAATGGAAATGCCCCAGAGATCTGCAGTTTTCTTTATATTTAAAAGTTTAAAGGCTTTTTTAATATCGTTTTCATCGACATGTTGGAAATTAAATTTATTTGCACACGCAGGTACATTTTCTATTAGTAATGACTCAGCGATTACCTTGTGAGAGTCCAGACAGTTTGTAGTAGAGATTGGAATGTCAGTAAAAAAGTTTTCAAATGCTTGGGCTACTTCAACGTCAATTTTGACGGAGCAATCATTAATCTTCAAATTGTAATCATTAATGTAGGTACTGACCTTTCCAGTCTCACTGTTTATTATTTTCCACGTTGATTTTATTACATTTTCACTGTTTTTCATTTTAGAGCGAATATAATTTGATTTTGCTATTTGACAAACTTTTCTAAATATTTTTGAATAATTTTTGACTTTGTCTTTGAACTCCTGGCTAAAATTGTATTTTTTTTCACTATACAGTTCATACAATTTATTTCTACTCTTATGTATACCCACTGTTGCCCATTCATCAAAGTTAAGTTTATCTGAGACCATGGTCGATTTGGGTGTGAATATTGAATTAAATGCATGGGGAATTTGTTAAAAATTATACATATTTATCATTCATTAGCAGTCGTGTTACTTCGTACTTTATGTGGAGTAAGTTATATATGTAGTGTGTTTGTATACATATGTAGGCTCACCTACCTGTACCTCAGTACAAATACCATGTACTGTGTTTGTGCGGACGTTGATTTGACCCCTGGTAGGTATAGGACATTTAGCTTTGCACCGCCGCCGCGCCGCGCCGCGCCGCCACCGCGCCGGGATAAAGTAGATGGCGGCGGCGGGACAGTTTCACGGTGATATAGGCGGACACTTTCAAAAATGAAAATTTTCCTAATGCTCAGAACTCCGGCTTCATCGTAGAAAAGGAAGCTAGAGTAGAACTTTTTAGGCAGCGCGCTGTGCGCGTTCAGCTATTAAAGTAAGGTGTGTTTTTTTAGGGGTCTGAAGTTATTATAAAAATTACCTATTTACTACCTTAGTATACGAGTTTCCGAAAACTCGCTAGCGAGTGCCTACGTCCTAAAAGGAACCTCCATGCACAGATTCGCAGCTACCCTAGTTTCAGAGATAGCTTGATGAGTCACCCAGTTTACTGTTTTATAAATATATATATCTGCATATATCTTTGTAGTACCTAATGTAGTTTATAGCAGTCGTGTAATGTTGCAGGATGGGCACGCTGCACGGCACGCTGAACACGACGTCCCGCAGCACGCTGCCGGCGCCGCATCATCCTATCTACGGTACGTACATACCTATCTACAGTACTCAACTGACTACTTTACTTTTTACTGTAAAATGAAAAAAAAATAATGAAAGTAATTTATTTAACAAAACAAATTTGAAATTAAACTACTTCTTGTTAGAACTATAGAATAAATAAAAGAGGAAAGTAACTGCAACCACTGCACTGCACTGCACTGCACTGCACTGAGTGGTTCTACAACCATCTCCCCGGTAGTATACTACGAGCGCGATCATAATGCACTGGCTTGTTCCACAAACTACTCCAGAAAATCACTCATATGGAGGATAAAGTGGAATCAAAAAAATTAATTATATATAATGCCCGCTCAAAGAACTCGTAAGAGGGAAAACGTGGTATAGAACTAATACGTGTTTTAGTTCTCGAAAGGCTTTAATATTTAAAGTACCTGCATACTAAAATGAAGGTTGTTCAGTTACATCAAACATGGATCAAATAAACAATTTATTTCGATCGCTGCGATTATACCACACGTTTAGTACGAAACAGAAGTATCTTAAAAATTGGGTTTTTTGAGATATTGAGCATTATCTCAAAGGCACAAAAGGTGAGACTGTCGAAGCTATTAATGTACTTTACATTAATAGCTTCGACAGCCACACAAAAATGAGGAAAAAAAAAATAGAAATAAAGTAAACGATCACACTTCTCTTTTCGAGTAAAGGCGAAGTTCAAGTCGATTCTGGTACCTAAATAATTAGTAGCGAGCGATATTCAGTATTGTATCCTCAGTCATGGACAAAAAAGGATTTTGTGCGGAAATAAAATTGGTGGTACATTCTGTTCAAAAAGGAAGAACGACTTACTTCGACTGTACTTTTTTGTATGTATGTTACGCGATATTTCCCCCAATTATGGACCGATTTTGAAAATTCTTTGACTATTGTATAGAAAATAAACCCGAAGTGGTTGTACCCCAGGGGATTAGTATTTATCCAGAAAAACTTAAAAACAGTGTAAACGTACGGGATTTGAAGTCAATTATGTGGTTTTTGAAAACAATCAAACTAACACAATGACTGTTAACAAACAGTTTCCATGGCAAGGGGCGTAAATAAGAGGTAGGTTCAGCAATTTGAAGTCAGTTTATAATTTTTTTAAACACGCCTAATTATTGTTATAATAAGGCTAAAGTAAAAAAATAGCGAAGAGACTTGTTAGTTGTTGTTTTAAAGTTGGGGCCGAACTCATCCTAAGCTATTGAGATAGATAATTAGAATATTCCAGTGGTAGTGTTACGTAAATATTAATGTAATCGTTGTGTATCTGCAGGTTACGGCGGCGGAGGCGGCGGCGGTCAGCTGGCGAGCGAGTCCACCTCATCGGAGGCCTCCTCGCACGCGCACGAGCTGCTCGTGCCGAGACCCAAGTCACGCGCGCGCTCCATGCACGTCAGTATACTTATATAAATATGTACCAACACAGGTTTTATTTAATGCTCGACAATACAAACGGTATCGTCTACAGGCCGCAGGCTTAGCAGAGCCAGTTTTATGGATACTGGATGTTAGAAATAAAAAGAGGTTATCCCCCTCTTTCTTGGGGTTCTTCATGAGGCAGCTCCTGGGTTCGATAGGCGTCTTTGAGACTTTACAATCAGTCATACCAAAAGTTTTCAGTGCTTTTTCAATGTATGACTCTTGATAAAACTTTATACCTTCATTGGTGTACTCGAATTCGATTCCGAGTAGTTTATATCCATATCCTTTAATTAAAATTCTTTGGATAACTGAGCCTTTATTTTCTTTGCTCTCTCCAGGTTTGAGTAAGCCATTAAAATATCGTCGACATTGTTATCACTATATTATCTCCTCCTTTCGTTAATATGTACCCACACGGATCCGCAAATGATGTCTCGAATCCAATTTTTTTTAAGTTCCGTGTCTAATCTTTTAAACCACTGACGACCCGACTGTTTAAATCCATAAAGTGCTCTTTCTAGTAAGCAAGCTTTTTCACCTTTTATGCTTCTTATATCTTCAAGCATCTTTCTGGTTTTGTAGTAAACAGTGAGATTTTCCTTGTCACTTTTGTCTATCATCACCTCTGTTACAAATTATTCTAAATAATCGGGAACTTTCATTGTTATTTTCTCATCGAGTTCACCATTTAGATATGCCTTAGTGACATCCATTTGACATAGATCTAGGTCTTCCTCTAAGGACATTCCCACTACTGTTCGAATTGAACTTAGCTTTGCAACTGGTGCGAAAGTTTCATTGTAGTCCACGCCCAGTCTTTGCGAGAAACCTTGTGCGACAAGTCTAGCCTTTTTAATTTCATTATTATTTGGGCCGATTTTCTTTTTCAGAATCATTTTATATCCAATTAGTCGCATGTTTTTAACTTTGGGAATTATCCGCCATGTGCCGTTTTTGATGTGAGCTCTAATTTCCGACTTTATTGCATCATGATAATTTTAATCATCGTCTTCGCAATTGTGTGAAGCCATAAAAACATCATAGAATTCGTCAGGCTCACTTAAGCTATTATTGCGTGATACATGATAATCATTTAACCATTGTGGCGGTCTACGTTCTCTTTGGGGGCGTATATTTGTAGTTATTTCGTTTTCAATCTCTTCACTTTGACATTCATTTTGATTAGAGAAATTTTCATTCAAACTAGGAATATTTTCATGATCAGAATGCTGAACAGTTGAGTCATATTTCTTTTTCGTTTCTAATTCTATTCCAATGGCTTCTGCTTTGCCTTTCTGATCATTTTCCTTCCTATTCGTCCCTTTCATTTCTTTCTCTTCGTTTTCATTGTTGACGAGATTTTCTTATTTTTCATTTTTATTCTCATAGTACATTTAGTTTAGTACCTAAATCTCTGCTTCTTATTATATCGTCTTTTTCAGGAATGAAAATACGATTGCTTTTTGCATTTGACGCGTATCCCATAAATACACCAATATGGCTTTAGGTGTCAGCTTCCCTCGTCGTGTCTTTCGCAGTACAAAAGCTTTACTTCCAAACACGTGTAGATGATTTGCCGATGCTGATCTTCCCACCCACAGTTCGTATGGCTTCTATTCACAAGGTAATTTACAGTATTTACAGCTTCAGCCCATATATTTTTGGGTGCATTTGCGTCGATAAGTAAACATCGAGCTTTGTCTAATAGAGACCGGTTCTTGCGTTCAGCAATGCCATTTTGTTGAGGCGTGTACGGAGCGGTTAGTCGTCGCTTTATTCCGTTTTCTTTAAGCTACTTTATTTATATATTCGGTCCCACTATCAGACTGTAAGTTTTGTATTCTTATTTTGTGATAATTCTCAACTTCTTCTTTGAACTATTTGAATAGTGTGAACACTTGATTATTTTTCTTCATAAAGTAGACGTAGCTGTATCTTGTATAATCGTCAATGAATGTGACGTAATACTTTGATCCGGCCAACGTTTCAGTTTCGAATGGGCCGCAATATGTCTGTATGAATTATTTCGAGTGGTTGAGTGCTATTTATAGAATCTTTCTTAGGGAAAGGTAAACGTGTCATTTTTCCTTTGATGCACGTTACGCACGCTTCAAGCTTGTCATTTGTTTCAGGTCTTTTTCGTTGATATGGCCTAGCTTCTTGTGCCATGTTATCATCATCTCTTATTCGACTGTTATTGAGTTAGCCATATCTTTGGATTTGGTACTATGTATATAGTATTAGCCGTCAGTTTTTCGTGCTTTTAGCGATATTTTGCCATTAGGTTCCACGACGTAGGCTTTGTCCTTTTCGAACACAACTTTCTTGCCTTTGCCAGTGATTTTCCCAATTGAAAGCAGGTTTGTTGAGAGATTTGGCACAAATAAGGTTTCATATAAGTCACATGAGTAGTTGCTTAGATTCACTCGTGCCATTCCAATTCCTTTGGCTGGCGTTGTATGGTCATTCGTAGCCAATTTTACAGAACCATTGAAATTAATCCCAATGTTTATCTACAACGTAAACAAAGAAACAACCGCCAGTGATATAGTTTCCTACATCAAAAAGAAAACGGGAATAGAACCTGAAACTTATGGCTATGAAACGAGAAAAAGGCTATAATTCTTTCAAATTTGATATACCTAAAAATAAACTTGAGGTATTTATGAATACAAAATTTTGGCGCAACGGCGTCTCCTTTCGACGGTTTGTAGATTTTACCTTCAGAAACGCTGCCCACAGAGTGGGTATGCAAAATAAACTGTAATTGCCTCTGCCCTAATATGGATTACAAGTGGAATTTTATAAGCTTCAATTGTAAGTCAGTGAAACGCTCGGTTGAGAGCATAAGAATACTGTGTCAACAAGCCGATATCATAACACTCCAAGAAACTTGGTTATTGCCCCATGACATAACCTTTCTGGGCACTATAGATAATGATTTTAGCTACACTGGAGTCCCTGCGGTTGACACTACTGCTGGTATGTTGCGTGGAAGGAGTTATGGTGGTGTAGCCATTCTTTGGCGGAAGAGCTTGTTCCAGCAAGTAACACTGATTGATTGTAAAAGTGTGCGGTTAGCGGCAATCAGTGTGTCATGGCCCAACGGGGGGTCTTTCTTGGTCATAACAGCGTATATGCCTACTAATTGTGTTGATAATTTAAGTGAATACACGGAATGTCTTGGTGAGATCACAGCTATTATTGAAAACAGTGGTATAGAAACTGTGTATATATTGGGTGATTTTAATGCCCATCCAGTAGAGATGAGTCCGGTATTCAATAACTAACTCAGTACCTGTTAGCATGGTCCTAAAATATCTAACGCTATTGTAAAATCCTCATACCGCTAGGGAATAACTGTGCAAAGCGAGCATCGCGCCTAACCGACCGTGAGCCATAACTACCCAACGCTTCAATACATATACTTACCTAACTATCATCTACGCATAGGTACTAGCGGACCGTTCACCCGTAAAGTTATGTAGCTGCAACAAGTATTTGGTATTTCTAACCAAATCGGTTAGATGGTATTTCTAACCAAATCGGTTAGATGGTATTTCTAACCAAATCGGTTAGAAATATATTGGGTAGAAATCAGAACAGGTATAGAGTATTGTAACGTTATTGGGTACCAGTTGGTACTAGCGCTATTGAAACAAAATACCCAACTAATAACCGGTAGCCAAAATATCCAATAACTCCCATCCTTACCATCCAGGGACACTATTTGGTAAACAACTATTGAACTTTTGCTCTGACGAACATTGGACCTGTGCTAACTTCGAGACTTTTGGGTTATACTCAGACACATACAGTTTTGTGTGCGAGGCTACGGGTAGCCGCCGTTGGCTCGACCACTGTGTGGTAACAGATATAGCATGGAAAACTATTTCTAAAATTGAGATTATGAATGATGTGTTTTGGTCTGATCATTATCCATTAGTTAATGACCAATTGAAAAATGTTGATCTACCCTTTGAACTTTCTAAATGTTGTGATAAAATGTGCAATAATTCTGAACATTTTGCTCAGGGACGAGGGAAATTTTCGGACGTAGTCGCAGTAACAAATAAAATGAAGCACTCGATAGTCAGTCTACCCTCTGTACGTACGCTACACACTCACACATTGATATCAATAGTCAGCCCATCGTCCGCCATTACGGCTTTAGACACCAACAGATTTACACCATTGTACAAAATGAAAAATGCCTTCTTGTGTTGTCAAATGTTGCCGAAATCACAGTCGTTTCGTCAACAAGAAACACGGGATCACATTTCACATGTCAATTTCCTAGGTCATCAATTATCTCTTCGATTGGACGCACTATTATTATTAACAGAAAAATCACAATAAAATGACAAATCTCGACAGTGCTGCCAATATGTAGACATAAAAATTTCCCGGTAAGTTCGGAAACAAATTGAATCCTCATATTAACTAACCTTAAATTATTATTGAGGTAGGTAGGTACTTTAAATAGGTATAACTTAATAATTTTGGTTGTCTATGTAAAGGTGTTCAATGTTTTTTTAAAATAAATAAAATTTAACTTATGTTTTAAAATAATGTAAATATATCAGCTTTTACACATTATAACAAAATACGATTTTATCAATATTGGAATCGTTTCCTATTTATGTCAGCTAATTTACATAACGGCTGGACCCATTTTGATAAAACTTTCACTGACGGCGCGTATACATAGAACCGTTTTATCGGAGATAATATTGACACAGCATTTATAGGATCCGTTTTCGGTGGTGGCGCCGCACGGTGGTGCACGTCCGTGCACGGTGGTGCAATTCGAGGCACGGCCGGTGCACGGTGGTGTATGTCGGTGGACGGTGGTGCATGTCGGTGCGCGGCGGTGCATGGCGGTGCAAGTCGCTGAATGGTGGTGCACCTCGGGGCACGGCTGGTGCACGGTGGTGGACATCCACAAATGATGATGCACGGTGTTACTCGGCAGTACATGGCGGTGCACGGTAGCGCACGTCGGTGCACGGCGGTGCATGGCGATGCACGGCGGTGCACAATGATGCACGGTAGTACTCAAGAGTGCACGTCGGTGCATGGTATTACTCTGCAGTGCATGGTGGTGCACGGCCAGTGTACAGCACGGGCACAGCACGGGCGGTGCACAACTGACTACTGCACGGTTCGCGAAGCTTGCGATGCACCATCGTGCACAACCATGCATCGCCATACTGCCGTACACCGCCGTGTCCCGTCGTGCACCAACGTGCACCGACGTGCACCAACGTGCACCGACGTGCACCATCGTGTATCAACGTGCACCATCGTGTATCAACGTGCACCACCGTGCACCGGCCGTGCCCCAAATTGCACCACCGTGCACTGACGTGCATCACCGTGCATCACCGTGCACCGCCGTGCACTGCCGAGTACCACCGTGCATCATTGTGAACCGCCGTGCACCGTCGTGATGCTAGCTGGTACCTGCGACTTCATCTGTCAATACTGTCATGTATGTGAACTAGCTCATACAACTACATATGTACATACGCCATCAAGACTGTGTCGGGTCGTGTAAAACGGATGCTGCATATTTTGTAGTTCCAGTATTTTTACGGGATCCGATATATACTGTATTCTGTGTATCTTAACTAATCATTAATTTTTGTTTTCAAATTATATTCATAAATAATTTTTAGGACAAGGATCATAAAAACATGAAAATAATTGGTATTTTTTTCTTCAGTTGGCAACTCTCTAAAACACTCACACTAAGTGACAGTCCGCCATTGCTGTGCATCACTTTTGATTCGATAGAATTCCGTCCGAAAATTTTACTCGTCGATGATTTTGCTATTATTAATAAAATGTATCAAACTATTGTCAGTATAATGAGTAAGGCAGCTGCCGCAAGTTGTACTGAGAGCAAACCGAGAAGGCGAGCCCGTTTAGTAGGCTGGAACAAACATGTTCAAAAAGCACTTGGAGAAGCTCGCTTAGCTTTTCAGGAATGGAAATTATATGGAAAGCCCACATGTGGGCCGCATTATGTAAATATGCGTGCTTCTAGAAAACTCTTCAAGTCCAAGCTGAAGTGGTGTCAAAACAATCAGCAACAAATACAAATGGACATTTTAGCAGCACACCACTTGAGTAAAGACTTTGGAAGTTTCTGGAAGCACACAAAAAAAATTAAACCCGCGAGCAGGCGTACCTATGGGCATAAATGGCATTTGTGATCCGGTAGGCATAGCCAATTTTTTCAAGGAGCACTTTCAAGTCAGTCCATTAATAGATAGTCCATCTCCGCGGGTGCCCACTACTGGAAACTGTTGCTCGGATACACATGTACATGTTACTGATAGAGATGTTGAAATTGTAATTAAAAGTATGAAGCGTGGTAAATCGCCTGAGCACGATGGTCTCAGTAGGGAGCACCTTCAGTATGCAGGTCCTCATATACACAGGGTACTTGCCTTGCTTTTTAACCTGAGCCTTAGACATTCATATCTGCCTGTAGATCTTATGCAGACTATTGTCGTGCCAGTTATTAAGTACAGGACTATAGACCAATTTCTCTGGCGACTATCATTGCTAAAGTGTTGGACGGATTGCTTGATAAACACCTTAGAACACACTTGTATTTAAATGACGCGCAGTTCGGTTTTCAACCCGGGCTAGTAACCAAATAACAGTTGACATTTTTTATTTAACACATCATCATGACATCTTATTTATTTATTTATTTATCATCTTAATCGATTTACAATTAAAAAATAAAAATTAGTTCTAAATATATCGATAGATCAACTGGAATTAGGGTAATGCCAATGCCAAGTGAAAGGAAAACAAACTTTTTCAAGTTTTTATTTGACATTGACATACCCTAATTTCCAGTTGACGCCCCCTGCCACCTATTGAGATATTTAGAACTAATTTTTTTCTTTTTAAAAATGCAAATTTAGCTCATTGAGATTATTATTGTTATTTATTAATTGATTATTTGTTTTGTAATTCTACTAACCATTCTCAATTTGAATTATATGTGTATAGTGAACACTACACACACTTGATAATTACTTTATTTTACGCAGTAATAACTCTTATGACAAGTTGCCAGTTTGGCGGTCGGAACCGAAGTGTCCCCTTTTTTGCTAGCTATTTTACATTATAGCTCGAAGGCGGGAAACTTCCACGGTGGGAGCCGCCTTGAATGCTTGTTTACGCGGGCTTACGCGTCTCGTCCAATCGTGTGTCCCAATTATAATGTTGCCAAAAGCTGTTGGTGTTACCATACAAACTAAAGTAATACTTCAAAAACGTTGACAAATGATTAGTAATATTCTATCAGATACCAAAAATCACGACATGTGTTACTAATCAAATGGATTTTTTATGTCTGAATAAATGAATATTCAATTTCAATTTCCAATTTCAATTGTCTTCAGAAATATTTACAAATATTTGTTTGTTACTTATCATAATGTGATGTACAGCCGATGTCAAAACACCACGTCATTTTTGAATTTTTTTCATAATTTATGTTTAAACAAGAATATAAATCTTTTTGCTGTTGCTTGTTGCCTCTATTTGAAACTTTTGAAGGAGTTTTGTTTTCTTTCTTCTTGGACCAACAAGATTCTGTACTGTGTGATTTTTTTCTTACGGATAGTACAGAACTTTTTCTTCGCATACAAATCTTCGAATCTTTCTTCGTACTCCGAGTACTCAGCACTCTTAACTGATCTACACTTGCGAGCTATAAACTGGGCCCGTACTCGTAAAAACAAAATCGAAGTTTCTGATAATTTTTCGTGCAAACGCTAATCTTATGCAAGGGACATAAGAGTTGGTTTTGCATGAAAACGAAAAAGAAACTTCGATTTTCCTTTTCCGAGTAGGCCCCCTGGAATCACTTCATCGCTGGTTTCTGCAGACCATATTTTACAGTTTCCATGGAATAAACTGCAGATTGGTGTATACCATTTGAAAAGAAATTTTGTTAGCTTTCGAATGGTATAAAAATCATTTAAATTTAATTAAGTTTCCTACCTTCATTTAGTGAATTATTACAATAGGTCGAAGTTGTGGATGTTTAAATTAATAAGAAGTAATATGAAAATATCAAATTTTTATTTAAAATCTTTGTTATTTACCGCTTAATATTTTGTATTGCCCCCCCTGGCCCTAATGACTGCTTGTAAACGGTTTTTCATTGACCTAATGAGTTTCCTGATGGAATCATGTGGAATTTCCTGCCACTCTTCGATAAGAGCAGTTTTTAGGTCTTCTATTGACCTTTTCAGCTCGTCCCACAGGTGTTCGATAGGGTTCATGTCAGGGCTGACTGGCCAGTCTATTGTGGGAATCCCGACTTCTTCCAGGTACTGTCTAGTCGCACGAGCAGCGGTGTGGCAGCGGGCATTGTCGTGCATTAGCAGGAAATTTTCGCCAATAAACCCGGCGTAAGGGAGTACATGGCCCAGCAGAATGTCGTTGATATACCTTTCTGCGGTTAGTCCTCCTCCCCGACCTCCACCGGGTACGAATACCAGCTCCGTTTTAGCTTCAATTGAAATCCCCGCCCACATCATACAAGACCCACCCCCATATGCCACTGTTTCCGCTATACAGCATTGTGCGTATCGCTCTCCCGGTCTCCTGTAGACTCTCCGTCGACGGTCGCTGCCATGCAGGCACATCCTAGTCTCGTCCGCGAACAAGACTCGGCTCCATTGCTGTATATCCCAATCTAAGTGATCACGACCAAACAGAAGTCGGGCTTGTCGGTGGGCTGTAGACAATTTGGGTCCCGTTGCTGGCCTTTTTGGGGTCAAGTTAGCTTCTTTGAGTCTTCGCCTCAATGTCCACTCGCTGACAGTTCTCCCTCGAACTTCTCCGAGCTCCCGCTGGACGTCAACGCCGGTTAGATGTCGATTTCGGAGAGAAGTGCTGACAATAAATCGGTCATCTCTCGCCGAAGTGCATCGCTGTCGTCCAGATCCTGGTCTTCGGACTAAGTTTCCAGTCTCTCTAAACCTGTTGTATACTTTGGAGACACAGGACTGGCTCAGATGAAGCTGTCGAGCGATAGTACGCTGAGAGAACCCTTGCTGGATTAGGGTGACGATTTGAGCGGCTTCTATTGGTGTGGTTTCCATTTTCTTGTAATTCCAGTATTTTGAGTGACGTGATATATTGGACTGATGACAAAATTGCATAAATTCCCAGTTTTTATAGGGATTCAGGAGTTTGAAAAAATTGATGTTTCGTTCCAAAAATTTATGTCTTTTGTTTTCACGTTCCATGACATATGATGAACATTTTTTTCGCTATGATATCGAAAGAGTTTGAAAGCTAATAAAATTATCTTTAAAATAATATACCACAACCTACAGTTTATTGCATGGAAACTGTAAAGTATGGTCTGCATAAACCAGCGATGAAGTGATTCCAGTTAATCGCAAGTGTATTAAGTTTTTAATATATCTTAATAAAGCAGCTGTGTGTGTAAAATGATGGTTGTTTGGCAATTTATATGTATGTTTGATTTTGTTGATTGTTGCCAAATATAATTAATTGCGAAGATATTATTTACGGAATGAAATGCTTTTATATGATGATATTAATGTGCGTTTTTATTGAAGTTCAACGCGAGACTGAGGTCTCGTAGTGTTTACGTTAGGTACATGAGTGCTTAACAATAGTAACTATGCATAACCTATGACATGTCATATGAGTATGTACAGATTAAGATGTAGGAGGTAACGCTACATCTACACCCCCCTAAAAATTAAGTTTTTTATCCAAAAACAAAATAAATTGATCAAGGTTACTTGTTTAAGTTACAAACCAAAAATAAAATAAAGTAATTTGAGTAATCATTAAGATAGATTATATAATACACATTAATTAAAATGACGAGTAAATATCAATTACAAGTAGTAAGTTAAAATGAATTAAACATAATTAATAAATGGGTTGAATAGTTAATTTATAGTTGCTAATTGATATAGGTACGAGTACGTATACAACATTAAAACATTGATTAAATTTGGTAAATAAACATGAATATGTAAATAAAATTATTAAAATAAAGTAATGCGAAATTATCAGTTAATGTAGGTAAAGTCAAGAAGTCGAGGAATCGGGTATCGGTCTGGTTCTGTTATGGAGTTTAGCCGTCGGTAATCACCACACGGTCGTAATTCTCCATTTTTTTTTTGTAGACTACGTGTAGAGCGCTGGCCCAAGGGCTAGTGGATGGTCGGCAAATACCAAGCTCGACCATTCGCTCAAATTCTTGTTTGGCTGCTTTGTATTTTTCAGGATTTAGTGGTCGTGCCTTCTCGTACACTGGTGGTCCTTTCGTGCAGATGTGATGTTGTATATTGTGTTTTGGTATATCTTTATAAGATTCGGGCTTAGTAATATCTGGGTACCGTTTGAGCATATCGTGGTAGGGATCTGCGTTATTGATAGATCGGATAGTGTGCAGATTACTTTCATATGTGGTTGTAGTTGCCGTCGTCATTTTGGTCACTTTGTCCACTAATTTCCTGCCGTGCAGATCAACCATCAATTGATTTTTTGCAAGGAAATCAGCGCCTATTATAGACCTGTGGACGTTTTCTAGTTTGAATTTCCATTTAAATGGGCGTCTCAAGCCGAAATGAGTGTTAGTATCTTTTCGCCATAAGTAGGTATGGTAGAGCCATTTGCTGCGTACAGAGTATAGTCATTTGTTTGTTTGTTGCGCCCTTTGTATGCTAGGACTGAGACGTCGGCGCCTGTATCTATCAAGAATCGTGTGCTGGTGTGACGATCTGTTACGCAAAGACGATATGATGAGTCGACACCCACGCTCGCTAACGTGGGTGTCGGTTTTAGTTTCCCGACGACCTCAATACGCATTTTTCGCGGCCGCATTTCTTGGCGTCATCGTTATAAATGTAATGATAAAAACATTTAAAGTTGGCGTCTCCAGGCTGTGCTTGCTGGTTTTTATATTTCTCTTGGTTGGTGATTTGCGAGCGCGATTGTGAGCGGCTTCTTGAGCTATCATCGTTTCTCTGTCTCTGCCGGCCGCGGTCGTTGGAGTTGTCGCGCGATTTAAGCGAGTTTGCGACTTGGTCACGCAGTGCTGCTACTTCAAGCGAAAGCTTTAATAATTGTTATTCGATGCTGTTGGATGATGATAATGAGCTACTTGTTGGTGTTGGATGTATGATTGCAAGCTCATTTAGCCGTGCAGTTTCCATAATTTTGTCGACCATTGTTGCGGTTTCGTCGAGTGATAACGCTTCGCAGGTCGCTACTACAGCTCTTACCTTATTGGGCAATCGATTTATCCAAAGCATTCTTATTGTGTCGTCTGGGAATTTGTTCCCTCATTTTGCGGAGCAGAGTGGCAGGCTTCATGTCGCCTAGTTCTATTTCATTTAATAATTTTTGAATTTGTTTTGTTGAAGCCTCTTCGTAGACAGATATCCTTGAGCTTTTTATATTTATTTTTTGTAGGCGGGTTCATAATTATGTCGGAGATTTGCTTACTCTCGCTATAACTAAATCATATTTATGGCGGTCGCTTGACCTTGTTGGAGCCATGATCGACTCAAATTGGTAGAACCAAAGTCTGGGTGCATGTTTCCAAAAATTTGATACAACATTGTTAGCGGTTATAGCACTTGCCGATACTTGTTGTTGAGGCGGCTCCGGGTAGCTGTCATCGTTGGCGGCATCACTCTCACCGAGATCCACTTTACATTCACCATTTTTAGACATGTTTTTGTTTTTGGTTTGCGCGATATTATAATATTATTTGTAACAGTTTTATAAGTAGATTTTTATTCACTCAATCGCGGAGCACTCGCGGACAGTTTGTAACACATAGGTATTTCAAAAGGTTAATATTCAATTTTGGGGTCGCCACTTTGGCAATTTATATGTTTGTTGTTGTTGATTGTTGCCAAATATAATTAATTGCGAAGATATTATTTACGGAATGAAATGCTTTTATATGATGATATTAATGTGCGTTTTTATTGAAGTTCAACGCGAGACTGAGGTCTCGTAGTGTTTACGTTAGGTACATGAGTGCTTAACAATAGTAACTATGCATAACCTATGACATGTCATATGAGTATGTACAGATTAAGATGTAGGAGGTATCGCTGCAGTTGCTTTCGTACGTCACCTTTTTCATTTACATATTTGTGTAGAAATAAGATTTTAGCATATTTTGTTTGAAAATAGTACTCCTTACTATTTTCAATTCTCCTTATTATTTGGGGTATACGTATACCCACGTATACCCCACGGAAATGTATAATGCCTCTGACCGAACCATCACAAATTCAAAACTAATAAGATGTTTTTTATTTATCTTAGAACCAGACGGGAATCTACTACGACGTGGAGTACGAGAACGCGGAGCCCCTCTACGGCACGGCAGGACCCCCCGCCGGGGGGCCCGCGGGCATCCCGCTCTCCACGTACACGCTGAGTCGTGGGCCCCCCTTCTACCGATAGACTGAAGGCAGTTTTTGAAGCCTCTACATACGAGCTGAGTGAAGATAGATGGGATAGAGCATACGAATCATGAACCTGTATGCTGGAGTATACCTATCTGTGAGTTCGTGCTCGTGTGTTTTATTGGTTTTTGCGAGTATGCAGCCAATGCGCCATGAAAATATAATAGCATAAGCTAATTTTTCACTGGATTTCATATGGACAAGCAGCAAGTACGCTCAGTCGCGAGGCCCCCGCGAGGTGTTACCGACAGGGGACCCCAATAGAGGGGCCTCTACCTGCACCTAAATGTTCAGTAACCGTGGAACTTGTGGAGTTATAACTAGTCTTTCAAGAGGGCTCATGAGTTGTTCAGCTAATTAACTGATTTAATTTATAGATAGTGTTGTTTATTATTTCCAAGGATTATTCTCAAATGAAATGTATAACTTCTTTCTCTTTGTAATTTTCGTAAGCCCGGATATTTTTTATAAACATTTTAAGGGAAAATAACATAAAAAGTAGGTTATTATTAGATTAAGAAATATTATTTCGCGGAGTCGGTACTATAAAGATGTAGATAGATGAGAAAAATAGATAATGTAAAAATGTATCATAAGACTGCGACTATCAACGATTGTTATGTAATTTTTTAAAGAAAATATAACAATAATTATTAAATAATTAGTTTTAAGTAAATTATGATGTGTAAATATTATCGTTTAACCAGTTCTATGAATGGCACAAAGATATTGTAATTATTTGAAGCAATAATTCACAGAACTATGTCAGGCCCTCCCTCACTCAGTCCTACTACATTTTTACTTTTGTTCGTAAAACATCTAGACAGGTCCGTATAGTTAGTTATGTTAATGTATTTATTTTGCATTTATACCTACTATAGAACGGAGACGAAAATCAATAAAAACATTCAATTACTAATCCTTGTTATTCTTCACTAACAAAATATACAATACGGACACGCGAGAAACATGCCGTTTCAGCGGTTCCAAAAGGGGATATCTCGAAAACGGCGAATACTACGTAACGGCAACTCAAAAATACTTAGCAGAAATGTTGACCCCCCTTGCACCCCTAGTATGTAGGAACGGAACATTCACATATGTTTTTGTTTGCTTTTTCATCTTTCAATTATTTGAACCATAATCCACAGATGTACTTAATTAAGAATAGTTTTTTCTCCAAGGCCAAGTAGGTACCTGGAATGTAGGTATATAAACCACGAAGAAGATTTCGCGACCCGTGACTCTTTGTGCATCTAAAGTGAACCTCTCCATCGTTGGAGCAGTGACTCCAACTGAAACTATATGAGCTGATAGCTAGAGCTGAGCTGAGTAGAAGCTAAGGGTTGCTCCCCTATAGCTTCGAGTTGAGAAGGGTTGATTTCCGGAGAGAATAATACAACCAACCTATTTGACTTATTGTAAGTGTTTAATCGATACGCGAGTTAAAACTAAGTAAAATACATGTACACACACATCACGTAGATACGTACTATCGACATTTTCCCGCATTCTTCCTAGCTAGCTAAATTTGTACGGCTCGTACACCGTTTCTGCCATCCTGGTACCTTACCTGATATCGAACCTCCAGTCGTAGACTATCTCAATCCAAAATTTGGGTGAATTGAGTTAAATATACAGAACGACTCTAAAAAGCGCGCTCTATCGCCTAGTAAATCAGAAACTACCCTCATAAGCCTAGAGAAGGAGAAATGCAATCTTGTGTCACTTCCTTAATAGCGAATCCGGCGCTGCCAACTACTGAGAGAGTGACATAAACCTCAATGGTTTTGGCTTGACTTATATCCAATATGTTCAACTGGTTGGACATATAGTTGAACATATTGGACTACACCCCCGCACTAAGTCCTTCTATACTTATTTAAACTTTTGGTTCTAAAACATGTAGACAGGCCATAATGAAGCCCTGATAAAGTCTCTCCTTATAATTGTACGATCTGCAGATATTTGTTGAGGGTGATCTGGTCGTTTTTTATCTATTATATATTTTATATATTATGTAATATATAGTATTATGTATATCAGTTATCTAGTACCCATAACACAAGCTCTGCTTAGCTTGGGGCTAGATGATGCTGTGTGAATTGTCCACTATTATTTATTTATGTATGGAATGAAACGTTGTTGTTCATCCAACACAAACTAGACAAGTTCATATGTATTATTAGGGTCTGATACGTAGATTCGAATGCCGCGGCGCCGCCGTTGTTGCGACGCACTTACTTGTAGTTATTGAAACTACAGTATAAAGCAACTGTTTAATATTGTATTTATTGTGCATTTATACTATAAAAAGGACACGAAAATAAATAAAACATCTCGTTAAGATAATAATTTATATTCTTTCGCATTTAACGTTAAATACAAAAATACACTGGATAAACCTGTACCTTTTTCTGTAAGCCATGTGTTAATAAATAATGATTCTTAATATAAACTTAATTTAATAAATGCAAGATTTTTCAACAAATTGCGAATTAGCAACATTCACTAAATGCATTATTATTTAATTTATGTACCTTTACCTACCTACTTAGTACTTTATCAATAAAATGTCCCTCAGGTGTTAAATATATTCCTTCAACACATAAGGATGTTTTATTTAAAAATATATGTATCTATGTATTTCAATATTATTATGTACCGAGATAAACAAACATGTTTGTTAGATATTTCCTTGAGCAAGTGAGAGTTTTGTCATCTCTGCTGAGCAAATGCGAGAGAGAGAGGGAGAGAGAGAGTGAGTTATGTCATCTCGTCCGGCGCCGTGCCGATGGCTGACGACTACGAGTAGCTAAAACAACAAAATATTAATCACTTCAACAAATAGTCAATTTTATGAAAGACAATGGATAAAAAGTTTTGCTGCTATATTTAGGATTTAGAAAGTTAACGAAAACTATAATAATACCTACCTCAATACAAGGATATGATACGAAACCAAAGGTGAAAGTGATTATACAAAAGTTTCATGCATATTAAGTAGGTATATCACAATAGTAGATTGTTACACAAGGGTTGTAAGGGAGCTATTACAGAACAAGATCCAATTTGGCGCCAGTGCGAGCTCAGTTCGCAAAGGGCCCTAAATTGGATTGAGTGCACCCGAGATATTTAGACACCCGAGCGAAGCGAGGGCGTCTAAATATCGCGGCAATATAGTTCGAGGGTGCACTCAATACAATTTCGCGCCCTTGCGAGCGCTCGCAAAGGGCGCTAATGGATCGAGTGCACCCGAGAACATAGTTCGAGGGTGTAATAGCAACTTGCAACCGAGGTAAGCATTCTACTTTACATCATAATGGCGAGGCAAATAAAACATTTATATACTTCATCATCATCATCATCATCAGCCTATACACGTCCACTGCTGGACATAGGCCTCCCCCGTACGACGCCACAAATAGCGGTCCTGAACCGCCTCCATCCATATATATACTTAGGTATAACAAAATGTAATTTTTATTAGAAAAATTAATTATTTATTAAAAGATTTTGTACAACATCTTCTGCTTCGAGATGACAGAAATCAGGCATGCAGACCAGTTCTTCATCTGATGAAGTACTTGACATACTTAACTACCCCTTTAAACGTGTTTATTACAGTTTTAACTTTTAACTTTAGTTTATTACAGTCGCACAAATCAAATCAAATGAAAGGCCGCCATTTCCACAGTTTTTTTTTCAGTAAAAAGTTTTCTTATCTTTTTATAAGAAAAGAGATTGTTTCACCGAGGAGTTTTGCATAGCTTGAACTGTAAAGTCTTTACAATTCAAACAAAGTGTGACGTAAAGAGATTTGAAAACGGAATTCCTATAAAAAATGTACTGTGTTGCAAATACCATCTTACACAGTCTCTTTGCTTAGTTTGTAAAGCCTTCTTGCCGAGCATTATGATGTAAAATAACATTTACACGAGTTAAATGAAGATCATTACCTAGGTATGTACGTAGGTTAGATAAGTACAAAATAAATAGATTACATTACCTAATAAAAGGTTTTAAACAAAAAAGTTTTTATCTTAACAAGCACCATCCATTTGAAGCAACAATACTAAAAGAGGTAAATTCACATGCTTTAGTTAGATATTTACACACAGGGTTTACACATTTCGCTATAGAAGTTGAAGTAGATTTCAGTTAAAATTCCGTTTAAGAAAACAATTTCAGGGTAGGTAATGAATCCTATAAAATAAAATAAATTAGGCATTATTATGGTTTACCGTGACTTTATCAGTTAGTTCGTGCAGTGCGTGACTGTTTAATGTTTAATCTAAAGGTAGGTTCTAGAACATGCTCTAAAAGGTGAGGTACCTTTAAAATACAATACACTACACGTTTGTTGTAGCAGAAAAGATATTAATGAACTCGCTAACATGGTAGACGTGACAGGATAGGACATATTGTATAGGACATTATGCTATACCCCAGTGGTTAAGTAAATCTAGTTTTGGAAAATGATACTTGGACAGCACTATTTGGGTGGTAGGGATTCGTCTCGGCCTACTACCAGTGGTAGGTCCGGTGGTAGGACGGAGCGGGCAGTGGACTGGACTCGGGGTGGTGTCCTTACATTCTGTTCCGCAGGTAGCAGTTGTTGAGCACGTTGTAGTTGAACCTGTAGCCGGCCTCCGGCACGTCGTCCGTCACCAGGTTGTCGCTGTGGAAGTGCACGTACAGGGGGCCGGGGGGAGTCGCTGCGGGGGAGGGGAGCGGAGAGTTAGAAATAGTTATTAACAAAATAAAACTGTAAGCTCACAGTGCAGTTCTTTATATCCTATAGTATAGGCCTTACTGGACTCTTGGACAAATCATATGCTTGATTCACAAGAACGACAACCGCGCTATCTCACTTCACTTTATTGGTTGACAATACACATTCACAGCCGGTTGTTTGTACGAACGGCTGTAAGACTATTTACTGTATCTTGTATGGCTGTACGATACAATAAATAGTCTTACAGCCGTTAGATTAGCTAATAGAACAAGTGGTAGTATTATATTAATGTTTGTTAATTGTTAAATCAATTAACAAATCTCTTGTCACGTCAATTCAAAATAAGTATTAGACAAGCAAGATATTTGATCATTGTTTAGAAAATGCGTTTGTTAATCAGTATACCTAACCTACTTATACGCAACCGGCTGTTAGTCCCTGATCGTCATCATCGACCCAGGCTAGTCCACAGATGGCTGCGACCTCCCCTGATGAGTGCCACACCACACCACAGCTTCTTGTCATCATCCGATTGAATCCTCCACTCGTGAAAACGTTTACCCCAGAGATTGTCGGTTCTTGGGGTGAGACTGAGAACAGCCTGCCAACTGCGAGCAAATCACTAACGAGGACGATTGAAATATGTAGGTATTTTCATTGAAAACTGTCCAGGAATTCGTCCTGCTCAAATCTGATTTCCTATTCGGTGTAATTATTATTCCAAATGTTGACTTACAAGCGATGATCTGTCCGTCTGCACTACTACCGCAGAACTTTGAGCCCCTGAGCCCGTCGGCGGTCTCGGACTCCGGGACGTAGAGATAGTCCTCGGACTCCATCCTACCCTGTGTGAACGGGTTCATCTGGCAGTCCGTGTCCACGAACAGATTATCCTCCTGCCGGTATGCCATCGAGAAACTTGCCGCAGTGAACCTGGAATATGGATGATATTTCTTACGAACAACTCTACGAATGAAAACTGTAGCGACCTCTAACCGATGCTGCCTCAACTGCAGAGTATTCAAACTGTAGCTGAGTGCTTCAGAGTACCTTTTTTTATAGGCGATAGACTTTTGTTTGACCACAATGTCACCTGACGGAAAGTGACGATGTGGCCGCGAAGGTCTAGAAGACATTTATTCACTCTTGCTCCGTTACATGGCTACATGGTGTTAAGACAACTTCGGAGTGCAAAATGAACAGATTTCTAGATTTTCCGTCTCACGTAGTCGTCCGCAAACCTATAGGAGGATCCATAGAGATCCAGGAAGAATCTCAAACCCTAGAAGCTGTACACAACATAAGAGTGTTAGTTGACTTACTTGATGCCACAAACGTCGGAGGTCCGCTTGAAGCAGGTCGCGTAGGCGAGGTTGGCGATGTAGGGTCCACCGCCGCGGTTGTAGTTGAACGATTCGAAGGCGCCCGAACGCTCCGGGTAATATTGCAGGCAGCCGGGTGGCGCTGGAAACAACACCAGCTCAACATTGTTAAAGATATATTATATTTTTATACTAACCCTAATTTATTTACTGATAATTTTAACTTTGAATTAATACTGGATTTGGTATGTGTAGGCCATCATCGTACGTTTCTTGAAGGAGTAGGCAAGTGTGAGTGTACTCACCGATTAGATACTCGTCGCGGTCAGCCGTGGTGCTGAAGGGTGAGGAGGGAAGCGAAGAAGTGATGGCCTCCAGCACGCCATCGCGGTATTTACTACAACAAACAGGCAGGTTAGCGATTCTTATTCATGCAGGCATAGGGTTTACAATTCAGAAACGGGTTTCACTGGTTCATACTTGCGGGTCGATTCAGATGTATTCGTGAAAGTTTCACTGCTACTATTCTCGCCAGTGCCACTTTAGCTTGTTAATTCTGAGAGCTATATCGGTTATTTTGGCAATTCTACGGATTACCGTAGGTATTCCGGATTCCATCATCGCGTAGAGAAACTCCTAGCATAGCTCTATCCATAGCTCGCTAAGGCTGAGCGACTCTGAACGTATGTAATGTACGTACTAGGCATAAATCAATTAAGAGTTAGATACTCACCCGAGAGTATTGAAGCACTCGAGCTGCGTGACCTTGATCTTCCACGTAGCCTGCGGTAAGTTGGGCTGGGAGCTGCGGTCTGCTATCTTGAAGTTCATGCGGATGGAGCGACTGTTGGTGGACGCGTTCACTCGCACGTACACTGCGATAAAATATTTGTTCAATACATAAAATATAAAAATAATGTACATAATTGAGGGTAGAAATAAGCACTAGGCACCGAATGAAATGCTTGAGGCGTATTGTTTGAGTGCTCGTTGTTGTGGTGTGGTCAAAAGCTATATAAACTCAATGCGTTCAATGAAAACATTGAGAAACTAGGTGTTTCTGTGTGGTAGAGGTCGCTACAAGGCCACATAAGATTTCCATGTCCAGTAATCGACGTAGTATTAGTAACTGAGGGGCAAGTCTGGCAAGGCGTGATCGCGTCAACGCCACGATCACGTCTCGACTGTTGGTAGTCCGGTAGCTATGGTGGACGTGTCGAGTAGCTATCGAGCAGAGACGTAAGGAAAAGGTTCTTATCTGAAACGCACCTCATTTACGAACCACTGATGTTCACCACCTGACGACTCAAAGGCTGGAATAAGACATTTATTTGCTTATTTTATTGTATAACAAAATGAGTTGCCTCTGAATTGTTAGTTTTTTTATTATATCGGTTTGCCTACATGTTATAATAACAAAATAAATAAGCGATTTTAGCGCCATTTTTGGGTAAAATAAAGAACCTAGGCGTAGTTGTAGTTACATTGCTAATAGATGGCGTTAGAGTCGCGATTCTTCAAAAATATTATTTACGCCTTATTTGACGTGCTTACGTATTATTTATCACTTTATAACACTCCGACTAAAGTAAGGTAGATACCACAAATCGATTTATCACTAAACATGGGTCACAGGTAGGTAGTGTAGGTATTTGTTTAGGTAACAATGTAGTAACCTAAGAATTCTTAAAAAATGTGTTTTAGCTACTGTTATAACGACAAAAATTTAAAATCTCTGTAATAAAACAGTCTATTATAATTAAGGTAGGCATGGATCATGTGTGGAGGATTCACCATGTAAGATTGTAGCATCTACGAATTATTTTATAGCTAATTCAACAAACTCTAAAATAGGGTAATTCTTAGAAAACTAGCAGCGTTAAAATAATGCAAAAATAATATAGATAATAAACTATACTAAATCTTCATTTGAAATCAAGCGTAGCAATTTATTTTTTAATTATTACTATGAAAAATGCAACATTTTACAAAATATTATTTTGTGATTGACCATAGAGAAAAAATATTTTCACGTCAATTCTTGCTACTAAAAATATGATAATCATTTTGGGATATTATTTATACTTCTAAACGGTTTTATACTATTTTAAATATAAATAAGTAAATATTTACGTTAGGAACGTCAGCATCATTCGGACTCGCAATTCTGTAATTTTCCTAGAGATTTGGACGTCTCCTCACGTTAGTAACGTAAAGCGATCGAAAGCGTAGTTCCACGTACGAACGATAGAGGCGCTGTACCAAATTGTATGGAAAAAGGAGACGTCACGATCACGTCTCGTTACCAAATTCCGGCCAGACTCACGCTACTGGTTATACAGTTACATGCAGTGATTAGTAACTGCGTGGGTATACGTACGGTGCTGTCCGTTGTTGTCCCCGCAGAGCGGCGGCAGGAAGTCCGAGTTTGCCTGAAGGTTGGTCACCTGGAAGATGTCGTTGCGACACGTGTACCCCGGACGGTGCGTCACGTTCTCCACCGCCTCCACCTGGGGACATCACTTCACATTTCACTACCGGCAGGGGTTGTAAAGATGGTATTAGATCACCGTTCATTAGATACACCGGATCGCCAATATAATGCTGCAATATGCGGGCACGTAACCTGGCTCGGGAGAGTTTGTGCGTGAACACGAACGTTCACAGTACGTTCACAGTCAAACACTGCATTTCCAGTCAAAGTGGTTCGTCTCGTCGCAGTTTTCTTTTGTAATAAATCCATACAAATAAGTTATCTCACCGTGGTAGGCGGCGCGAGGTTGAACGTCTCGAAGTCGATCCGCATCTGACAGACATTGTTGTTGGCGATCTCAATGTTGTAGGAGCACTCGAGGCCTGAGCTCTCCCGGCTTAGTGGCGGGTTGATGAACACGGCCACCTTGGTGTTGGTTCGCACGTCGCATGCGTTCACTGACAGACAAACGAACAAGTCAATATCTCTATGTTATATAAACATTCTAGTCGAGCATGGTCCTAAAATATCTAACGGTATTGTAAAATCCGCATACCGCTAGGGAATATCTGTGCAAAGCGAGCATCGAGCCTAACCGAACGTGAGCCATAACTACCCAACGCTTCAATACCTATACTTACCTAACTATCATCTACGCATAGGTACTAGCGGACCGTTCACCCGTAAAGTTATGTAGCAGCAACAAGTATTTGGTTTTGGTTAGAAATATCTTGGGTAGAAATCAGGACAGTTATCGAGTATTGTAACGTTATTGGGTACCAGTTGGTACTAGCGGTTGATACAAAATACCCTACTAATAACCGGTAGCCAAAATATCCAATAACTCCCATGCTTAGTCAGTACTCACGGCAGCAGCAGGTTGCAAACACGCCGCAGAAGCTGATGGCCATGCCTCCTTACGTGTTGCACTGGTTGCGCGACAGACACTCACCACCCATTGCTGCCTATGTGCTACGGTCAGTACTCACGGCTGCAGCAGGTTGCAAACACGTCGCAGAAGCCGATGGCCCTGCCTCCTTGCGTGTTGCACTGGTTGCGCGACAGACACTCACCACCCATTGCTGCCTATGTGCTACGATTAGTACTCACGGCTGCAGCAGGTTGCAAACACGCCGCAGAAGCCGATGGCTTTGCCTCCTTGCGTGTTGCACTGGTTGCGCGACAGACAAACGCCACCCGTTGTTCGGTCGCTGCCCAGACATTGCTCGCCGTTTCCGACCGTGAAGATGCTGCCGAGGCCTAGTCCGGGTGATTGCCGCGCCGCTGGAAGGAGAGTTCACGCAATGTTGACTTTAACAATGTTTGTAGGGGAGTTAGATGGTGTTACTTAGTTGTGACAAGCAAAACTCGCGTTGAGTTTACACGTTTATGTATTACATAGCTCAAATAGAGGTAATTAAAACAACAATGACCAGAATTCTAGGAATCTACAGGTTCGATCAAAGAGAGCTGGGTACATTATAAACTACAGAATACTTTTTTATCCGTCGCTTTGAACGAAGCTGCGGGCAGCATCTAGTTAATTTTATCTATCGATGCAGTCCAACTTCAAATACCTACCTGTTGAAGGCGCGATCTTTATTTTTTCCTGTTTTTCTTCTTCTCGTAAACCAACAAGCGAATTAAATGATGATTATCGATCACTGAGGATATTCTCACATACTCAAATTGCTTAACTACGTGACATATTTTATGACCATCTTTGAAATTGTAATTTGTATTGTAATAGAATCGCACAATTAATTCTTTGAATACATTGAACTCACTTCTGCTGAGGTCCGCTCCGTGGCACTGCGCAGCGAGGACCAGGAGAAACGCTCTGCTTATGGAGTAGAGCGTCATCTTGAGCGAGTGGCTGCAACAATAATAGACAATATTTGATTATTTTATTTGTTTAAGGAACATATGTAGCTTCATCTTGTAGCGAGTGGCTGCAAGATCACTTTATCTTATATTTTTTCAAATTTTTTATATTAAAATTTTCACTAATTGCGATTTTTTGTACAAAAATCGCAGTGTCCCCCTTTAGGTCGAAATACCCCCAGGGGGTATTTCGACGACAACGACGACCGGTCGTCGTTGTACAACGGGAATAGCTACCTACAAAACAGTACAGATGGTTTTACAAAAAGTTAGGAAGGTTGTCAAGTCAACACCGTTCAAGAGTCATCCATCACATATACATAAGTACCTACATACATATACATAGGTACCTTCTGACTAGCTCTACGGTACACCGTTTACTACAGTAGGTAGGTACATCATAACGGTGCCTCAGCCATCAATCACAATTGTATTTCCCACCTCTATCCATCTAATATAATAGTTAATTGGAGAAGGTATATCTACAGTTAGTTATTAAATACCTACCTATCTCACCTACGTAGGTACGTACATACGTATCGAGCGACACGAGGCGTCGCGTCGTCGTAATGACTGACCTGACTGGTAGGTCCGTCTTGAACTCGGATCTCGCAATATAAAGTATTGTGACATGTTCGTCAGAATCAGAATCGATAACTTTATTTCTTTAGGCTTACAAAATTAGCACTTAGACAAGTCAAATTGTATACATAAAATAAACTACGGCCATGGTGACATTTTAACTACCGAGTTCCCACTAGTGATGGTAAATCAAGACTACTGACACTAGAAGTATTACAGTACTCTGGCTACTTTTCTGTAAAGAAATCTTAAATTGGAACGAATGCGGAATGAAATCACCACTGAATTTTATTTCCGTGTTCGGACTACTTTGGGTCGAAGCCAGTGGGATGAAAACGGAATAACTAGTTTGTAGCCAACTGAGATCTAGCGATATAAAGTTTATAAAAAAGTTCATTATTAAAAGTGTTTTTTTATTTGCATTGCTTATCTTGAATCTCATTAAAAAGTCTAAACTGAAGGATCAAAGATATTATTTGATTTATTGTAGAATGCAACAGTACAAAGTATCTCGTCCTAATAATAGATAGCATTTTAATGAAATCAGAAACTCGATAAAACTAGTACAATAGACCAAATCGACAAAATCGGACCATTACCCTAAACTTTCTTCAATTTTTAAAACAATCGTAGCAGAAATTATATATAATTATATACGAATGCGAATGTTTACATTTTCGAAGTCGAAAATAATGCTTGTATGGTTTGAATGTTTAGTTGTTGGGATGTTTCAGTGTTCGATATTTTTTACTTATCAATCACGTCCATAATTTGACTTTCTTTGTTCTAAACCAGCATAAACATTATATCCCACAACAATGCGTGCGCAGCCGCGGACAGACGCTAGTCTCGCATAGTCTTATTCAGAAACATGACTTGAAACTAATAAAACGTAAGAAGATGTACCTACCTACATACATACATACATTACCGCGCCACACACACGCAAGAACGAACCGTAAGGCATCCATTAGAATACCTAACTAAAAGTAGTCATTTACTTCGAGAGAGACGCCATTAAACTATTATAGGTGCTGTAAACGTTCATATTTCTAATAGCTATTAATTTCCCAGACATAATAGCTATATTAACCACCTCCATATATATGTACATAGGTACCGTAAGCAGCGCTGCATCACAAGCATTGCATAAAGCTGAATGAACGGAGCAAAGATCATAGTAGGTAGCCTAGGCTGGATGGTTGTCATTTCATTTTTAATGTTCCATACGCTAAGGGTGAAAGAATAGCGGGGCTTGAACCCGCGCGCGACCTTCCCTCAGTACGGAATTGAAGGTACGTAAAATGAGATCTCATTTAATTTCTTTGAGATTACCCCTAGTGAGGACTTACGCACTTAATGAGATAAACCTTACTCTAAACATGACAAACGAAACAACTAACTGTATAAAAGCACCTAGCTAGAACTATTAATTCCGAGCGAAGCCGCTTACAGTAGCTAGTATCTAATCACCAGATCAATCTCGTCATCTCGTGTCAGCTCCGATCACACGTCAAAAACATAACTCCTGTTGAGTAACGCAAGCAAACCTGTCGAGGCGGGTTGAACGAACGATTTCAAACATTAACGGTGTTGTGTTCCCGTTGACTCTACCATCTACTACCAAGTACTACCACAGATTAGGAAGTACTCTACTTATATTGTAAATTAAACCGGCCAAGTGCGACTATAGTCGCACGACGGGTTCCGTCCTTATCATCGTACATAATTATAGCAGATTTTTTAAATCTAATAACGCAAAAGTAAACGTAACGCGGCCACCCATCCAAGTTGTGACCGCGCCCGACGTTGCTTTACTGAGGTGATCGATACACAGACACGATTATAAATGAGTCACTCACTACAGACAGATGAATCAAAGCAATGAGTAAAGGTCGACATTTTCACTCCAGTGAGACATCCATTATAGACCCTATAATAAGTGCACGCATAACCCAGCAATAAATGTCAATAGAAAATTAATAAAAAATTCCTCGCACATAAAATTTAGGCACCTATTGATTTCAACGAAAAATAATACACATATACTTACATAAACTGGCAAACTTGAGTAGAGTAATGCCAAAATAATATAAAAACAATCAAATCCATAAATCTATCATAAAATACATCAACGCGCGCTCCGCCCACTTCGAACAGTATTAAAGCTTCTTAAGGACGCTACCGATTGGTATTAATATGGATCATTTGAGCTGCCTCTAGATTGTTTGTAACTGTCTGCGACTAGCTCAAACGTTTCAATTTTAAATACATACTAGTTCAATTTCCTTCCAATTTATTACTGGTAATTTTCTTAGTAATGTTAAGTATTTCTTACGATCTGCAGAGGAGCTTTCTACGAATCACTTATGTATTTATTTATAAGTAAAAAGGGCTGGTATGACTCGCGCGCGCTCAGAATGAAAGTGGAATGCAACCATTCCTAAATGAAACAAAATATCAGTCAGAGTTTAGCTCTGACAAGATTCTATCAAAATTTAGTAATGCGCGGATTGTCTAATGTGATGTGAAACGTTTACTGTGTGTGATAGATAAGGTTCCGTCCCATTTTGATCGCGCACGGACAATAGCCGCATGAACTTGGGTTATAGCTATTTATTCCAAAGTCTGGAAAGTGGAAATTCTGCTTTCCATTCAAGTCCATTAGATAGAGTGTAATAAAGCAACAGTCAGTGCAGTGGGTAGGGCACCTCGGTCAACTGACAAGACATTGCTCTGTGTGAGCTAACGGCCTCGAAAAGCTCAGCCATGCAAACTGAATTTATGGATTTCCAAAAGTAATTATGGATTAAAAAAAAAATGTTTCCACTGCGTCCATCAAAGAACAACTTATTCGAACATAAATATAATAGCTTATTGCAAAAAGAATAATGACAAAATACATTACATAAAACTTTGCCTGAGATAAAAGAAAAATATTATGATACTTGTAAAATTCTTGTCCAGAGTTACCCTCAGCTGCCTGAACTAGACTGAACAGTCTAAATAAATAAAGTGAAAATATTATAATAAGTCTGACTTATAATGTATTATGTACTATAATGTTCTTTTACCTTAATCTACCTACTGGAAGGTTTTAATCTGAATACGTACAAAGCACAATCAAGTCGTATGTATGGATCACAGGCATGACGTATGTTACGTACATAACATGTGTGTTACACCGGTACATTATTATGACGATTGTCTAGAACAGTTGTATGAAATGTATGTATGTATCTATGTATCGTCGAATTATAGTTTCCGTTGGTTGCATCGTAAACCTTATACGAGTACTAACTAACTGATGAAGAGACAACGGTGAAACTTTCACATAAGAATAGAACCGATGATTGTGAGAATTATTAGTCTAGACTAAATATTAAAATATTGGTTCTTAGTTTATTTTAATACTACACCTAGTTCTAATTTGTGTTTATTAGTTGACTGTAATTTTCTTTGTTTATATTTATTGTTGTTTGTTATTTATTCTCACTAATCCGAAAGTTTAGATGGATGGATGGATGTATGTTTTCTTTCTTCAGGCAAAAGTAGGTACTGTACGGATCAGGGTGAAATTTTGCAATGATGTCAGTCTACAACTGGAACGACACGGCTTACTTATTTAATTTTTTGAACGGTGCGGGCGTGATTGAACCAAATGAGTTCCCAGTGGCTGCTTGGGTGATTTGGGTGTATGGTGAAATAGTAACTTCGAGCAGAAGTGTACAACCGTTGTTGATACGATTTGTGTGAAAGATAGGTGTACAGATGAGACATGTGAAATATGCTGGTAACTTACTGAGAACAAATTCGTCGAGGGGTCTTTGAGACAAGGGGGACCCCCTTGACCCCCCAAAGAAGGGTAAAATCAATCAATTAAATCAAATTTGGTCTCATATGAAAGGTATACTTGAGTAAATTTCAAAATAGTTATTATTATTTTTCTAGCTTGTATAATTTTTCAAATAATTCATTCACATAATATGTAGGTATCGAAGTCGGATATTTCACAGGTATGCTTGGTGTGTTCATTTTAGATAACCTCCGAATTCATTTTATGTACCTATTTGTCCCTGACAACGGTTTACCAGACTTTTTTTTGTTTTAATATGCGAATTGAAACAATCATAATAAATACTTTATGTACCTATCTATAGTTAATAATGGAGTTCCATTTCAATAAATGAATCCTAAGAAATTTAATAGGATCCCAAAAATGTTCGACTTCGACGGGACTTGAACCCGCTACGGTGACGTTTATTAAATTTCTTATAAATGATCCCCAGTGCTATAATAGCACAAACCTTAAATGAATACTAGTATTATATAAATATATTTATATAATAAACTTGTTATGTTGTTTGTTTAATGAATGCAAGAACATGATCACCATGAGTGATTGAATGTTTTGAGCATTCATGAAGAATAGAGTATGAATGGAGGATGTTGGCTCAGCTCCGCACCACGGTGACAGAGTTACATTCATCGTCAAATTATTTTATTCTGCAAATTAAATTTGAATGATGGGAATCAAATTATAATTATATTATTTGAATTAATGAACACTTTAATTTGACTAATCCTAATAATAATGTTTGGTTAATTTAACCATTGGTGCCGCCACTTTATTTTTTGTTTGTTATTCTTATCTATATACTTTTTTTAAATTTGGTTTTAGATATAAAACTATTTCCTAATTTTCTAGCTGTGTTGTTTTTTTTTCATTTACATTTTTTTTCAATCAATTTACCGAGTATCAACGAGATTTAGAACTTTTTATTGTATTTATGAATGTCAAAGCTAATTAATTAATTGCCGTTAAAACTTTTGATGAATCGATCATATTTTAAGTTTCACAAAAATACATAAAATATATAATATACATAATAGAAAATAACTACATACGTGTGTGTGTGCAGAGACGGCGTGCGGAAATCACATAATTATGTAACGCGGCGCCTTTTATAGCGGACCTTGGCAATGACCGCGCGTGGCGCAGGAGATGGCGGTGCTAACTGCACATCGTTGTAAAGCTTTGAGCTTTTACACGGAATCTACCATGACTTTAAAAGCCGGCCACATATTTAGTTCAATATCCGTGCAAATCAGATTCCTGAAACAAATAATAATTTAAAGTTATATTATATGTACATTTTGGCATTCATGTTGTAAAACTGACTTGCTGAGAAGCTGCGACTACGCGCAGTTACCAGAGACTTTAGGTTAAGTTATTCATAATTCTAGCAAACTATAAAACTTTTTGATTCCTTCCATTTACGCTTAGCGCCTAGCAGCGCCCCTACCGGACAGAGAGGAACTACTTTGCAGTTTGACGATGATCCAGTAGTTTCATACGAACTCTACAGTGTTCGAATGAGTTCGAATGATTTTGAGTGGTTTGGTGCATTTGGCAGTACTACTTTGACAAACTAGCGGTAGAAAATCCCGTTATCAAAAACTATATTGTTATTTTGCAAACTCATACTAACTACTCTCCGCTAAGCGTTTCTCATCGTCAGTTGACAAAAAAAAACTATTATTATTTTTCACAATGTGGCACAGTCTTTCAACTAGTGCACCTTAGACACGAAAGTCTCAAAATATTCAAGTATTCAAGTATTTATTTTGCAATCCTAATACATAAATTGTGAAAGGTCTTAAATATTTCACTTAGAGCTAGGTATTAGGAGCCCTGTTAGGGCGCCATGCAACTTGAGAGGTAGCTATTATAATTTTAAACATCACAATAAAGCTTAGTTTCAAAAATGTTGTACAATATTTAGTACTACAGTTAATCACTTAAGCTAACTTACTAATATAATAAGTGCACATCCATTTTCAAGTCATTTCTATCAGGATGATTTGTATTCTTTTGAGTTTTCCAGTTTAACGGCACTGTTGCATGCGCCATGATCACAGAATAACTGAAGTAAGTCACTGCGAGTGAGTTTTGAATTTTTATGGCAAATATACCGATCTACTTTCATCTTTTCTCTTTTACTACGAAAATTACTATTTTCTTATTACTATTCTCTTTTGGTTTTATTACTATCAAAATGCAATCCTATGAGCGACAAAAGTAGTCAGATGTGTTCGTACCTCAGTGATACACTTTCAAATTAATTTAAATTGACCTGCAGCAGTGAATCAAAATGACTCAAAAATACCAGGATAACTTTTTCGAGATGAGCACCAAAATAATATAGAGCAGCCAGCTCCCGGTCTACAATTCTTCCCCCGGTCACGAAGGTGCTCGCTTGCACCATCTACCGCCAACTCCCGTGTTTATGTTGTACAAACACCTTCGCTAGCTGTTATAGTAAGTACATAGGTACTTCTGTTGTTTCTAGCCTCAGGATGACTTGCGCAAGAACGCACTTTTAGACCTTATCTTTGAAATTATAAAGAATTTGGACAACTCTTTGCTGTGGTTTGCGAAGGGCTTTTAGGTCTTCAATAAATGTAGTAGGTAGTCAAACTGTTTTAAAGGTAACGTCATAAAATATATATAATCTAGTGTCCTCTTGCAAGATACACTGTGCACAGGTGCACAGGTGATATGAGGCTGCCGAAAGTAAACATACTATATAAAACATAAAAAAATATATTTACAGCAAAGATATAATGTCACAATGAAATTAGGCAGTTAATGCTAGATAGGTATGAATATATGTAGTTAACATTATAAAACATATTATATTGTGACCTATAAAACTGACAAAAAATAAATCATTTCCGTAGGTAACATCTCTAAGCTCTCAGTTTAGAGAGTACGATCTTTCCTAGGTATGGATCTCACACTAGGCTGACCTGTGTCGTGAAGTCCAGGCTGATGATTCTTACAAACCGTGAAGGTCCACTCCTTCACGTTTCGTAAAATTCATCAGCCTTAACTTGTAATACGTTCAAAATTTACCAAATCTCGCTAACGAGAGGCTGACTACAGAGCATTTAAGATTTGATAGTGCATAGATGTTTCAATCAAAGGTAAGTTATACCTATCTTACTAATGTCCTACACCACAATCAGCTGACGCATGCGATGTCCTCCCTTACGTACGGCATATCACAGAGGACTACAGTTACTTTTTGGTAATTTGTTGGTGTGGTGGCGCATTCCCGTACCGAGTGAAACGTTGCGGATCAAAATGCTAATAAATGATCGACATTTCTCCTCTTACAGGTTTATTTTTGGGATATTGTTTATTCCAAGTTCTTAGAACTGTCCCTAAGTGTGGGTTAGGTGTATACCTAACCCACACTTAGGGACATAGTAGTAGTACTATAAAAACTAAATTATTTCTGTAAGAAAATAGTATCAATTACTTACACTCTTAACTGACTGACAACTCATAACGAATGGAAATGTAGTAACTAATGCTACGAGCTTGTACAATTAACCAACGCGAGTGTCCATGTTGCTTCTAAGAAGCTCTTCGCTCGGACCTGTGAAATAAGCATCGGTAGATTAATCACCTGCACGCTTGGCAGGCTGATTGGTGATCGCAGAGGAGATGTTAAAAATACACAGAAGGAGGCTGCTGCCCTTCCTCTGGTAGATTACCTAAGTCGGCTCTTACAAGATTCTCGGGCTGAGTTGAAGGAGTCTATTCTTACGCCGCGAGCGCAACGCTTCTTATTTATGTTGGTAGAAATATCCCACGTAATTAACCAATTAATTTGATAAAAAATATCATATCTAACGTACCTAGTGCCACGTGTCTCTAGGCCTCCATCCGTAGGAATCGCCTCGGGCTCTCGCTGACCGTCGGTCAAGCCTACATCTAATTACAATCTCTGCTGAGGGGCAGGTCACTAAACTCTCTCACTTGTATAACTATGTAGGTACTTGTCTTGTAGTTCATCTATTCTCTACATATAACGCACTCGAGTCTGTTTGACCAGTCGAGTGTTTGGGTACATCTCTGTGACCATTGACTTTTGGAAGGTACTGTAATGGTACAGTCAACCATAAAAATTGTTTCGCAAAAGTTATCGACTATTCCACTGTAAGATTACCGTAGAGTCGCTTTATTAGATTGAACGAGGTTCGAAGTAAGCCCGCTCACATTCTGAATTAACTTTCTACTATCCTACTAATATTATAAATGTCAAAGGTTGTATGGATGAATGTATGGATATTTGTTACTCTTTTACGCAAAAACTACTGAACCGATTAGGCTGAAATTTGGTATGGGTATAGTTTGGGACCTGGAATAACATAAAAATAATTTTTTTTTCCCGATAAAACGCGGGCCAAAGCGTGGGCAACAGCTAGTTATTTAAATTATTATTATCGTAAAATATATATCGTAAAATCATCTATACAGATTATTTCAATAGATGATTCTATAAATATACAGGGTGGAAAAAATATATGGGAGGGGAAGTACCTTAAATCCTTTAGTTAGCCCATTTTACTGAAAGGAAACATTCCTTTATATTTAAAAAGAAACAAAATTGGATTCAAAGGTCTTCTAAAAATTGCTTGTGCGAAGAAGAAGAAGAATTAAGATCCATTATTGCTAAAACAAATTTCTGTAATAATGGAATGTCTAACAGACATAATAATCATTATTGGTCCCGTCAGAATCCATTCCGTGTACGCGAAACCAACAATTAGGTCAGATTTTCCTTTAATATTTGGTGCGGAATCAGAAGCAATATGGTAGTTTTGGTGCACATTTATTTTATTAAGGACATCTAAATACGTAAATACCTTTTACAAAATCAATTAAACCTTTTATCGGAGGATGAAAGAAATAATATTATTTTTCAACAAGACTTTCTCCCCACAATAGCAGAATTTCCAGGACTTACCTTAACGAAAATGTCAATGTCTGGATAGGTACAAACGGGACGATTAGATGGCCTGCGAGAAGTCCAAACATGACGCCTCTGGACTACTTTTTATGGGGTCATGTAAAAAATTTAATTAACAAAACGTGTTATAATAGCAAATACCACAACACATTGCAGAGGGCTACACGAAATGAAGTTCAATGTAGACTCAATTTCTGTATCCGGAGCGAGGGGGTCATTTCGAGCTATTTATTAGTTAATTAAGATTATTTTCTCTGCTCAAAATCTAATAAATTAAAAGAATATCATATTTTGTATTCTTTGTTAATGCTCGATGGCATTATCGACCTGCTAATCTTTGGGTAGTGTGGACAATAGTTAAGTTAAACTATAGTTTTCACTTTTTTTATTTCTAAGACCAAATGTTTATCAGACAATTTTTATCCTGAACAATAATCCTACTGCTACGCATATTAAATAGAGAGGGTATTTTTTTTTATTTTTAGTTGGATCGATTCCCAGGTGAGACAAGCCATTTGTAGAAGATCTTTGATCGCAATTTTGTTTCTTTTTAAATATAAAGGAATGTTTCCTTTCGGTAAAATGAGCTAACTAAAGGATTTTAGGGTACTTCCCCTCCAGGGCCCATAGATTTTTTCCACCCTGTATATTAAAATAAACCCCTATTTATCCTGGTTCGGCTATAACTTGAGAACGGCTTTACCGATTTCATTCAGCTTTTTTTTATGTTTTCCAAAATTTAGTAGAAGGTTCTTACGAAAATTGCGCTGAAACTTATACACTTTTTTAATGTAACCTTAGCCCCCGCGTTATATACTCATTGCTAAGCACGTTTCAAATAACTGTCAGTTGTTTGACTTGAATGACCGGAAAACGTCTGTCGGGTCAGCTAGCTAAAAATAAAAAAGTCTTTATTATTTTAAATTATCTCTTTAAAAATACAAATTTGCGGCGGTGGTTATCTTTGTATCGCATTAGGTACTTTCTTTTCACTTTTGTATATTTTGAATAGTCGCGTAATGTTTTAATGCATTCAAGCCTTTTTCTGTTTTAAGTATGTCATTAGAAAAGTAAATTATCGTATAGTATTTTTATGGTTGACTGTACCTGCCCAGCTATCGGTACCTATAATTCTGAATAAACAATGACATTATGAATTTATTAAAGAGATTGTAGAAATGTATTGAACTTTCTCAAGATCTAAATAAAATAGAGTTGGTACACTATATACATACATATGTACAGGTACAAATCTAATGTAAACATAAGGTAGATACCAACACTTGCGCACAGAGTGTATTAAATAATTTAGACAATTAAGACAAGAGTGAATAGGTATTTTCTAGACGTTCGTGATGCACCTTCGTCCACATCGTCACTTTACATCAGGTGAGATTGTGTTGAGCTCAAATCTATCTTACTAATAATATGTATAAATACGAAACTTTGTGAAATACATATGAATGTTATTTTGTTACGATCTCCATAACTATAGAACAGAACCCCGAGGTCGGTTGACGACAATATCGAGACGTGATCGTGGCGTTTTACTAACTTAGATAATAGGCTACTTAATATACATATGTTACAGAAAATAGGCGTGCAAAGCCGCAGGCAGAAACTAGTTGATTATAAATAATAGAACTTACGATCTCTCTAAATAATAGGTACTTTAATCGACTGACTGTTTTGACGACCTCTGTGGCGCGGTGGCCGAAGATTAAAATCACCATTCATACGTCCACAGCTGGATATTCCCCCCCCCCCCAAAAAAAAAAAACATGGGAAGTTTTGCCTTAATCACCCGCGGATTGATGGTCGCAGAAGAGTTAAAAAAGACCCGACAGAATACAAAAAGATCAGGTAACATTTTGCTACGTCCCTGCATTGTACTTTCTTTCGAAATCTCCAAAACAAGAACACATAAAAATACGAAACGCACACGGAATAAGTAAATGAATTTAAATTGTTATATTATGTGGAGCTGGTAGAAAGTGTTACAGATCACCGAAGTTGTATACACCACCTAAATAAAACAGGATTTCTTTGCATTTTCGTTGTCAAATAAAAATAATTAATGGGATTGTTAAATGTAACCAACAACTTACAAAATTACTAATAAAACCGGCCAAGTGCGATTCGACTCACCCACGGAGGGTTCCGTAACATCGTACATTACTATTTCGCAAAAGGAACCATCAAAATGGATTTCAAAACATGGACAGACAGATAGATAATCTATGTATGTGTGCGAACAGCGGAGGCTTAGTAATAGGGTCCCGTTTTCACTCTTCGGGAACGGAACGCTAAAAAACCAAGTACGTACTAAAAGTTTAAAGAGAGAAAAATAAAATACGCAGCTAACGACGACGTCTGTCTGCGCAGCGGGCGAAGGTTCGCCTGCGACGCAGGAGGTTGCGGGTTCGATTCCCACTTTGTAAGATCTGCAGTTATTCGATGCGATGGGTGCTCTGCGTGCAGGTACGTATTTCTATGTAATAACAATATATATCTATGTAATGTATTGAACTAAGTTTAACAGTCATAAGTTAAGTATCCGTAACACAAGCTCGCTAGCTAGCTTGGGGTTAAACGACGATGTGTGAATTGTCCAACATTAATTATTTATATTTATTCATTACTACAATGAGCAGCTCAATGAATGACAGACATTGTCATTGCAAGATCTTAGTTGGGTGGGTGAACATCGAGTTTCAAAGAATTTATAAACTTATTGTTAGACCAAAAATCAAGACATAGTTCCAACGTCAGCAAATAGAAAAAAATAATTAATAGGGGCTTATGGAGCGCTGTGAGTTCTCAGTTAGAGCTGAACTATTATATTAGGTATATGAGTTATTTGTAACTCCAAGTAAAGTTTGTCTCTACTTTTATTACAAGTGCTTATACTTTTCCTATTAGTTAGTGTGGGAGAAATCGATTAGTTCGTGTGGGAGAAATCGATTAGTTCGTGTGGGAGAAATCTTATAACTGAATTTTAGATCAATTATCATCAACCGATTGAGCTAAAAGGCATACATAATGTAAGTTATGATACCATCGAGCTGGTCTGATGATGGAGATCGAAGGTGGCCATAGAGACTCCTACACTCCGTCTAGTTTGGGTTCGTTACATTTATTTTTCCAAGCTGTTTGGTCCTAGATGCTTATAAACTTAAAAGAAAGATGTTTTTTTATATAATTTTTCATAAATGAAAGCATCTTAGAATGTTGGTAAGATGTAGGTACCTTACCTACCGTCTAGTCTCCTACCAGTAGGTAAATCTCAACATCGGTGCCGATGTACCGGCCTACTTAACCGCTCTCACAATCAATTAATACCGCGTACTCGTAACATCCAATAACTTTTAATTAAAATCTTTAAGTGGTAAAAGTTTCATCTCTGCGGTAAAAACTGGCAATGGTTGGGCATCCACCATCTTTGCATGGTAGCCCCCCTCTCCCTGTGTGGGGGAGGAACGTACAGCAGTGAACGAATGTGTGCTGATGAGGACCTCATCACATTTTACTTAATATTCATAAAAATGAGAATGATAATAAAAATGTTACTTCGACTTTCATACTTTGAGCTCAAGCCAGCGCTATCTGTGTCAATTATCAGAACAACAAAAAATTGGTTCTACAGCTTTTATAGTAAAAGCTCCAGCATTAGTAAAACGCGAATAGAGGGCGCTATCGCTAAACAGTTCACTCCTGCGGAGTACAAACTGCTGGTAAGTAGATGTAGATGAAATCTAGTTCCCCTAGTCTACACTAGATGGCGGAAGTGGACCGCAGTCTGTTAGCGCCCTCTGCAGGCATTCGAGTGCGATGTTGGGGTAGAGCTTTTATAAAAGTTCTTCGCTACGCCCCGCCAGTTCTTCGTCTCTATCATGAACATAGGTACCGAGAGGTAAAGTAGAGATGGCGTTAAAACATTTCAGAACCTACTATTTAGATCTGCCTAAGACTCTACTCTTACACTAGTAAAAACCCTATCTGTAGATTTGTTACTACACTTGCGAGCTATAAACTGGAATCACTTCATCGCTGGTTTTTACAGACCATATTTTACAGTTTCCATGGAATAAACTGTAGGTTGTGGTATATTATTTTAAAGATAATTTTATTAGCTTTCAAACTCTTTCGATATCATAGCGAAAAAAATGTTCATCATATGTCATGGAACGTGAAAACAAAAGACATACATTTTTGGACCGAAACAGCCGCTCAAATCGTCACCCTAATCCAGCAAGGGTTCTCTCAGCGTATGATCGCTCGACAGCTTCATCTGAGCCAGTCCTGTGTCTCCAAAGTATACAAGAGGTTTAGAGAGACTGGAAACTTAGTCCGAAGACCAGGATCTGGACGACAGCGATGCACTTCGGCGAGAGATGACCGATTTATTGCCAGCACTTCTCTCCGAAATCGACATCTAACCGGCATTGACGTCCAGCGGGAGCTCGGAGAAGTTCGAGGGAGAACTGTCAGCGAGTGGACAGTGAGGCGAAGACTCAAAGAAGCTAACTTGACCCCAAAAAGGCCAGCAACGGGACCCAAATTGTCTACAGCCCACCGACAAGCCCGACTTCAGTTTGCTCGTGATCACTTAGATTGGGATATACAGCAATGGAGCCGAGTTTTGTTCGCGGACGAGACTAGGATGTGCCTGCATGGCAGCGACCGTCGACGGAGAGTCTACAGGAGACCGGGAGAGCGATACTGTATAGCGGAAACAGTGGCATATGGGGGTGGGTCTTGTATGATGTGGGCGGGGATTTCAATTGAAGCTAAAACGGAGCTGGTATTCGTACCTGGTGGAGGTCGGGGAGAAGGACTAACCGCAGAAAGGTATATCAACGACATTCTGCTGGGCCATGTACTCCCTTACGCCGGGTTTATTGGCGAAAATTTCCTGCTAATGCACGACAATGCCCGCTGCCACACCGCTGCTCGTGCGACTAGACAGTACATGGAAGAAGTCGGGATTCCCACAATAGACTGGCCAGCCGTCAGCCCTGACATGAACCCTATCGAACACCTGTGGGACGAGCTGAAAAGGCGGGTACGAGGAAGATCTCCAGCTCCGGCGTCAACAAAAGACCTAAAAACTGCTCTTATCGAAGAGTGGCAGGAAATTCCACAGGATTCCATCAGGAAACTCATTAGGTCAATGAAAAACCGTTTACAAGCAGTCATTAGGGCCAGGGGGGGCAATACAAAATATTAAGCGGTAAATAACAAAGATTTTAAATAAAAATGTGATATTTTCATATTACTTCTTATTAATTTAAACATCCACAACTTCGACCTATTGTAATAATTCACTAAATGAAGGTAGGAAACTTAATTAAATTTAAATAATTTTTATACCATTCGAAAGCAAACAAAATTTCTTTTCAAATGGTATACACCAATCTGCAGTTTATTCCATGGAAACTGTAAAATATGGTCTGCAGAAACCAGCGATGAAGTGATTCCAGTTTATAGCTCGCATAGTTTCGTTACAATGGACTTCATAATGATGCACTGAAATCATTATCGAAAATGAATTACGATTATGATGAGTTATGGTTATGATATGAGTGACTGAATACAGATGGTCCCTGACAGTAGCAGCCCGGAGTCAGGAAGTTGGTGGTGTTACATCCGCGTACCTCTGAAAGGACGCCGTCGGTCCTGCGCTTGACCTCTCCCCGGTCGTGTCCATCTGCCGTCCCGAGTTCCATCGAATTATGAGAGTGAGGGAGTAGAGACTTCACCCGTGTTGCGCACACACTTGTGCACTATAATTTCCGTCCACGCATTTATTATCTTTGAATGCAATATTTAATAGACTACTTCTATAAAAGATTGGTGATGCGAATCTATCGCCTTAAAAATTATCGAGGCTAGAGCCACAGATTAGGTAATGTTACTTCGCTAAAGCTTCGATATTTATCTAGCTGACAGATTATGCGTCTATGAAAAATAGTCGTCAAAGAAAAAAATGCGTGGATGTAAGCTTTCGTAAGGGTGGAATATAATTTGTACTAAGGTGGAGTACCTACAGAAAAAGTTTTAAATTGTAAAGTAGGTAGAGGTACCATCTAATGTGCGTTGAAAAAAAAATCATAATGTTCTATTATTCTGAATAGCCAATACACCTATAGGTGTATTATGTTAGTGCGTAAGCACAGATTGAATGCTGTCTACATTCGTTATTTTTATTATAGCCCAGTGTACCACGCCGCGCCACCATCCTACCAGCCTGCAGCCTCAGTACGAATCCAGTCAGAGCGCATTGTGTCTGGCTGAACGGCTGATTGTTTGCGATCGAACATTATGTAGGAATTGGTTTGAGAAGTGCATTCTCAATAATGTCCGGATCGCGGTATTAGGGAGATGTTGCAGTGGAAGTCGGGATGCGAGAGTTTGAGATATTGCAAGAAAAAATCTATCGGGTTACTAGACAGCAGTATTAGAAGCAATGTTTACCAGTAGAAGGTAAGCCAAGTGCCGTTGTTGCTAAATTAATGCTATCATTAAAAGTAATCCCAAATTGTTTTCTTATTAAAGGCGCTTCTTCTTCTACTTGACTAGGTACATGCATTTTTCTTATAACGTTAGCTGATAAAACGGGAATTTGCCATGAGCTGTGACGTCCCTGAGTATTGTCTTTTATGATTTCAAAGTATTAACCTACTTAAGTAGTATATCACGGAGAAGTTACAAGTATAAATCTAGGCATTCGGCAAATTGTCCAGTGCAGTGGCCCTTCGCCCGCGGCACGGCGGCGGCGGGGCGGGCGGCGCGGCCGCAGTGATTCCCATACAAATCCACAGTTATTGCGGAGTAAGTGCGGCTCGGCTGTGCATTCTACTTATGCACTCGATCTACATGGAGTTGATGATACCTTTTACAGAACTAATAAAAGATACATAACCGATGTGTTTGGCACTTTATTATTGTTTTGTGTAGCTTTGTAAGGTAACAAAACTATGCGCTCAAATAGATAGATGCATTTCATATTGGACGGCGTCAGATGGCAGACAGCTCGTGGCGGGCCACTCGTTTCAAGATTATGGGAAGACATACGTATAATTTTTATCACTGTCATATATACCTAAAAATAACAAGTTTAAGCCCATATTTGAATGCACATTTTTATGGTGTACAGTAGTGGCGTTTTATGAATGTGCGCAGAGCTTACAGCGCCATCCATTAAAATCAAGATATTAAGTATTTAAAAGTAAACTTTCGTAACGCATGGTATTATCATCTCCGTATACTTCCGCAGTGGTAATAATTTAGGATTAAAAATATGCATCGACAGCCACGCATCTTAGGCGGCCTTATTGCTGGCGGGGGACGGATTACCGCGGTCTAGCCTTCTTTGTAAATACTCGCCAGGGAGCTAGGTAGATTAGATATGAATATTATCGGTCACACGAATATGTATACTAACTAATATTAAAACTGCAAAGTATGGATGAATGAATGGACGGGCGGATGGGTGGGCTTCTTCACGCTCGAACTACTGAACGGATCAGGATGAAATTTGCATAAATGTAGTTACAGATTAGAATAGACAAAGTAAATACAGTATACCTATTATGGGTAACAAACAAGTGACCCTACCTCAGCATGTGTATTATAGCATTCGGCTGAGCCCAGATAGATACATAGATAATGCTTTATTCAGAAAAACTTAAAACTAAACAATTTGATAAAAAGGTAAAAGAATAGGCGGCCTTATCGCTTAAAGCGATTTCTTCCAGGCAACCAAAGCTTAAACGAAAAGATCAAAGGAAGGTGCAGGTGTTAAATACGAAAATAAAACTAAAACGAATACAAACTTAAACAAACTAAAATAATCCATTTACACATATACCAAATAGAAATATCATCATCATCATCAGCCCATACAGGTCCACTGCTGGACATAGGCCTCCCCCGTACGACGCCACAAATAGCGGTCCTGAGCCGCCTCCATCCATCGACTCCCTGCGACCGCTACGATGTCGTCGGTCCATCGACTCGATGGTCTCCCATGTAGGGGGGGATTTGCCATAATCACCACGCTTGGCAGGCGGATTGGTGATCCGAGTGTTGGTGTTTAAAAATACTCAGAAGGAAGCTGCTGCCCTTCCTCTGGTAGATTCCCGTAGTCGGCTCTTACGACATCCACGGGTTGAGTTGGAGGGGTCAATATTCGTACGCCGCCGCGGCCCCACGGCATATACACTAATACATAATAACAAATACATAGCTAGTAGTAACTTGAGGACAAATTACCGTCTAAACGAAATAATATTCATACTTTCTTTTTAAAAGGCTGATGAGATGTGTTTGTTTTTACATCAGTTGGTAGATCGTTCCATAATCTGACGGATTGGACTGTAAAAGAGTCGCTATAAAAGTATGTTTTCTGAACTGGAGCCACCAACAACAACGTTTCTGAAGCTCAAAGAGAGAGGTCGTGAAAAGAATGAAGAAACTGAAATCTTTGTTTGAGATACGAAGGAGAAGCAGGACTGAACAGTATAGAGAAAAGAAGGGACAGAATTTGCAAGTTCCGGCGCTGGCGAATGGGAAGCCATTTGAGCTGGGTTTGGTAGGCAGAAACATGGTCGTACTTGCGGAGGCCAAAAATGAATCTGATGCACTTGTTTTGGAGGCGCTCCAGCTTTTTGAGCTGATCCTCTGTGACATCCAAATAACATGCATCCGCATAATCTAGGACAGGAAGAAGAACGAATGAGCAAGTGCAGTTTTAGTAGCGGTGGGCAGAACGTTTCGCAGTCTTCTTAAGGAGCCAGCAGAAGCAAACAGCTTTCGACTAGTCACCTCCATCTGAGCTCCCCAACAAAAGGTGCGGTCAAACATAATCCCCAGGTTTTTGATGGGCTCGCTGAAGGGGATCGCTATTCCATCAAAAACAACCTGCGTAACTGCCGACCAATTTAGTTTGGACAAGGTTCTAGAGCTGCCAATTATGATGGTTTGAGTTTTAGAAGGGTTGATCCTTAGTCCGTGCCGCTTGCTCCACTCAGTGATATTATGTATATAATACTATGCTGTTGTTCAGAGACGCAAATTCCAATTGTTCCTACCAGCCTGGAACAAGATCCAACCGACCTCCGCAACAGAAGCCGGCCCCTCAGCCACTAGGCCACGCGAGCCGCTCGAGGACGCCACTAATTACACACGTTCGTATGCGCACACACGCTGGTACAGGGTGCGCCGGGATAGCCTACTGTTTACATGTTTTGTAGAGAGATGAAAAGGCTGCTCAATTTAAGTTCCCTCATGCGATACCCACCTGGCGTTGTTCATTATGAATGTAAGCGGGTTAACTACGAACCTTGTTTGTGTTGGAAGAACACTAACATTTAATCAACGAAGGACTTCTTCAGGGTGACGTCTGCCTGACCAGATTCAGAATGCAGCAGCCATATAAATTTTTGAGAGAAACTAAGAAAATGGCTTTTTGAATTGGTTCTGTATGTACATGAATAAATGTTATAACTTGGCCTTATTATAGTGATAACTTTATTTCATAAATAATTTAATGACATGTTATAAATAATAGTATTATAAATACAATCTGTATCTGTGAGTGCGGCTCTAGTCGCTAACAGATGAAACGTTGGTGTTCTTCCAACATAAAGTATGTTTGAACTTAACCCTTTTACATTCATAATGGGGAGACCTATGTCCAGCAGTGGACTAATATAGGCTGATGATGATACTTATCAGTTGACAGATGACGCAATGAGAAAAACTTGAAGATCTTCTGCAACAACTACATCTCTATTTGTTACCTTAACAAAAGTGGAGAAACCAATACCTAAAAATGACAGTCTCAAGTTGGAAACTTAACCCGTTTTATGTTTAGCAGAGGAATTCCGGACCACCTTGTACAGCTCGCAGTGGCTAGGCTTCATAACGGTGAAGGTAATAGCAAAATATCTTTATCATTTTACTTCTAAAAAAACGACCTCATTCGCATACATAGATAATTATGTAAAATAAATAAACAATGCTGGACAATCCACAAACCATCATCTATTCTGAAAGTAAGCAGAACTTGTTTTATGGATACCAGATAACTGATGTACATAATAGAATACCTTACAAACAATGTAGAGGTAGGTAAACTGGATCCCTATCAATACCAGTTGGAAACGTCCCCAAGACACTCGCTGGCTGCATTGTTTCAAATGATAATAAAAAAAATATAAAAAAAAAACATTTCTAGGTACCTAGATATTTTTTATCTTATAATTTTTTCTTAATTTTACACTCGGAACGTCATCTTTTCACGACTAGAGCCACAGACAGCAGCCTGTGACGTGTGACTTCCTGGAAGAAGGAACCTTGGAACACTTTGTGGTACACTGTACCGCCAGACACAAGACGGGACTGAAGAGTCTCATTGAGACTCCAACACAACACAATACCAATCGCAACTTCATGACCTGCTCCCACCATCTCCCTTCCACTCCAGGTCAAGCAGACGGATGGCACAATACCATTCTTATCTGGTGGATATACCATTCACTCGTACTAAGCGGTTATCCTCCACCTTCATCATTCGCACCGCTAAGGAATGGAACTCGCTGTTGCTTCTGATTTTCCGGTCAATTACAACCCGTGTCTCTTCAAGACAAGAGGGAATAGGCGACCTCTACACCGTCGCCTCGGCCACATTCTCACTTACCTGAGAGTGTGATCAATAAATTTCCTCTTTAAGTCATTGAACAGGATTGGCAACCTATATCTAGGTATCAATAACACCTTATTTCTTATTTGATAATAATAACTATGTTCATAATATAAAATTTGACTTGTCTAAGTGCTTATTTTGTTATTGATTCTGATTCTGAACTTCAATATTCCCTTGGAGCTGACGGCGGCGCTAGAGTCCGAAGGATATCCTACAGATTGTCAACTCGTCGACAATCTTGTAGAATGAAGAAAAATATTCAAAAACCTCAAAAAAACTTAGTTTCGCGGTCAATGTTATACGAGACACCTTATTAAGCAGTCTTCGTCTAATTTCAAACATCGTATGCATCGTCTAATTTCAAACATCGTAGGCATCGTTTCTTCAACAGTTTTGTTTCAAAGTTAGCCCAAAATATTTCTTGATTACAAAGAATAAATAAGTCCGAGTAATGTACAGTGTATTTTAGTTTTATTAAAAATGATATTGTCATCAAAACTCTTCTTTCTCGTTCTAATTAATGGTCTGCTCTTGCTTAATAAATTTAGCTAAACTTTTTACATTTCAGTGACCGCCATTACAGGGTCGCCTTCACCGACGCTTAACCATCTGTTGTCTCAGACTCGTTTTAATGGTGGACATCATTTATGGTTCATTCTGAAATCTATGATTGAGCCAGTCGATATGATTGAATAAGCGCTGATTAGGATTTTGAATACCAATCTCTTGGGAGATAGACATAATTATGATAATCTTCCTGGGATCTGGATATCGAGCACGGCGGCGGTCAGTCTCAATCTCAACAGAGTATTCGCTATATGGAGCCACGACAAAATTGTAGTGCAAAAGTGGGTCCGCAAACAGGTACACTCTTTATTATTGGAAATAGGCCTTACTAAAAACAACCAACAAATAGCTATTCCCACAAGTTAGGCGGACGAAAAAAATTTTTTTCACGTTTCATGACGCAGAAAAATACAGTGTCTCATTTTTCTATAAAGTTTTTGACAAACTAGCTTCACAATCCCGACTATCCATCTAGTCTAGCCTAACGCTAAGAATAACCTGCATTTAACGGGCGAGCGGTTACTGCGGTGTAATCGGCCCGTCCCAGGTGGCCCGGGATGGGGACCGTGACTCGCACTTCGCAACATTAGAGTATGTACAAGGTGACCCAGTTTTGAGTACAAGGTTCCCCGGAAAGTTGGTCTTAAAATAAAGACTGACTTGAATACTAAAACGCTAGAACATTGTATACATAATATACTTTTTGTTTAGTGGCGACCGTGATGCAATTGGACACGGAGTGTGAGAAGACCTCCCATTCAATGAGCCGACGACATCGTAGTGGTCGTAGGGAATCGTTTGATGGAGGCGACTCAGGACCGCTATTAGTGGCGTCAGAATCAGAATCAATAACCTGGCTTACAAAATAAACACTTAGAAAAGTCAAATTGTATACTATAAACATAGTTATTAATATCAAATAAGAAATAAGGTGTTATTGATATTCTCCTGACTTAAATTTTTTGTCACCACTAGCACATTTATAATATCACTTATTTGTCTAATACATGTTCATTTTTTCTATTTAAATCTAAATTTAATGCGATTCAGATACATGTCAATATTTCTATAAAGCTAAACAGAACATTGAATTTCTTACATACTACTGACAGTGCGGAACGGAGCGACATCTGGCCAAGCATTAACATCATTGATGTAATCATCTATGGAGTAAAAGGCCTTCCTGATAAGATTTTGTTTAATGTACTGTTTAAATTTACGAATAGGGAGTTCAGTTGCTTCAGATGGAAGCTTATTATATGTAGAAGCGCACGCAATTGCCCATAAATGATTTCCCTACCTTTCGTAATCTATATGCTGGGATGTGTAATTTGTTCTTGTTTCTTGTATTTCCACATATTGTGAACATGACACTTTTTCAAAAACGTCGTGCGTCGTTTGTGGGAGGCTAGGCTATACCTACGTGCTGATGATGACATGATATGATAACCTTTTGTTTACATATATAAAATTAGAAACCAACTATCCTAGATTATGTTTACATTAAAAGGGCGAGTCTATTAGAGCTAAGTAACGAGACGTTATCGTAACGTATCCTTTTTCTATAAAGTTTTTGTAGTGAAGGCTGAAGACAATGACAAAGTTAATCCAACTCAAATTGTTTTGTTTCCTTTACCTTACAGGAACATAACTTTCTGGTAACGGCTTAGGTTTGTAGAAAATTGTTATATTTAAGACTAAATACATATCAGTAGTAGGTATTTGTATTGTTTACTTGTTTATCATTGTTTGTTTACGTGCGACTCATTACTTAATCAATAATCCATACCAAACTGTAAATAAACTCTCTTAGCTTTTTGTTGTTAACACGTGACATGCATTGACCTACAACGAGAAGAACGTATTAGCCTACTTTTTATATCCCAAATAATAATGCATGCGAAGCCGCAGGCACACCTCGGTTGCCTGGAACAAATTTTTCTTACTTCGTTATTATTATTTATTATCAATTGAAAAAATTGAGCTAACTGCAGACTGTTCCAAACAATCTATGTATATGTATGTAGCTCATCTGGTCCATATCAATACCAGTTGGAAGCGTTCCCAAGACGCTGGCTGCATTGCCTCGCTGTATGGCAATGCTAATGCGCTGAGCCACATACGCACCAGCTCTCGGTTCCTCTATCGCTTAGACCAGGAGCTCAGAATTTTTTTGGAAAACTCATGATAATAATATATTGAATCTTTTTCTATAATCAATTTGAACAAACTACCGTCTATTGGGAGACTGCCCCCTAGGCCTAACTTCGTCCCTAAATATCGAGGACTCGTTAAAACTCTAGGACTCCAGTAGCGTAGTAAGGAGGCCGGAGCTTAGACTGGCAGGCCCCGACAATGGGGCGCGGGACGGAAGGCGCTAATTGGTACAGCCCGGGGCCCCGACGACGGATGCGCATTTTTATGAACAGGGTAACTGTGGAGACGGCGGCGGCGGCGGCGGCCGTGGTAGACATTTCATTAAAGAATGATATTATTATGATAGATATTATAAATAATTTTTTCTTAGTCATAATAGTCATTTATTTGTAATAATTATTACAAGTCAAGAATTGGCAATACAATTTAACACACATTGTTAAAAATACATTTTGCTTAATTACTAATTACATAGGCTGGGTATGTAATTACATTTTAACGTATACACATTCTAAATAAAATAATGAAAATAAGAAATCTTCAAATTATATACAAAATAATTTGTGACATTGCTCAATAAAAAAATAATATTAAAATGAATACATATTACCTACTATGTGTATGTGCAATTATGCATCTAATTTTTATGAGCTACGAATTCACCGTAGCTATAAAAAGTTCGCTCAATAAGCCAACGTTTTAATCTAGTTTTAAATGCAGTTAGATTGTGGGTTTCTGTGACAGAACTGGGAAGCCTGTTGTACACGTCTGGGCCGATGACATGTGTCAGCTGCTTGGATGATTTATTCAATGAGTGCGTCACGGCGGCAAGTCTGTCGCGCGAACGCGTGGCATATGAGTGAGTGCTGCCTAGCGTCTTGTACGCCTCATGGTTTGTCGGACGTACGTTGCCACCTGGTAACGGGTCTTCCAATAGGCACGTCCGAACTTTGACAGTTGGTAGCGGCCATCTTGTTGATAAAAAAAAGATAAAATTTATTTATTTACCCAACAAATTAAATAACAAGAACAACAAATAGACAGCCTAAAATTAACATAGGAGACATATATACATAGAATTCTATTAACTAACAATTATTAAAAAAAGGGGTAAAAAGGGTCCCTATCTCAGCATTATGCAGTATTGGGCAAATAATTGTCCAATACTGCGCTGGTTTTCAGTAGTTGTAGTGTTGAAGCTACATCTGTCAAATTGGTTGTCATTTATTCATTCTGTTTTGCCAAATCATCATGGATAGCTATAGCATTCAACAAAACGTGCAAATGGTAAAATTGTTTTATCAAAATGTGTGTTCTGTTCGGCAACGCACCGCGCGGTTCGCCCATTTTACGGTCGCGCTGTCTGTCAACGGCGAGCGCTATAGGTCGATGATTACCAACTTTTTTTGACATAAACTGGATCATCTGATCACCAACGATATGTGGTTTCAACAAGACGGCGCTATTTGCCACACAGCTCATGCCACATTGAATATTCTGCATGAGAGATTTGAGGGCATGGTCTTCTCACGTGGAGCTGATGTGAACTGGCCACCGAGATCGTGTGACTTAACCCCGCTAGACTTTTTCCTGTGGGGTTTTCTTAAGTCGCAGGTCTATGCGAATAAACCATAAACCACAGCGGCCCTCAAAGCCAACATAACCTATGGCATAGTTCAAATTCAGCCTGATTTATGCGCAAAAGTCATGGAAAATTGAATATTTCGCATGCGCTCCACCCAGAGAAGCCGTGGCGGACATTTGAATGATGTCATATTCCACACATAATGGCATCACTACATCTTTCAAATAAATAAATAATTTCGATAATATCTCACACACACTTTGTTTTATTTAAATTTAAAGATAGGACACGCTTAATGAAATACCCTTTATATAACCAGATATTGCAATGTAAGAATACCAAGTGATTTGAAGTGGGGTCTCGCCGTGTGGTCGCTAAGGATCTTTACAATTGCTCGTACGGCCCTTTTCTGCATCCGGAACGCACGTTCCCAGTCGGCCGCACGCGCCCATATTTCGGCGCCGTACTGGAGCAGGGACTGCACTGTTGCAAAAAACAAGCACGAACTACGTCGGCGGAAACCACACGTGCCATTCGACTCAGCCCATAACATGCGCCTGCCAACCTTCCACACAGCTTGTGGATACAACTCGCCCACTGCAGCCCCCTGTCTATCTGAAAGCCGAGGAAAGTAGTATTTTCGACTTGTTCGATATTATTTCCATTAACTACCACTGTCAGTGGTCTAGGTGCACGGCCCGACAGGAAGAAATGGATGAAATGGGTTTTGCTCAGATTTAGGGCGAGCCCATTCCACCCAAACCATTCCGCCAGTAGAGTCGCCGTGCAATTGAGCTTCGATTCCAGCAGATCTACAGTAGGTCTTATCTGAGGAAGCCAGAGAACTTGTTTCGCGACCGCGAGCGCCCATGTCGCCATGTCATATGATAATTGGTATGTTATTCATTTGTCTCTACCTTTTAGAAACAAATTAATAACATACCAATTATCATATGACATTCACCGCCCGCCTCTCGACGACGACGACGGCGCACGGCGAGGTCTCAGATAAGAACCGCGAGCCATCGGACAATTTTCTCTGGATGGAACAGAATGGTCTACTCTATATTCAAGACTACATTTTGTAAATAATAAAATCTTTATTCCAATCCAAACGCTTTTCCTCTGTTTGTATTGCACTTGTTTTTTTTTCTCCTAACCGCAGATGGCCATGACAGCGTTATCGGACTTTTGGCGGACGCAGAGGACGCCTCACCGGTATAATGCACCTAGTACTACACTAGGGTACACTAGGGTACGTTACTACTATATGTATACTTATTCTGTGATATTGATGTTTTTATTTTTAGTTTTTACCATTTTTGGATCGAGTAACCGAAACAATTTTTATCTTCGATATGTCCACGCCGTCTCCTCAGTTTTTTCTGTTCTGTCAAAGTTTGCAGAAGTATGTTTCTGTTAAAAATCCTTGCGACAAATAATATCTACCTAAATACTTATACATACTTGTATACACATTGTACATAATTATGTATGGGCTGCAGTCTCTCGCGAAATCTTGATACCTTAACATTTTGTGTAGAGATTAGAGAATCATCATCATTATCATGATGACCACCTCATTAGTGGTGCAGTGAGACCCATATGGTTGCAGGTTCGATTACTTGCCGCCGCGAAGCTTGTATCTGTCGCATAACAGCAGCGAGTTTTACCTCAATCAACACTCATTATGTCTACTGCTGAACGTACTCCCCTCCCCCCAAACAAGAAGGGGTAGGTATCGCCATAACCACCACGCTCGGCAGGCGGATAGTTGATCCTAGTAGAGGTGTCATAAATATACAGAAGTAACTTGCTGCCTTTCCTCTGGTAGATTACCTTAGTCGGCTCTAGGACTACGACTACGTCCACGGGCTGGGTGATAGGAGTCGATTTATACACAGCCACGGCTCAGTTTTATGTCTATCCTACTAATATTATAAATGTCAAGGGTTGTAACTATGGATGTTTGTTCCTCTTTCATAAAACTACTGAACTGATTGGGCTTAAATTTGGCATGGGTATAGTTTGGGACCTGCAATAACATATGGTCTATTTTTCATCACGATAAAACGCGGGTGAAGGTGCGGGAAGTAGCTAGTAGTGTTATATTGTGATCAGCCAATATTGCTATGGGTCTGGTTGTTTTTTTATCATCTTAAGCAATCGTTCATGGATGTTTGGGCTAGCTCTCGAGTGGCTGATCGAGTGACAATGTACTGGAAGGCGTGACAAGGTGGACGTCAGCGGTGTAGGTTGCGGGAAACGGCGAAATGCGAGCACCGCAGGGTTGGCATTGTGGCGAACTTTGGGGGAAGCCACCGCAAGCAAGCAGCCGACGTCGTTCGGCTGAATTGATGGTGATGAATGTTCATACGTCATAGAAGCAAAAACTAATCTTCCGTCATTTCTAAGTATTTCACATCATCCAGCTTTCCCCCCACTGTGCCGAGAAGGTCGTTCTGTGAACATAGTTAATTTATATCTCGGTAATTTTGATTTGTTTTAATTTTGATTGTTCCGAATTTTAGGCATGGTCATGTTTTATACATAGCTTTCTTATGTTATATTCGAAATGTTATTTGTATAAGTAGGTAGTTAGCAAGTAGGCCTCGAGTCCGCATCCTATATGGAGGAGTATATAATGTTATGTCTGGTTTTTAATAAACAAATTGAAATGTATTTCGGCAATTTTTTATCCGTATTAAACTCTAATTGAATATGTGTGTAATATTGCATTTCCAATTTAATTTGTGCGTTCCTTAGGGCGTACATTTTGAACAATCGAATGCACTCAGCGAGGCAGGAATACGTGATGTTTTCCAATTGCGGGTTTACGAGTTTATCGTTTAGTTGTTACAAATAGTAGTTAAATATAAATACACCTGAACATTTCATGGACCTGTAAATTCTAAGTAGGTAAATAGAGCTAGCCGTTGGGTCGCCTTGTCCGTTCGGCTAACATTGTACATCAGCCCAAAACTCTGGATGTATGGACTATTCTTCGTCCCAGGGGCCCAATTATGCTAACGTGCATTGTTGATAGAGAAATAATAATACATAATGATAATATGTAATTTGTTTCAATAAATATGGACCAGTAATCATTAGTCGAATTTTTATTCAACTATAAACATTTGGCAGTTCCCTTGAAATTCGAGTTAACGAGATTCCACCATATTTTATCTTAGGAGATCGCTTTTTTGCGGAATTAAGAAGAACCTGCCTACTCCTAAACTATTTAGATAATCAAGAACAAAATGTATCACAAATTTTACAAATAAACTCTCAGGGCAGTTTTAGCCGTTGTTTTAGTTTTCGCCAAGCACATCGTCAGAACCTTTCGCCTGCCTTAATTATAGTAAGGTGAGTTGAGGTAAGATGGAATGGTTTTTCGATGAGATGATCAGTGTCGTGTTTGAACCGGTGTAGAAGAATACATATCAACTTAGCTGAAAATAAATGAATGGTCATTGAAGGGCAAATAGTATATTTTTATATTAAATCGATAACAGTCTGATAAATCTGTCTCGGAAGTAGAAAAATACAAAATAAAATATATTTTTCATGAAACTAAAATAGGGGGAAGATGAAAAGGTGACGGGGGAAGATCGAAAAAAAATCTAAAATCGTAAAAACTTATATTAGACAACGCTAGTGGCCCTGTAAACACAGAGCTCCGCGTAATTAAATCTTTAAAAATAGTAAAAGCGTTTAATATTCAGTTTTATAACTTTACAATAAATATATAATAAGTTATGAAGCGCACGTGTGAGTGTTATCGTGACAATTAATTCACTACCCAAAGTGAAAACAGTGAAAACAACTATAGTGACAATATTGTATGCACAGAGGTTGTTTAGCTAGGTTTGATGCAAGTAAATCAGCATTACGACAGCAAAGTCACATTACGACAGCAAAGTCACAAGTCGCAAATACATTATTATAGCAAAGAAGCTATGCGTCTATCGTTTGTTGACATCATAAAAACCGTTGGTCAATTCCTTTGTCTTTGTGAAACAGACAACCTTGACCTTGAAATCTGGCTTTGTCTTGTTACTCACTCATCCTGCAAGAAAAACTGAACTCATATAAGACCGACCGGCCGCAGCAAGCTGTGCCTTACTTTATAAAATGGCCACATCAAGTATTCAGGTTCGAATCCACCTGGAGTAAGATTTTGTAACTTTCTAATTTTATTATTTGCAAAGTTTATGAAAGCGATCTTTATAAAAGAAATCGAGACAACAACAACCAACTACAAAATGAGTACTTTTCTGACCAGAAAAAGAGCTAAAAAGATGTTTGATACCGAGAATGAGGAAAACTACGAAAATTATCAGAGATCTCAGAATAGCTACCTAACTACATATTATTAAAATTTTAGAAAAAAAAACTTGAAGATAAAGAAAAACTAAATCAAACGCTTATTGATGAACAGGAAAGTAATGCCCAAGAATTTGAAAATGTTTGTAAACAAATAAACCTGCTCAAGAAAAAAATCTATGCAGAAGAATTAAATCGTATTGATCTCGAGAAACAAGTAAAAGATCTTACAGATGAAAAAACTATCATGCTAGAAGAACAGGAAAAGTATACTATTGTCAAGAAATACAGAGAACTCGAAAAAACTCTAAATATAAGAAATAAAGAAAACCGGAGCTCCAACGCAGCCACAGTGAACTACTATTGAAACAATATGACTTTATGACACTACCGAAAGGATTTACGACTAAAAAGAAGGAAAGGAAAAGGAAAATAGCAATGCAAAAGAAACACTACAAAATTATGCAAAGAACACTACAACTAACTAAATGCAAGAAAATCATGGAAACAGAACTACAACAACGAGAAAAAATTATCTTATCATTAGCAGAAGAAAGCACAAAATTTCTTGAGATCATATATAAAAATGAACAAGATCCGAGGGATCAAAAAGTGATGAAAAAACACTAAATAAAGTATCTTTTTTGGAGAACCAGCTAAGAACACTTCAACAAATAATTCAAAAGAAAATCTCAAGTGCTGATTCAAGTACTCCAGACATTAAGACACCAGCAGCTGTGACTCACTCACCAAAAGCAAACATAGGAACTATAGACACCAAAGATGTTTCCATCTACTCTGATGACTACGGAAGGAGCATGGCGTATAATGTTGGAAAACATGTTCCAGGGTGGCGATTTAAGCACATCATAAATGAAGAAAATATATACAAGAGGACAACTGATAACATAATTGTTATAATACTAGGCAACTACAGTACAATACATGGAAAAATTAAAGAATACCTTGATACGATTGATAGAATAGCGACTAACCTAAAGAAAAATCAGCAGCAACTCATAATAACTACGATCGTACATGGCAGAAACAAGCATACAAACAACAGAATCATGAATAATTATGGCATTTTGTATTCAATGGCGTCCTTGTACAACAACCTGAACATCATCGAAATGAATGAAGCAGGAGGATTGAAAAGAAAAAAGAGAGTTGATAACTACGTAGCCCGCCATATAGCGATCGCATGTAAGAGCGGAGTAACTAAAAGCAAGCTAACGATTCTGATATGAGAACCTAGACTAAAGTTACTGAAACAAACGCAGATATTGTTCCACAAAGTAGATTAAAGAAATGAGAAGAAGGATAAGCCTAGTGGTGAACATAAAACCAACACCGAGGATAAATCTTTAATTAAAAATAGATGGACATAAAGTCTTTATTGACAAAGAAAATAACAATCAAATAATATAAAGAAATTAAACTAGTATTTACAATTGAAACAATTGAGCTAACTGCAGACTGTTGCAAACAATCTACAGATAGCTCAACTGGTCCATATACCAGTCGGAAGCGTCCCCAAGAAGCTGGCTGCATTGATAGATTAATTTTTAAGAATTATTTATATATAAATAATAGATTCAGGCGTTACTTTGCGGAAATCCATTGCACAATATTAGAATGAAGAAATATTTAGTAACAATTCCGCGTATAACCTTCTCTGATAGTATTCATCAAAGTAAGTCAGTCCCCTTATCTCAGGAGAACTTTAACAGAGAGCTATCTATTATTTACCACACGGCTGAAAGTAATGGATATAGTAGAAAGATGGTTGATGGTTTAATAAGAAGTAAACAACAAAACATTATCCGTTCCTTATTGTATCCCGTAGCTCCAGAAAGGATAGACAAATTTGTGGGCAGTTTAACTTATTTAGGTCCATTGAGTGACGGAGTTTCAAGAGTTTTGTCTAAACATAAAGTACACGCAGCGTTCCAAACAAACAATTTATTAAAACAGATTTGTAACGGTAAAGATAGGTTAGATAACAATAAAAAATCGGGTGTTTATAAGTTGGTATGTGACGAATGTAATGGTATTTATGTAGGTCAAACGGGTCGTAGTTTTCAGGTTAGGTATAAAGAACATTTAGCTGCTTATAGAAACAATTATCCAGAAAAATCTAACTTTGCAAAACATTTATTGGAATCTGGTCATTCTTTAAGTCAAAATCATTGTTTTTCTATTTTACATACTTGTGATAAGGGATTTAGGATGTCAGTCTTAGAAAATTTAGAAATTACAAAATATAGTAATAATACACTGTTGAATGAACTTAGTACAGGTTTGCCTAGGTCACCGTTATTACGAATCTTTTCAAACAATAGTACTGCCACACACACACTATGAACTTTGTGTGCGCACTGTTTGATCCGTGACTATATAAAGGGGGGTTTTGCGGGCAATGCTTCACTTGGCTCTCCTCCGTAGACCGAGACACGTTCTCGGTGACCCCGTTGACCCAATCACCGCCGCTAACCCGGAGGTGACGGCAACCAATTCGCTTCCGCACACTACACAACCGACCAAAAACCGACCCCGCCGGATGCGGGGTCGAAGAATTCCCCGCTTCCGCCCTTAGGTGCATTCGTGCACCTAGGCGAAACCTCCATTACCCTCTTATGTAGCATCTGGCGACAGCCCAAGCCGAGGCTCGCACCTAAGTGGTGGCCCTTGTGCGTGTCGCCCCAACCTAATTTTACCGGCGAGGCGCCCTCTGCGCCCGCCAGAAGCCCGGTAACGCTGTCATGGCCATCTGCGGTCAACAGCATTATAATCCTTTCGAAAAATATAAAATGCTTCACTTGGCGCGCGGAGCTCGGAGAGGCAACATCACTGGCGGGACTCTGTCGGTGTTGCTGTGCTTACCAATCTCAATGTCAAGGTCGAGTATTGTGGTGTCCTGAAGATGTCTCGTGGAGAGACGAAACTAGTAGACAACTTACTTTGATGAATACTATCAGAGAAGGTTATACGCGGAATTGTTACTAAATATTTCTTCATTCTAATATTATTTATAAATGGACTAGATAGAGGTGCTGACAAAAATATTTTTGGTTATGTAATCTGACATTATCTTTTTAATTATATTCTAAACTTTTACATTTCTGACAATGCTTTTGCAGCTAAGTACCTAAAATTAGTTTTTGGTTTAATTAATGAATTTTTTTTCAATGATTTTATTTATTTGATTTTGAAATGTAATTTAATCTAAGTATTTGACTTGACTAAGTGTTCCTTGTGATCCCATAGTATTAATAAATAAATACAATACAATACGTTGAGGGTCCCTTGTCTATAGAGTTTAGTACCATGAACTCAATTCAGAACTGACTGAAGCGCCAAACTAACTACCCTATTTTTGACAAAGATATAACAGATTTTTATTTTTAGATATTTCGAACTTACCCCGTCGGGGGAAGATTGAAGTAGAGTTTCTCAAACTTTGCAACCTAAATCGCTTAAGTTTGGACAGAAAATAAAACAATCTATCAACCAAAAACTTTTTATTGTAAATGAAATGTAATCTACGCTAATATTATATTCTATAAAGGCAAATTATAGAATATAATATATTTAGGAACTAAATGCTTTAATAATCTACATTGAACCTAATTCTTATATTGTATAAGACGACACAATATTTTGTAGGATGTGTTTTTCGCAATAGCAATGTAGAGAAAGACATCCTAGTAAAAAAATCGGTTAGCAACTATACCTACATAGACATCAAATTATTGAGCAAGCTTCAACTAATAATACTAAAACAGAAGCCTTAAGTTACAAAAAGCAATGGAGCAACGTAGAAAAAGACATCCTATACTCGTATAGTACGAAAATCGGTCAACGACTATACATTGAATCTGACTATATAGAGATAAAATTATTGAGCAAGATTCAAAAAATATTAAACAAAGGTCTCAATAGTTTCAAAATGCAATGGATCTACGGATAAAAAGACATCCGAGTAAGAAAATCGGTCAACGACTATACAAATAGATCAAATTATTGAGCAAGATTTGAATTTTGCTCAATAATTTGATCTATTTGTATTATTTATATATTTTTAAAAATACTAAAACAGAAGTCTTAATAGTTACAAAATCTATGTTCTACGTACATAGATGCAAATCAATGCATCTATGTACGTAGAAAAAGAAATCCTGGTAAGAAAATCTGCTTTCTCAAAAATACTAAAACAGATGTATAAACAATTACTATAAAACAATGGAAAGTTAATACAAAATATATCTTCGAATTCGAAATAAAAAGTTAACTTCTATAATAGGTAAAGCGTTACATTTTAAAAAAATTAACCTTCCTATTTCATTGTATGTGTGTATCACACATTAGTAGGTACCTTCATTACGATATACAGTTTGAGAACATATGGCTTTTAGTATGACATTTGAAAAAGGGGTAAGATGAAAACTTTTATATGTTCATCTTACCCCGTCAAATGCTCGCGGGTAAAGATGGAAAGTTGAAATAACTCCTAAAATATGAGAAATAGCCATATTTAGAAGTAATTACATAAGTATCCACGAAAAATTATAAACAAATGTTCAAATCAAACACTCGTATCTACCTTGTAGTTCAATTTACAGGACACTGGGCTCACCCCGTGTCCTGTAAACTTGCTTTTTTTCTAAACACATCGAGTGATTTCATCTTAATGAAATCACTCGATGTGTTTAGAAAAAAAGCACTGCTCTAGATTATTTCACGTGGCACACAACCACGCGCTTGACGGATTTCAATGAATAAATCGAAGAATTTACCAATCGAAACATTAATCCACTGCCACCTAGTGAAATCGGGTTGAACTGTTTGTTTACGGATTAAGGATAGGTGGTGAAGCGATGCAAACACTGTATCAAAATAGTATCTGAACAAGGTAACAGGTGTCGCTTTAAATACGTATGTATGTAAAGGATACCCTATTTTGTGTATGGTTTAGCAACTAATTAAATCTGTATCAATATTATATAGTAGACAATGTTCATAAATCATTATTTGAATTTAAGAGATGCTTTGTAAAGTTATAATTTCTTTAGATATAAGTTTGGTGTACGATTACATCAGTTGAATTGTAAATATGATGATAATTTACTGATTTTGTGATAGTTTAGCAACTAACTAATTAATTATGTAACAATATATGAAGCAGATAGTATTCATAAACCATTAGTGGAATTTAAGAAAAGATTTGTTAAGATATCATTTCTTTATATATCAGTTTGGCATATTAGAAATTATGTTGCTTCATCAACTGACTCCTAAATATGACTTTATTAACCTCAGGGATATAATATAGCGATTTTGATGAATCACAAGAGTCTTAGAATAAGTTTCAACATAGGTTTACCATGTTATTTGTTTCTAAAAGAGTTAGATTATAAATATAAATACGACTTGATTCGGATTGGCTCTGGTGATTCAACAAACAAGACCATATTTGGAGAGGAAGGATTTTGATGGGCTCTCAGGAGCAATATAAAAGAAAAAGATTGTCTAAAAGGGGGCAGTTTGTGTTGTGCAGCTTGGGTGACAAAGTTAAGTAAACCATTGTTATTATACTCCTTTACATGTGTCTTTCTGTGTATTGTACTTACCTACAAATACATAGGCAATATTGCTTGTAATTTAGCTTCCGAGTGGAAACTAAATAATATCTGTACTTATTGTTAAACTGAGGTATGTAATTTGGTACCTTGTAATTTGTTCATATTTATATTTTGTCTTTATTTGTTATTATGTGATTTGGCTTCGAAGCTTCAAAGTAATTTTACAAGTACCTTCATTTGTATTTCTTTTTGTATAAAGTAAATTAATAAAGGTAATTATTACTACTAGGACTATGTTCTATGTTTTTGAGTGATGATGTGCTTTTGTGTACAATATAGCCAAGGTACTTAAATGTTTTATAATGTTTCATTATTTCATACATAGGTTACCCCCTGTAGGAGAACAGTAAGTAGGTACCTTCCGTACCTACTCTTAAATTGTAGGATGGAAGATGTTTGTTCTGTTTAGTTCTCAAAAGCTTCTTGTCATATCCATCCAGCAAATTAGTGATCAATGATTGACTGATAACTACAGTAGTATTTTCTTCAATGTAGGACAACGTAGGAATTTAAGAATTATCTCAGATACTTCGCAGTTGTGTAGTATATAGCAATAGGGAACACTCCAAATTTTAACACGCTTTTAGCCGCAACCGATGACTGAGGTGTGTGACCCAACAAAATGGTGGCCTCGTAAATGTTGACAGTACTGCCAAAAATATTTTAAATCTGGAGATATTTAAGTCTTTTTGTCTTACCCCGTTTTTCATCTTACCTCAACTCATCTTAAAGTATACTATATGTACGGTCCGTACACCACGTATAGTAACTAAGCCGGATATATCAGAAAAACCAAGAGATAAATTTTAACTGATATATTTAACGATAGACTGTAGTAACTAATAAATGATAATGAGACGCGTGAGTCGATTGACAGGTGATCGCGAACTGAATACAATAAAAAGTATTGCTAAAATTGATGACTGGCGTAAATGCGAGGTTTACATTAATTAGGTCAATGCACAATGTACGTGCTCGTACATATTCCCGGGCCAGAAATTGAGGATAAGATGCTGAAGAAAATGGTAGGTGGATGACGTGATACAAGGTGATACTGATGATACAATTTAGTTTACAAAATGATGAAATAATATTTGCTTTAATTAACTAATTGTCCAGTCTTGTAGTCTTGTATCGCTTCATTGATTTATAGTTCATGCGGTACGATTGAACTTTTGATCGAAAAATACGGGCGAACTAGATTTATCTGAGATCACACGCGCACTGAACGACTTTTCTAATTCAGGCTCACTACGAACACAGCACTGATGCACTGCACTTTCACTGACGCATTTCGTAGGTAGCTCGAAGCTTGTAGCTCGTAGTTCAATCGGCGTTTCCTCCGCGCGCTGAGGCGCAGGCGGCGACAACGGCGCGGGCGGCGCCGCGGCGGGCGCTCCGGGCTGCGCTCGCGCCCGCCAGCGGCGCCACAGCAGGACTGCAACTCCGACGACGACCGCGAATAACCCCAGATAGATAGCGACGTAGTGATGAACGTCATGATAACTGACTCTGTCAGTCAGTACTCCTTCTGCTGCGCTAGCTTTCAGCTGTTTGAGCTGCCGGTCTATCTCCTCGAAATACTCTTGATGATTCGAGTGATCAGATTGATTTAGGACGGTAGACAGAGGAGTTGATATGTTGAATATGCTGTTAATTGGAGGGATCTCAATCTTCAGCACGTCCGCTTCTTCTCGAAGAGTATTTGCTAGAGTTTTATGAGCAAAGATCGTGATAGCTTCGCTCTTCATGATACACCCTTCATCGATGCTTATTATCCCTGACCTATGTAGTTGGTCAGCGGTAATCTGATGCTCGCATATGATTCGTACAGAGCATTGACCGCAGCAGGAATATAAGTAGGTGTTTATGTTGTTCAATCCAGTCCAGGTACTCTTGCATGGTGATGATGATGATTGACACTGGTCGGATAGGCTTTTGACACATAGATTTTCGTCTAATTTCATATGATAAATAGGTTGGTGTAAAGGACATAGATGCGAATCCTTATCCAACTCTATACAACTCTGTACGTCTGATTCTGCGAGTAGTACATAAGAGTCCTTTTGCATATTTATCGCTACATATTCTGATATCGGAACTAGGCTCGTCATTTTTCTTCCAAATTGCTGTGGGATAGGTACAAGCTTATAAAGTTCAAAGATGTCTCTGGCGACTAACGGAATTTTGATTTCAAATATTATAAACTTATTCGAAGCTCTAGCTCGGACGGAGAGAAGATGATACATTTTCGCTATATCTGATTGAAGATTCCAAGGCAATGATACGTCTTTGGTTAAAAGTCCAGTGATGGTGTTCATCTCGTCGCGTAGCTGCTCAGGGGTAACAAGGTGAAAGTTGAATCTTCCAGTGTAGACATTCGTTAAGGCATCGATTACGGTTTCTTGTATATTCTGTAGACTGACTAGGATACCTTGTGCGATAGCTGATGATAGTGTAAAGTCACAGGTACTTGATACTACTTGTAAATCGTCTCTCTGCTTGTTAAACGCTTTTTCAAGATTATTTAAATGCTGGTTAAAGATTTTACTTTGCTTATCAATAGAAGATTCTACTCGCTTTAAAAGATTAAATTCCCCCTCGACGATAGAAGTCTGATTTTTCAAAAGTATTGCTAAATGTTTTTCATTCTCTCTAATAGTTTCAATGTCATGCTCGTATTGCTCTGCGAAATCCTGATCAAGTACGCCGAATAGTTTGTTAGCTAGAAACCCGACCCCGTTGATAAGGCCGCGCGGTAGTCGCGTGCGCGCACTCCGTGGGAACTGCTTACCGAGCAATATGTTGTTGTAGTGTGCGAGTTCATTGAGCCCATGACGTAATTGTAGAAGGACTATGTCGCATTGTGCTATCTTTATCTTTGTTTGATCGTTGCAAATTCCGTCTAAGTGATTTACGTATTTGATTAGTAGGTCATGGCTTAGCCAATAGGGCTCCATATCGTAATAGATGACTAGATTCCATTGATCTCGTTCAAGTCGAATATTACCTATATGATCGAAGTAAAGTCCTTGACTTGAATTTAAGTTGGTAACTTGATATTTACCGTGGACGGGAGTTGCCATCATTGTAAAAAATAGCATAAACAACATAAATAAATAGTGTGATAAGTACGATTTCTTTGTTCGATTGGTGACTGTAGCTGAGCAAACTCTATCTTGTTTCAGTTGAAACTTGCAGTCCTGTTGAACTGTATCGGTACCCTGTATAGGCAACCTAGAAATCTTGGAGATAGGTCGCTTTAGCTCACCATTTTTTGTTTTCAGGGTGACTACGCGTACGTAATCATCTTTCCCTGGATGTAGAGCTGTTATTCTGCCTAAGGCCCACTTCCCAGAGGGAAGGTTGGCGTCGTGAATGATAACGACGTCATTGATTTTTAGGTTCTCTTGTGGTTGACGCCACTTGCTTCGCGTCGATAGTTGGCTTAGATATTCCGATTGCCACTTTTTCCAGACATCTCCGAAGATTTTTTGAGCGAGTTGCCATCTAGTGCGCATGTCTCTCTCGGTCTCAATGATAGTAAGTGTGGGACCGCTAGCTAAGAAGTGCGCTGGTGTTAAATACTCCATGTCTTCAGGGTCCTCGGTTAGAGGGCAGAGAGGCCTCGCATTTAAACATGCTTCTAATTGAGAAAGCAACGTTGAATATTCCTCGAAAGTCAGCTTCTGCTCGCCGATGACTCTTTTTAGATGATATTTGAGGCTTTTCACCGCTGCCTCCCATAGACCTCCCGCACTGGGCCAGCCTGGAGCATTGAAGTGCCATTGGATCTTCATATCGGTGATAGCCGAATAGAAGCTTGGATCCAAAGTGGCTTGAAGATCCAAATATTCTCTGTTGAGAACTTTGTTAGCGCCTACGAAATTGGTGCCATTGTCACTGTATATGTGACTGGGTGCGCCCCTTCGGGCTGCCATTCTTCGTAAGGCTGATAGAAAAGCTGATGAGCTTAGGTCGGAGACTAGTTCCAAGTGTACGGCCTTGGTCGCCATACACACAAAAACTGCGATATAGCCTTTGGTTGATTTGATACCGCGACCTTTACTTGATTTCACATCGACAAATCCAGTATAATCAACACCTGTGTTTTGAAAAGGTCGGGCTGGCCTAGTACGAGCTGCCGGATAATCTCCCATTATTTGTTCATGTTTGATAGGATCGTGGTGGCGGCATTTGACGCATCCACGTAACTGCTTTTTGATTATTTTATTGCCCCCAACGAGCCAATACTTCTTTCTTAAGAAAGCTGATGTCAGGCGGGCTCCGCCATGATAAGAAGCTTTGTGAGCTTGGTCAATTAGAAGCTCGGCTAAGCGGCTGTTGCCAGGTATTATGATCGGATGCTTCATGTCCGTCGGAAGATTGGAATTTCTTAGCCGTCCTCCAACTCGTAGGATTCCGTTTTCATCCAAAAATGGATTAAGCTGTAATATTTTGCTTTTTGTATGTACTCTGGGGTTTTTTGGGTGTCGTGGTCGGATAACCTCCCCGTGAGCCTGTACTGCTACTTGTCCTCGGGGATTCGTCCCTGGGGAACGGTAGCAGGTGGCAGGCCGGTGCACCCTGGTTCCCACCGCTAATAATTTCTTCCGCAAGGGGATATTGTTAGCGATGGCCAATAATCCGACGAAAACCCAATCCAAGGTGTCAATCGTACCGTGCCGAGGGATGAATGGCTGATGGTTGTTCAGTTGCGAACGGTGTCTCTCCGAAATCAGGGCGAATCGGAGCAGTATTCAGCCCACCCGTGGGCATGCGGGGCTCTGCTGGCGGGTAGCTTTAGTTCCCTAGCTTCTCGTGGGATTTGTATGGATTGTTCAAAAGAGCCAAACAAATCTTCTTCTCCTTTTGGAGAACCATCTTCTCCCCTCTCGGGAGAAACCAGCAATAGGCTGGAGGAGGCCCTACTGGCCTCTCCAGAGCCTATGCGAACAGAGCCTTGCTTGGCAGATGACCTAACAGAGGTCGGCGGCTCCGAAGCTGCGGCCCCTGCCACGGTAACGTCTCCAGGCAAACGCTCTGGCAAGCTGAGCGGTGCAGGTCGGAAGCGGCTCCGAAGGCTAATGGCTGCCAATTTATGCTTCGAAGAGGCACTAAAAATGGCGGCAAAGCCTTGGAGCCAAATCCCAATGCTGGACGCTCCCCCCGATCCAAAGACGACCAAAAGACAGAGATCGGAGGAAGAATCGCCCAAGGAAAACCCTAAAAAGGCCCTTAAGCTAGAGGTGTCCCAGGCGTCGGATGTGAGACCTAGCTTCAAGCAGGTCGCGGAGGCGAAGCGAGTTGGTATTCGCAACATCGCCTCCATGAGCGACGACCAGATGAAGCAGGTCCATCGTTCCCTGACCCTGGCGATACTGAAAATAGCCAACAGCGGAAAGGGGCCTAGGTTTTCCAGCTTCACGCACAAACCTGGGTGGATACTGGTTACATGCGAGAACCAGGAGAGCCAAGACTGGCTCGCTTGCGAGGTCCCCAAGATCAAGCCATGGGCCGGGGCAGAACTCTCGGTCATACCTGAGAGCGAGTTGCCCAAGCCTGTGGTTGCGGTCACGTTTGTGCCCAGTGCTGAGGCGGCGTCGGTTGACGAGGCCGTCCAGCTACTGAGAACGCAAAACGAGGGACTTCGCACTGACCTCTGGAAGGTTCTGTTCAGCAAGTCTGAAGGGAACGGGTTCCTCATAACCTTCTCCCTTGATGACTTGTCTGTGGAGGCCCTCAGAGCCGCCGACTTTCAAGCTGCCTTAGGCTTCAAAAAGATAGCCTTCAAGGTCAAAGGTGGCTCTGTCCCCAAACCAGCGTCAGTGGATGCTACGGGCCCGCAGCCGTCTACGTCCAGTGGAACGGGCTCCTCGGGGCGAAGCACAGGAGAACCAAGGCCGCTACCCCTAGTGGCAAGGCGCTCCAATGTAATGCCCCTGGGCACGTCCGGTCCTTCGAGGCAAGGCGGAAGCGGTCCGCAGTCCTCCACGTCCGGCGGAACGGGACTCTCTGGGCGAAGCACAGGAGCTCCAGGGCCGCGACCCGTCGTGGCTGGGCCCTCCAATGTAACGCCCCAGAGGAGGTCTGGACCGCCAGGCCAGGGCGGTAGGGGTCCCCGAGGTGGGGCAAGGGGTGACAGGCTGACCGATGCTAGTCGAGGACGCGGAGCGCGCCCGAAACTAGCCAGGTCGAAGCCTCGTTACCAGCGGGGAAACCTATAGTGGCTACCCAGGCGGGGATGGCGAGGATCCTCCAGGCCAACCTCCACCATGCCGCGGCAGCTTCCGCGGTCATGGAGTGTTGCCTGTCAGAAGGACAAGCTAGCCTCGCTTTAATCCAGGAGCCTTGGGTAGCCAACACTCAGGTTCTGGGACTCGACGCTGCCGGTAAGAAATTAGTAAACAGTCATGGCACTAGGCCCAGAGCTTGCATTATTTTTAATAACTATGTTAATTTTTTGCCTATCACAGAGGTATGTAACGACGACCTGGTAGCCGCTTTTGTCGATCTCAAAGGATGGAGTGGGGCGAGGGTAATTGTATGCTCTGCCTACCTACCCGGAGAGAGAGACAACCCAACGGGGGATTTGGCGAGGGTGGTCGACTACGCCGCCCGGAACAACGCCGAACTTCTCGTTGGATGCGACGCCAACGCGCACCACACAGCCTGGGGGAGCACGGACGTCAATGCTAGAGGTGAGTTACTTTTTGACTTTCTTTTAGCTAACAATCTAACCACTCTTAACACAGGACGCGAACCGACCTTTGTAACTCGGGTTAGACAAGAGGTTCTGGACATAACTTTCGCCACTAACAACTTGGCCAGGCATATAAACGACTGGCATGTTAGTAGCGAAAACTCCATGTCCGACCACAGACACATATGTTTCGAGATAAAGGCTTCCCTGGAATCTCAAATCATAACTTATAGGGACCCTAGGGCAACTGCCTGGGATGTCTTTAATGACAAACTAAGGCAAATGCTTGAAGACTGCCCTAAAAGCATAAAGACTCGCGACAGTCTTGAGATTGCGGCAGCTGTCCTTACAAAAGGCATCCGTATGGCCTATGAGGAGAGCTGTCCACTAAAGTCCAAGACCACAAAGCGACAAGTCACATGGTGGAACTCTACGCTTGGCAAGCTTAGAGGTATAACCAGGAAACTCTTCAACAAGGCTAAAAAGACTCGCGTATGGGAGGCCTATCACAAAGCCTTAACGGAATATAACATTGAAATTAGGAAGGCTAAGAGAACATCTTGGAGAAAGCTGTGCGAGGAAATCAAAAACACGCCTCAAAGTGCCAGACTTCACAAACTGCTATCTAAAGCCAATACTAATCAAATAGGTCTCCTTAAGAAAGAAGACGGCACCTTCACAACAAACGAAAGGGAAACCCTAGAGTTGCTGGCTTCGACCCACTTCCCTGGTTCGCGGAATAAAAACTCGTCCCAACTGGCACCTGCCAACACCTACAAGCCTCGGAACGAGGACTGGAATAGGGCGGCCAGGATCATAAGACCGAATCAGGTAAGGTGGGCCGTTAACTCTCTTAAAACAAACAAAGCATGTGGTGAGGATGGTATACTCCCTGTTTTCCTACAGCGGGGTATCGACGTCCTCACTCCATATCTGGGAAAAGTCTTTAGGGCGAGCCTCGCCTGGGGACATGTGCCAGAATCATGGACTACTGTCAAAGTTGTCTTCATACCCAAGGCTGGAAAGAAGGACTACAGCCAGCCAAAGTCCTTTAGACCAATAAGCCTCTCTTCTTTTCTACTCAAGACTATGGAGAAAGTGGTAGACAGACACATAAGAGATGTAGCTCTTGCCGCATCTCCCATCCACCATAGCCAACATGCCTACCGCAAGGGAAAATCCACAGAGACGGCTCTTAGCAGCCTCATTGACAGAGTGGAGAAGGCTATGGAGGACAAGGAAATCGCACTCTGTGCGTTCCTTGACATTGAAGGGGCTTTTGACAACTCCCCTACCTCTCTGCTGGTGAACGGGTTGAAAAACAAGAATGTTGACCCGACCACCACCAGATGGGTGGAGGATATGCTAACACATAGGGGAGCAATTTTAGACCTTCACCAAACAACCATTGAGATATCCACTGCTAGGGGCTGCCCCCAAGGCGGAGTCCTATCGCCTATTTTATGGACCCTCGCAGTGGACGAGCTCCTGTGTGAATTGGCGGACCTTCACATCGATGCCCAGGGTTATGCAGACGACCTTGTGATCATTGTTCGGGGATTCTGTCAATCCACAATCTCCAGCATCATGCAGCGAGCTCTCAACACTGTCAGCGACTGGTGCAGCAACAGTGAACTCTCAGTCAACGCTGACAAAACTGTGATTATACCTTTCACAAATAAGCGAAGGCTTGACAAGCTTGTAAAGCCTAAACTTAACGGTAAAATCATAACCTTTTCCACAGAAGTAAAATACTTGGGCGTTACAATCGACCAAAAACTGACGTGGAACACTCACCTAGCCAACGTCTTGCATAAAGCTAAGATGGCACTGGGTGCCAGCGGCAGACTGATGGGCAACAACTGGGGCATCAAACCCAGAATTGCCCTGTGGCTGTACACTGCTATTGTGAGGCCGATAATCACATACGCCTCCATGGTATGGTACGACAAGGCCCTACAGTCGACCGCAATCACCAAACTAAGCAGCCTGCAAAGGACTGCTTGCCTTATGGCCACGGGAGGCATGTCCACATCCCCGGGGCTGGCACTAAACGCATTGCTGGGACTACCTCCACTTCACATGTACATACAAAAAGAGGCAAAGACCAGCATGTATAGGGCCAGCACCCTGGGCCGAAGGAACTGGCTCTCCCAGAAACTGAGATCTCTGAAAGACTCTACTCTGGAATCACCCATCCTAAGCATGACCACTGATGTCATGCTGCCACGACATGTGTTTGAAAAACACTACACAGTGGAACTGCCTTCCAGAGAAGACTGGTCAAACAACCAACTACTCTGCAAGGACGGGAGCCTATCCTGGTACACAGACGGCTCCAAAATTGGTCAGGACGTAGGCTTTGGAGTGTATGGAGAGCGACCTAGGTTCAGCAGTAGCACTAACCTGGGTAACTACGCCTCCGTCTTCCAAGCAGAAGTATTTGCCATTCTTGAGTGCGCCGATATAAATCTGCAAAAGCGATACGCCAACCAAAACATTTTCATTAACTCTGACAGCCAGGCTGCCCTCCTAGCACTGGATTCGAAGGTCATCACGTCCAGGTTAGTCGAGGACTGTTTGTCACGCCTGAACGCTCTGGGCCTGAACAACAGAGTTGTCCTAAAATGGGTACCGGGACACGCGGGAATCAACGGCAATGAGTGTGCCGATGAACTGGCGCGTTCCGGGGCCAAGGGGACTCAGTTTGGCCCCGAGCCGTTTTGTGGCGTACCAAAAAGCCTGGCTCAAAGAATCCTTTTGAACTCCTGCTACGAGGAATCTACCAAGCTCTGGATAAATTCCAACGGCATGAGACATTCAAAAGTTCTGATCAAAGCCTTCGATAAACGGTGCACCAACCAAATCCTAGCGCTAAGCAGAGACAACCTTCGCATCATGACAAGAGCCCTAACCGGACACTGTCGCCTTAACAAGCACATGTTCAATTTGGGGCTATGCGACACAAAATCCTGCAGACTCTGTGAGGAGGCAGATGAAACGCCCCTCCATCTGCTAGGAGAGTGTGGAGCACTGATGCAAAAACGTAGCACTCATCTGGGCAAGCACCTGCTCAGCCCAGACGAGCTACGAGACACCACCCCGAAGAGAATCCTACAGTTCCTCGCAGCTGCAAGGGTAAGTGGCGAACTATAAACGCCGCAGCTTCCAAGGGTGAACACTCGAAGTGGCGATCACAATAGGCCTACCATGGCCGCTGTGACACTAAAGCCACATAAAGCAAATAAAAAAAAAAAAAAAAAAAAATGTACTCTGCTGTTTTCAGTGATGTTTTTAATTTCACATGAAAACTCAATCTGCTGTACTTGTTTGATGATAAGAATTTCAGCTCTATGAAGTTCAGATAGTGAATGATATATTTGCTTGTTGTTTTTTCTTTCTTTTAATCTGAACACCCATGATAAAATTCTTATAACTTTACTGATTGAACTATGTTTAGAAAGTAATTGATAGATGATATTGCTTTCTAAATCTTGTTCAGTCACAGCGTTGACTTGTCGAACTTTTTTCATCTCCAGGTCAGTGGTAAATGCTGGTTGCTTGGCATGGCCATCGAAGTCTGATAACCATGATGGTCCCTGCCACCACAAGTCATGTTTTATCAGCTGTGATGCTGTTAATCCACGGCTGGCACAGTCCGCCGGGTTCTCTTCCGATTTGACGTAACGCCAACATGCTGATGGCATCGTCTTTTTTATATCTGTGACCCTGTTGGCCACAAAGGTCTTCCATCTGGTTGGGTCACCGCTAAGCCATCCTAGGACAACCATACCTTCTGAAAAATTATTTTAAATTTGGTCGATATTGGCGCTAGCCAGCCTAGGGGATCAAATAGCTTTGATATGTCCGAGAGCAGTGATCTTTTCGTTTCCTTATCGGCCGTCGGTTCAATTTTAGACTTAAACATGAACATGTCTTGCTGGTGATTCCAGCTAAGTCCCAAAGTTTTAGAAGATTCTGGTTGCTTGAAGTCGAAGCTGTCTTGATTATTGTGTATGTTTGCATCTGACAGTTCGGCAACGTTCGACTTCCATTTTCTTAAATTGAATCCGGCGGTTTTAAGTAGATTGATGAGGTCCTCGCGCAATTGTTTTGCGTTTTCTAACTGATGAGCCCCATGAACGAGATCGTCCATGTAGAAGGAGCTTTCGAGGACTGCAGCTGCTGCGCTGTATTGTTGGTGACATTCTGCATCTGATGCCAACTGTCGAAGGGTCATCATTGCTAAGAAGGGCGCAGCTTTGGTACCATAGGTGACCGTTAAAAGCTCCCATTCTTTTATATTTTCCTGCTCGGAATTTCGATAGATGAGCTTTTGCAGCTTTTGATCTTCTTTGTTTATCCAAATTTGTCTAAACATCATCTCAATGTCTGCAGTAAAGGCAAATTTGAATTGCCGCCATTTGATAATAAGCGACTGAAGGTCTTGCTGAAGATTGGGTCCACGCTTCATGACGTCATTAAGGCTATTACCTGACGACGTTTTGGCTGAGCCGTTAAACACTACTCTAAACTTAGTAGTTGTAGATTCCGCTCGTTCCACTCCGTGATGAGTGAAATAAAAATCGGGTTTGGTGCTACTAACAGCGGGTGCCATGTGGCCCATTGATAGATATTCTTTCATAAATGATTTATAATGATTTTCCATTTCACGATTTTTGATAAACTTCTTTTCTAGTGATTTGAACTGAGCAACTGCTTTATTTTTTGAAAATCCTAAGTTATTTTCAAAATCTGTTTTCATGGGTAGCCGTACTTCATACCGACCGTCTTCTCGTCGATTGGTGGTGCTTTTGTAGTGCTGTACGCACTCCTGATCTTCTAATGATAGATCGGACTCTTCGGCAATGTCTTCGATTTCCCAGAATCTCTGGATTTCCTCTAAATTGTTAATAAGGACATTGCATTGAAGAGTCCTTGCGCTACCACTCAAAATCCACCCTAAACGCGTGTTTTGCGCAATAGGAGAATGAATTTGCTCGCCTCGACAGATACCTTCTAATAAGATCAATGAATAAATATCTGCTCCGAACAAGATGTCCACGGGACGACTTTGGTTGAATTCGGGATCGGCTAGACTGATATGATCCAAGTATGACCATTTAGGTTTGGCAAAAGAAAAGTTAGGTAGATTTTTTATAAGATTTTTCATGATAAGTATATCCGTGTGAAACTCAAAGTTGTTATTGGCCGAAACGCATTTTATATTGATAGCTCCTTTGCAGTTCGACTGCTTCGCGCCTATTCCTGTAATCACACCCTGACATTTTTGACGGGGCAGCCCTAGCTGTTGGGCAGCATTCTCAGATATAAGTGAAGTCTGAGAACCCTGATCTAAAAGAGCGCGCATTTTAATAAAGGAACCATTGGATGCCTCAACTTTTACCACTGCTGTTGCTAAAAGGATTTCAGGTATTTCAGTTTGAGACACATTTGCGCTCCTAGAACTTGGCTTTTGACCCAGTTTGGATTCGCTGACATTCGCACTGCTATTCGATGCCCCGGCTTCATTAGAGTTTAGCGTAAACGCGTCATGTAGAAGCGTGTTATGTGCAAGTTTGCACTCGCGACAGCGTTTTTCTGAAACACATTCGTTTCCATTGTGGCAATAAAGACAATTTTTGCATAATTTTAGATATTCGGTGGTTCTAATTTTTGACGACGGCGACATTTCACGGAATTTATTACAAATAAAAACCGAATGATTATTCTTTTTGCAAATTGCACACCTATAATATTTTGCGGTATAAACATTTTTGCTGTTTGCGGGTTGCTCAATACGTCCGGTCGATGACGGCTTCGTATTACCACCGTTATGAAAGGATTTTTGATTTTTATGATTTTGTTGAGCAGATTTTGGATCAGACTTCCTTCGTGAGGTTTCCATTGTCGTGAATGTCTTCTCCAAAAATGATAAAAATTCTTCGAGATTAGGTACCTGTTTAGGTTCTTTCACAGAAGAGAGATATTCGCTCAGGGTCTCTGTATCGAGTTTTTGACACATGATATGAATGATAAGAGGATCCCATGACTCTACGTTAATTCCTAAGTTCTTGATCGCGTTGAGACTTTCGCAAATTACGTCATGGATTTTTTTAATATGATTAAGCGACGATTGCTGCGCCGCTGGGATATTGAGCATTAAATCGAAGAGAGAACTTAGAATAAGACGCTTATTATTGTAGCGATTATTCAGAAGTTCCCAGCTGATTTGATAATTATCAGCTGAGATGGAAAGATGCTGGATTAGTCTTTCAGCTTCACCCTTTACTTTAGTTTTTAGAAATTGCATTTTTTGTGCGGGGGATAGAGTTGGATTGGCATGAATCGTTTCAGTAAAAAGATCTTTAAAACTGGACCATTGATGATAGTTGCCAGAAAAGGTTGGAATTTCCATTTTTGGAGTAGTATTTTCACGGTGAGAGACAGAGGAGAATTTCCTATTGATAGCTTTTATGATCTCATTAAATTTTCTCTCAGCTTGAAAAAAATGCGATTCGTACTCCGGGCTTATCTTACTAGCCGATTCGCTATCTAGCTCCCAATGAAGGGTGTCGATGGTAGACCAACGTGAGTGAATGGTACGCAACAAGTGATCAAATTCCCATTTCTCCGATATTGAATCTAAGTCGATGTTCGAAATAGTATGCTCGAATGCCTTGAAATTACTGCTTTGTTTCCGCAGCATCTCATCGGTCTTGCTATTGTTACCCCGAGCCTGATACGAGGAGTCCTGCGATGGAGTCCCTTCCCTCGCTCCTGTGCTTTGAATAGCCGTCCTGATATAGGTGTATCTTTCTCCAGTGCTTTCAAATTGATTAGTAGTAAAGTATGGATAAGACTTATTACCTAATCCGCACAGCTTATTATGGTTCGATTGATATTCGTTCCAGTAGCTACCTATAGTGTCGAGCCTTTGCTTGATATAGTCTGGAGTTTTCCTATCCGAACCATCTTTCTTAAAATTTGTATAAATTTTCTCAATTGCAGAAACGATTTGCTCTTGAGCCGATAGTAATTCTTCCATGGTCGACATCTTAATGCTCGTAAGTGATGAGAGCAAATGAAGATAAAATGGAAAGATCTTACTTGATATCTTCTGGACTGGATGAACGGTGACGCGGTGCTGATACTCCTACGTCCTTCCTGCGGTGTCTGTTGACGCCTGCAGTTGCTGCGGAGGTGGTCGCAAGCCGGCCTGGCTTACGTCCTTAGGTATCGGATAATACCCGCTCCTGTGATCCTGTGAGCTGCTTGCTCACTCTGATATTTCCACTTGTTAGCGGAAATCCTCACTGGTGGCACTGATTCACGGCACTGCCGCACTCGTGAGGGTGAAATACCAGTTTTAAAATTAAAAAAAAATGATGTACGGTCCGTACACCACGTATAGTAACTAAGCCGGATATATCAGAAAAACCAAGAGATAAATTTTAACTGATATATTTAACGATAGACTGTAGTAACTAATAAATGATAATGAGACGCGTGAGTCGATTGACAGGTGATCGCGAACTGAATACAATAAAAAGTATTGCTAAAATTGATGACTGGCGTAAATGCGAGGTTTACATTAATTAGGTCAATGCACAATGTACGTGCTCGTACACTATACGTATTAAACTGTGGGTTCGATTTTCATTGCGAATAAATTGTAATTGACTGCGGATAATTATTTTTTCTAAACCATTTTTTTTTCTTTTATTAGTTATGTACGAGTAGCTTATTCCTGTTTATGTTATAGTACCCATTTATCAGAGTTTAAAGAATTATTTTAACCTGCATATTTTTATATATGTAGTTTCATTTCGGATTGAAACTGGTTCAAATATTTTATTATAATAGACTGCATGCATCGCATGAGCCGGGAAATGTACAAAACATTGCAAACAAACTTTGGGCATTCACTCCACATTAGAGTAGTGTTGAGACCGGTAGAGTGGAGGTTTATCGATAAATTATTTCATGCAATAGTCCGTTTCAATTTTATTTCATCACATCACACTTGTACCTCCTATCGCACAGAATGCCCTTATAAATATGTGTGGTTTTTAAGTGCTATTTTTATTTTCTTCGGTAGTAATACTCGGGTTGGTAAATAAATTTCAAATAAAACCGGTTTATTACAAGTCTACACGCACCCGTTTTTTTACTCTTCGTGTTTAGTTAAATTTGAGAACCCTAAAAATCCACCACAAGATGTTTTACTTCATCAGGCCAAAAAACTGATCGGACTGAAATTTTGTAGACACGGTAACTTGAGTTGAATATCGTCGACAACTTAATTAATAAATACCTACGGGTGAAGTTCCGAAAAGCCCATATGCCGGACCGGCTTGAAATTTAGTAAATTTTCGTTTTTTGACCTCTTGTGTACAAATATGAAAATGAAATTTGACGTATTTTTTTTTTTTTTTTTTTTTTATATTTCTTGTATAGGGTGATAAAGAAAATTCAATTAAAATAATAGAAAAAATTTAGCATTACGCAAATATGATCGACTAGGCCAAAACTCAAAAAACGTGAATTTTTGAGCGGTTTTTCTAGGTTATTTCAACAACTAGAGACAAAAATATTTTAACAATAATTATAGATTATCCAAAAATGCATACTTTATGTTAAAATATTTTTTCCTATAACAATCTTTGTTCGTTTTTTTTTTACATATTTTTGGCTTAACTAACAGGTCGATCCGGCATAATGGGTTTTTTGGAACTTTAAACATAAATACAAAGCAAGAAACTTTCATATTATTAGCAAAAGTTACTTCATCGATACAAAGTCTTCATTCCATCGACTCTGTCTCCTCCCTAAGGCCACTCCACACAGGCGCGTTCAAAAAATTCCTATTCACGAAAAATATATAATATTTTTCACTTCGAACTCCATACAAACACTTGTGTTCATTTGAAATTAAAAATACAATTTCGAAGGTATTCGCTGCAGGTACCGCCATTTCAGCGAAAGCTCTGAAATGTGTAAAAAGTAGTAATATTGTAATTTGTTAACGAAAATATTAAGCTATTGATGGAACCGGGTTCATTTCAGAATATTCGAGAGATCTGTTAAATAACGTAAGTAATGATGAGCCGTCGCCGTTGTTATGTATTAGAACTTATTTCTTGTTGTTGAAGCTCTTTTCATCTGATGATATACTTAATACAATACATTACATAGATGCATCGATCTATATATACTTTTATAACTACATAGAAAACACCCAGAACAAACGGAACAAAAATCTGCAGATCGTAAAAACATTTGTTCTTAGCCGGTAATCGAACCCGCTATGCCTTGTTGATGTCTGAGTTGTCTATAAGTTGGGGCGACCCCACTGATAGTGGGAAAAAACAGAAAGTAAGCGAACTCAAGCGTGACTCTACTATACACGGCGACTCACGCGACTCGGCACATAGGTGGGTCCTACTGCAGTAGGAGTGGCCGATGATGATTACCATAGCAATATATATCACAACACAAAAGAGCTTACCTACCAGCTACCTCATTATTAGTCAACAGCCAATCATAATCGAGAAAAAATTTAGGGAACTGCTCGTTCTATTACGCCGATTTCACCATGATCCAAGAAAACAAATCTGCTCTTCTGGGAGCGTCACTCAGTTGCCACTTCAATAAACAAAATGTAGAAGTTGGGAAACGAATGTGATAGGGGTCAAATGAAAAATCAATTATTGTCAATTATTATGTGTGTTAGATCAGAGAAAACAGCGTTAGTTAAATACAAGTCAATGTGATAAATGATGGGTAAATACAAAACCACATATGTAGTTTTATCAGATTCATACAGGAGCTCGGGAGTTACGATTTTACGGTACCCACTGGTAACACCAGGAAACAGATTCATCTTCTCATTGGCCGCTGGCGTCGATGACGTAGCCTTGAGACACCCACGTGACTATCGTGTCTCGGAAGAGCATACCTTGTTTTCTTATACGATGGATTTCACCAAACAACATACATACAAGGCTGGCGGCTGGCGTTGCGTTGGATGCCGCATTCACCGCCCAGCTACGGCTGGTACAGATACAGATTACCTACAGAGTCTAGTAGATATCCTTTACGTTCCGTAGGAAAATCTTTAACAAGAAGAACTTTATCAGTCGGTCGAAAATTTAATACGACCTTATTTTTAGGTTTTCTTCTTACCATCATTGACCATGATGTCCTCCTAGCCGAACAGATCGCCAAGCGGTTGACGATAGCAAAACTAATGTCTTTAATACGACATTATTTTTAGGTTTTCTTCTTACCATCATTGACCATGATGTCCTCCTAACCGAACAGAGTGCCAAGCGGTTGACGATAGCAAAACTAATGTCTTTAATACGACATTATTTTTAGGTTTTCTTCTTACCATCATTGACCATGATGTCCTCCTAGCCGAACAGAGCGCCAAGCGGTTGATGATAGCAAAACTAATGTCTTAAATTTTTGCAAATGGAGTTAAATGTTACGATGCTTTGACATCTATGTTGTAGACAGATACAGAATTGGTTGACAACAAGTCATGGAGCGATACACACTTGAAAAACGGGGCTTTTTGAAATCTCGCGTTTCCCACAACAAACCACGATTTTTGCATGTCATCTGGCTCCAAATTGGCGATTTATGATTGAATGTTTGCTTTCAAAACTTGCAAGCTCCGTGGTTTGTTGTGTTATGCGCGGATTTTAAAAAGCGTCAAAGGAAAAAGTCTGGCGCCGCGCCGTTGGATCAGGCGATCTGGATGACCAGCTCAAATCTACAAAACGGGAAATAACTCGGCCGGGAAATTGGTCTCTTCGGAAATTGTTGCTTCTTCAGGTATGTCGCTGGAAGGATCACTGATACAAAAATCGCGGTCTAAAAGAGACTGAATACTAAGGTGGTGTGTCTCTTTCTATAAAGGCGACCATAATTTATGAAAGAAACAGGACAAGACAGGGAATATTCATGATTATTTTTTATTGCTTATATCCATTCTTTTTAAATATCCTTTAAAAACAAGATTTTTTAAATAGATATATATGACGACGCAAAACCGCTTGAAAAAGGAAAAATTAGAACTATGTCTTTAATTAATTTATGACTATTCACTAATGTACTGATTGGCTTTCTAATTTGTTGATTTTAATTTAATAATTAGGCAGGTTTGTACAGTTTTATAAACCTAAGTCAATATTGATATCAAATTTATCCAATTAATCAAGCTAATTGTTTTACAGTTGATTTTCATATTTGTAAACAGTTATTAATTTATAAGGTTAATTTATAATGCTAATGTGGTAAGGTTTTTACTGATTCCAATGCTTTGTAATTGTAACACAAATCACAAGTTGTTTGAATAGCGCGCTACGGAAGTGGTGCGGTGTTCAAGTAACAGCCATTAATGTTTAGACTAAATGGTAAAGCTAAACAATAGATTACGAATAAATTTATAAATAACGTTAAGATTTACTAAATCAAAATTGCTTTGAAAATGTTTAATTGCGCGCCACGTGGTTTTCGTAAGAAGACAGCGCGCGGCGAGTGGCGTGCCATTACTTTGCGATCCTTGGTCGAGGAAGGTTGTGTCTTGTAGAAGGCACAAATACTTGGTCTTGTGAGTACTTTTGTAATTCTTACTCCAGATATAGCTACTTAATTTATAAGAGATTGTAAAATAGAAAACTAAAATAAAAAGTGCAAGTGTTAAATAAATGGTTCTTTATTTGCAATGAGTGATCCTGGTGAGAGTGGTGACGTTGGCCGTGCTGGCGCCAGCTCTGCTGGTGGTAGTTCGACTGACGTCACTGTTTCGAAAAATCCCATTAGGCTTGATACTCCGATATCAGAAGTGGGATACACACCCACTTCTGCTGGACCATCTGATAAAAATAATGAGATTTCAAACGCTTCTGTTAGCGGAGTGCCAATGGGATTTTTCTCGGAGCTCATGCAAATGATGAAACACGTGTCGGATCGCATGGGTACAGTAAAGGAACCCGATTCCAAGGTCAGAATTAACGACATTTATCTGCCATCATATGATCCTGACGCTAATGTAGGGGTTAGGGAGTGGTGTCAACATGTTACCACTGCTATGGAGACCTATAACTTGAGCGATTATGATGTTAGAATGAAGGTAGGAAGTTTGCTAATAGGTCGCGCAAAGTTGTGGGTAGATAGTTGGCTGGTATCAACGGCCACGTGGCCGGAATTGCGTGAAGTTTTGATAACCACTTTTGAACCCGAGAATAGATATTCCCGCGATATTTTGCAGTTTAGAGAACACGTTTACGATAACACAAAAGACATCGCGCAGTTTCTGTCACAGGCATGGATATTCTGGAAGCGTGTTACAAAAGGTAGGTTATCAGATAGGGACGCGGTTGAGGCAGTGATTGGTTGCATTGGTGACGAACGGTTGAGAATCGACTTACTAAATGCGAAAGCTCTTTCGGTGCCCGAATTGATTTCGGTGGCCTCAACAATACGACGAGCCAAGCGCCTATATCCCAGTTCCTCAAAAGAACAAGGGTCGGCGAAACGATCACGGTTCACCGATAGAGCATCGCTTTTCTGTCAAACATGTAAAAAACATGGACACGATACGGTTGAATGTTATTTTCGCGATAAAACAGTCACTGCTCAAACGCGCTCCCAAGATGGTAAACCGGACGGTAGATCAAATACTAAATCGGATTTGAAATCTGAAAATAAGCCACAAAATGCTAACAAACCAACTTGTACCTATTGTGCTAAAGTAGGTCATACCAGTGAATCATGTTTCAAGCGTCAGAGAGATGTCATTTCCAACGTGAACTGTTTAGGGTCTCCTAAATTAAATTCAATGTCCGTGCTTATCGGGGATCTAAAATTAACCGCGATTTTTGACAGTGGGGCGGAATGTTCTGTAATGCGCGAATCGCTAGCCGCGAAATTGCCCGGGAAACGATATCACGTGGTTAAATACCTAAAAGGCATTGGACAGTTCACGGTGGTTTCGCTAACAACTTTGGTGACGATTTGTGTTGTCGATGACATACGCATAGAACTAAAATTTCATGTAGTTCCAGATTACGAAATATGTTCCGAAATTTTGATAGGAATGAATCTCATCGAAGACACAAATTTGAGCGTGGTTGTTGACTCAAAGAGTGCAAAATTAGTTTGCCAACCGGCGGCGGCAGTCTGTCACATGCGATCACAAAGCCAAAAATTCGACAATTTAGATTGTGACCTAACAAATGCTGATCAAATCAGCGAACTGAAAATATTACTGAACAAGTATGAACATCTGTTCATACATGGCTATCCCAGCTCTCGAGTCAATACTGGCGAACTAGAAATACGACTAAAAGACCCTAAAAAGTGCGTCGAGCGTAGGCCATATAGGTTGAGCCCCGTAGAGCGAGAAAAAGTACGCGATATTGTGGGAGAGTTATTAGATCACAATATTATTCGGGAGAGTAAATCGCCATTCTCCAGTCCAATAATCCTAGTGAAAAAGAAAAATGGTAAAGATCGCATGTGTGTAGACTACCGTGAGCTAAATAGGAATACGGTCAGGGATCACTATCCGTTGCCAATCATATCGGATCAAATAGATCAATTAGCCGGTGGTTTATACTTCTCTACATTTGACATGGCTGCCGGTTTCCACCAGATCCCAATAGCAGAAGGTTCTATTGAAAAAAGTGCCTTTGTTACGCCCGATGGGTTATATGAATGGAATACTGTTCCTTTCGGTTTATGTAACGCCGTATCTGTGTACCAACGGTGTATAAACAGAGCCCTGTCTCCTTTGCTGGCCGAACAAGTCTGTCAGGTATACGTTGACGATGTCCTGTCAAAATGTAGGGAATTTCCTGAGGGGCTATCTCACATCGAACGGATATTGATCGCTCTCCAGCAGGCAGGCTTTTCAATCAATGTAGAGAAAACTGCTTTCTTTAAAGGCTCCATTGAATATCTGGGTAACATAATAACCGAAGGTCATGTTAGCCCTAGCCCAAGAAAAGTGGAGGCTTTAACGAAAGCACCTATCCCGACGACTACTAAACAAGTACGTCAATTTAATGGCTTAGCTGGTTACTTCAGACGTTTCATTCCCAATTTTGCACGCGTCATGGTACCTTTATATGAATTAACAAAAAAAGATGCAAAGTGGGAATGGAACGATCGACATGAAGAGGCCCGTAATAATATTGTACAACAATTGTCTACTGCGCCTACCCTCACCCTATTCCAGGAGAATGCACTGATCGAGCTCTTCACGGATGCCAGCAGCCTCGGCTACGGAGCGGTGCTGACGCAAATCATCGACGGCCGCCAGCATCCAGTCGCGTACATGAGCCAGCGCACCACCGACGCCGAGAGCCGCTATCACTCCTACGAGCTCGAGACACTGGCGGTGGTGAGAGCTATTAAGCACTTTCGGCACTATCTTTACGGCCGAAAGTTCAAGGTAATAACTGACTGTAACGCCTTGAAGGCATCCATGCACAAGAAAGACCTACTCCCTCGCATCCATCGGTGGTGGTCTTTTCTGCAGAATTACGAGTTTGAGGTGGAGTACCGTAAAGGAGAACGACTACAACACGCTGATTTCTTTAGTAGAAATCCCTCAACTGAAATGTCTGTAAATATTATGGTCAGGGACTTAGAATGGTTACAAATAGAACAGAGACGTGACGGTGAGCTTCGCCTGCTATTGGACAGCATGACCGGAGACAGTCCAGCCGCAGGATACGTCTTCGAAGATGGAGTGCTTAAGAAAACGCTAGCTGACCCGATCACAGGTACATGCAAATTGATTGTTGTTCCAAAATCATTCCAATGGAGCTTGATCAATTCTTTTCATACGGCGCTGCAGCATCCTGGATGGGAGAAGACCCTACAAAAGCTAAGGGAAACATACTGGTTTGAAAAAATGAATTCAGTCGTCAGAAAATTTGTAGATAACTGTGTTATATGCAAAACATCAAAAGGCTCATCGGGTGCGGTCCAAGCTCAACTGCATCCAATTGAAAAACCAACCGTGGCCTTTCAAGTGATCCATATGGATATCACAGGCAAGCTTGGTACAAGGAACGCTGAGGGACAAGATGAGTACGTGATCGTGACAATAGACGCATTTACTAAGTATGTCCTTCTTAGCTATTCTAACGACAAAAGCCATAGCAGCAGCCTTGCAGCACTAAAGCGTGTTGTACACTTATTTGGAACCCCAGTACAGGTGGTCGTAGATGGAGGACGGGAATTTCTCGGTGAGTTTAAAGCTTATTGTGATCACCATGGAGTGGACATACATTCGATAGCGCCAGGAGTGAGCCGAGCAAATGGGCAAGTTGAAAGGGTTATGGCCACACTGAAAAATGCCCTAACCATGATAAAGAATTATAGCACCGAAAACTGGCACACAGCATTAGAAGTATTGCAGCTCTCCTTCAACTGCACACCGCATAGAGTCACAGGCGTTGCACCCCTCACCCTGCTAATACGCCGCCAGAATGCGGTCCCACCAGAACTGCTAAGATTGGTAAATATCGATGAAGCATCGATAGATTTTGATCTTCTTGAGCAGCAAGTACGAAATAAAATGTTAACCGCGGCTGAGTACGACAAACAAAGGTTTGATAAAACCAAAGCAAAGATACGTACATTCCAAAAAGGTGACTATGTACTTATAAAGAACAACCCTCGTAACCAAACGTCCCTGGACCTCAAATACAGTGAACCTTACGAGATCTACAGAGTTCTTGAGAATGAGCGTTACATGGTAAAGCGTGTGAATGGCAGAGGGCGCCCACGTAAAGTAGCACATGAACAACTGCGTAGAGCGCCCCAGCCCGGAGACCAACAGACCGTGACGACAGACTCCGTAGATGACGACAACCAACAACAGTCTACAAGCAACGAGCCATTGCCGTCCACTTCTACCCAAACTACATAAGGATAGATGCCTATAGTAAAAGGTCAGTTCTTCTTTAGTTATTTCAAATCCGTATCCAATTTTTACAAAACAAACAAAAATAATAATAATAACTTGCAAACCGTCAATAGGTTGCATTCATAAACATTTGATGAAATTATTTCCTTGGCCATTCCTGTCATATTCATTTTCAGAGCCTCTGTGGACCACGGTCATAAATATAAGACCCAGACCACAGCATCGGCCTTTCATATTTCCTAAATGTCCCCTGTGGACCACGGCGCCCATGACCGCTCATGACCACAGCATCGAAGCCTTACCTAGAGCTATATTATTAAATTATTTTTAGATCCCCTGGGGACCACGGTCATAAAAGTAAGGCCTAGACCAGCATCGACCTTCCTCAGTCCTTTAGAGCCCATGTGGACCACGGCGAACAGGACCGCCCAGACCACATCATCATCCCTTAAATGGCATGCCATTGCATAGAGCATAAGCATGGTTAAAAGTAAAAACATTATAAAAATAACATTAAAAAAAAAAAGGTGCAACATAAGCACTGCCCTAAGGGCATAATAAAATACTGCTCACTTTCCTCTACTCCTACTTACCCGCCTATTTCTATATTTTTGTTTCTTATTACTGAATTAGCACTTGCTTCCTTTTATTTGTCTGTTTAACTTGATATAATATCACAAAGCTGGTAACTTTGTGGCTAAGATAATATTATCAGTTAGAAACTATAAAGAAAAGCATTATAAATAATAACATTGCTATGAGTACCTACGTATAACTAAGATATCAGCTAGTGTACGAATGGATACCTAGCTCAGAAAAACATTTTCTTTCTATTTCAGAAACCGCGACTGGTGCTGAGCGCGCACCGTCCCTCAGTATGGCCGTGACGACGCAAAACCGCTTGAAAAAGGAAAAATTAGAACTATGTCTTTAATTAATTTATGACTATTCACTAATGTACTGATTGGCTTTCTAATTTGTTGATTTTAATTTAATAATTAGGCAGGTTTGTACAGTTTTATAAACCTAAGTCAATATTGATATCAAATTTATCCAATTAATCAAGCTAATTGTTTTACAGTTGATTTTCATATTTGTAAACAGTTATTAATTTATAAGGTTAATTTATAATGCTAATGTGGTAAGGTTTTTACTGATTCCAATGCTTTGTAATTGTAACACAAATCACAAGTTGTTTGAATAGCGCGCTACGGAAGTGGTGCGGTGTTCAAGTAACAGCCATTAATGTTTAGACTAAATGGTAAAGCTAAACAATAGATTACGAATAAATTTATAAATAACGTTAAGATTTACTAAATCAAAATTGCTTTGAAAATGTTTAATTGCGCGCCACGTGGTTTTCGTAAGAAGACAGCGCGCGGCGAGTGGCGTGCCATTACTTTGCGAACCTTGGTCGAGGAAGGTTGTGTCTTGTAGAAGGCACAAATACTTGGTCTTGTGAGTACTTTTGTAATTCTTACTCCAGATATAGCTACTTAATTTATAAGAGATTGTAAAATAGAAAACTAAAATAAAAAGTGCAAGTGTTAAATAAATGGTTCTTTATTTGCAATGAGTGATCCTGGTGAGAGTGGTGACGTTGGCCGTGCTGGCGCCAGCTCTGCTGGTGGTAGTTCGACTGACGTCACTGTTTCGAAAAATCCCATTAGGCTTGATACTCCGATATATATATACCTTTATTATTATAAAGTTAGATATTCAAACTTTGATAAGTCTGAAACAACGTCACCATATTGGAACCATGAAATGTGACGTCAACAGGTAGTTTCTTTTGTAAGATATGAAACTTTTTTGAAATGACAGAAAATTTTCGGCGGAGCAACCGGCTGAAGTCGCAAAAACGCAATTTCAAAAAGCATGACAGTGGAGTGTGCCCCTGTCTGCTTTTTGAAATTGCGTATCGTTTAGACTAAAATACTAAAGTGGCAACTAAAACAACACTTTTTTTTAACCAAAATAATACTATTGCAAAATCAATATTTTTTATACAATCAACCACATTACTATTTATTCAGTTATTTACAATCATAGTATAGAACCAAATAGAACTAGTATTTACAATTGAAACAATTGAGCTACCTACCTGCAGACTGTTGGAAACAATCTAGAGTTATGGTTTTTGCTATTATAGTGCGTAAGCCTCACACTGGGCATAATTTCTAAGAAAAATAAGATCCCAAAATTTTTCCGGCGCAATTGGCAGCGCACCCCTTACTGAGGGAGGGTTGCAGGTTCAAGTCCCGTGGAAGTCGAAAAATTTTGGGATCTTATTAAAATTTCTTAGGAATCTAGAGTTATCTAGCTCGACTGATCCTTAAGGCAATGCTGATGCATACATGCAATCAATCATACATGATTAAGCAATATGTATAGTCTTGTGCAACTTATGGCGTAACGTTGCACGAGGTCCTATAATTTTTATCCGACTACCGAAGGACGAGGGTTATGAGTTTGACACCCTATGTATGTATGTATGTAGTCGATTTTTATGTTCCCACTTAGCGCTGAAACTACTGGTCCGATTTTAACAAATGAGGTGTCGTATGATTTGTCTTATAGCCCGATGGTTATAGGCTATGTGACGTCAGATAAAATGGATGGTCTACCGAGATAGCGGGGTCTACGTAGGGGTCGAAAATCCGAATGTTAGTAAATTTGCTCGTGTGTGGTATCGTTGCAAAGGTCTTTGTTTATATTCCGGAAACGTTTCAAACTTTTTTGAAGCTAACAATACTCAAGCTATCAGCAAAAAGGTGTAAAAAATTATATTTAAATAAAAAAAACTAAAAGCGTTTACCTATTGTCCTTATCATTTTCTTTTGATACTTAGGTATTTGAAGGCACCCACCACCACCTATATACCTAGGGTACAAGTTGGAATAAAAGCCTCCGACTACCTACATAAGTATCAAAAGAAAATGATAAGGAGAATAGGTAAACGCGGTAACGTAAAATACAGTAGAATAATCAGGAAATTTAAAGTTTTGGTGTATTTACGTGTGAAAAGTGATGCCTTGGACTTTGTTTTTTGTTTTGGACACAAAGTGAACGCACACGAAGGCATGTCTTTTAGTCAATAAATCACACAAAGTACGTCGTAGCAAGCACGCGCCACACAAACGCTGATTCGATCGTGATTGAGGTGGGTGAACCTAGTGTTACCTAGTTTTAGCCTTCCACTTTCAAAGAACTAGTGCCCAATCTTTCCTTTTTAGTTTAATTAGTGTATAATGCTGCAAGGGTGTGAAAGGGACACAGCGACTGAAAAGTGAGTCTCTCTCGAGACCGTTTTTCCTTTAATCTAAATTGAATTAAAAATAACCTTTTCTAGTTGTGATAAGGTTCAAAATCCTTTTTGCATTAAATGTCGAGTGAACTTTCCAGTTACGTTAGTATATAAATACCTAGGTCGCTGCTCCATTGCTTATTGACAACCAATTCTCTATCTGTCTACAACATCTAGCATAGTGACATTTGATGCCATTTGCAAAAATTAAAGCACATTCATATTTTGCGGCACTTTTGCGCCACCCGTTATCATAACTTATTTTTGTATGTGATTTGCGTAGTTCCCCGTCCGCACAATAGAGGCGCTGCCGTACGAAATCGGGAAAAAGGATACGTCTCGATACTATCGTCAACCGTACTCAGGTCTCAGAACTAAATGATGTACCTACCTACATATTCCAGCCAAATTCCATGTAAAATGTTTGTAAACAAACCACAGCAAATAATTAACTAAAATTCAATGTTGGGCGTTGAGTTTCAGACATAATTGTTAGCATTATTTACCGAAGTAAATATCTAAAATCAATAAGGAAAGTAGGTTAATTGTAAGAATGCGCGGCAACAAAGTGGATTTTAGGTTATGTAAGGGCTGTTTAAAAATGGGACATACTGGGACTCTGCGAAATAAGAAGAATAGGACAATAAATAAGGGAGTACGACAAATACATTTTCTACTACAAAGGACTACAAGGAGGAAAATATGGGGTAGGCTGCATGGTAAATAAATATTTAAAAGATAACATAGTGCAATTTAAGAGCAAGTCGGATAGAATTGCCATCCTAGACATACTACTGCCAGGATATAAGCACCCATGGTCTGTTGTTCAAATATACGCCCGAACAGAAAAAACAGAGGAAGCAATAAAAAAGAAATCGAGACCATTAGCAAGAACATAACCAAAAGTATAAGAAAACACAAAAAAGAAATCAGGACAAACATGATTAGACATGAGATAGAAAAATCTGGTGGAATAAAAAAAGCCCTACAGCAGCTTCGCGACCATACAACGTGGATACCAGCACTGAAAGGAAAATACAAATCAGGAAAGGCACGCGTAACTTCCCAACGGCCACAAATAAACAACATCGCCACAAGCTTCTACCGCAACCTATATAAAAATGAAGAATTATCTGTGCTAACAGAAAAATCGGAACATACCACCTTTGACACCCTACTTAAACCTCAGAGGAAGAAATACCCACTATTCTGAGTAGCGAGATACAAAAGGCGATCCTAGCACTAAAAAACGGAAAAGCAGCTCGGGAAGATAAGATAACAAATGAGCTAATGAAAGGTACTATACATGTTCCACCACACTAACGGATTTGTTCAACGAAATAATAAGTAAAGAAGTCATACCAACCCAATGGAAGACTTCAACTATAATACTACTGCACAAAAGAGGAGACAAAAACAAAATTGATAACTACAGACCAATCAGCATAATGTCAAATATATACAAAACATTCTCTAAAGTACTACTCAATAGAATGACTAAATGCCTTGACGATGAGCAGCCACGAGAACAGGCAGGATTTTGCAGCGACTTCTCTACAATAGACCACATACATGCAGTAAAACAATTTATGGAGAAATACAAAATCATTTATTTCACATAAAAATATACAAAACAAGTCTAATGAAAACTTGGTTTCTGTTTTAGTTTAGTTAAAACTGTATTACAGATAACAAGTCTTCCCTCCTACACATGTTTTCTAGATTAAATTATGAAATAAGCAGTGTTGGCCTTACAACTACACTAATATATTACCTAAATTATAAGCTTAAAGTATATATATTATTTGTTTAATACTAATACTAAATATTAAGAACTCGTTCAACAGTTTAATTATATCTCACAATAAGTTTTTCTGTTTGATCATAATCGAGCGTATTTAACCATTTTACAATAATAGGCTTTATGTTGTACGACGTTAGTTCTCTCGTGTCACAAACTTTTTTATTAAAATGATTGTATAATGTAGGCGCCGTGAAATGGTAGAGCCTCCGTGCAAGGGTGCTTTTGATACAGGGAACTGGACATTTTTTGATCCTCTTATTTGTACTCGGTAGTTTTGGTATTGTTTCCTTGTGGTATCTACGGAGGCACTCAAGTATGTATAGTTTTCTTACAGACAATACACAGCAGTGAGTATACAGATCAAAGGTAGTGTCTAAATGGATGTGACATAGAGACTTTTAATAGAGCACGCTGTGCACGCTCTAGCTTAATCATGTGTGTCTTAGCTGCTCCACCCCAAGAACATATGCAGTATCCTATAACGCATTCAGCTAGCGCTTTATACGTTTGAATTATAAGTTTGTGATCCGCAACAGAGCGAAGCTGTTTGAAAACATAAATTAATCTTCGAATTCGTTTGGAAACCATTTCAATGTGGTGGCCCCAGGAGAGTTTTGTGTCAATTATAACCCCAAGATATTTGATTGACTCCTTACAATACAGTGAATATGGCAAGACATATTACAAAGCTTTTGTTGATTATAACAAAGCATTCGACTCACTGCTCCACAAATCCATATTCACAGCCCTAATCAACCAGGGGATCCAGAAAAAGTACATAAGAATGGTCCAACAGATTTACAGCAACACTACAGCGAGAGTTCAACTAGAGAAAAGAGGTGAAGAGTTTAAAATACAGAAAAGAGTGAGACAGGGCGACCCGCTCTCACCGAAGTTATTCTCAGCAGTAATAGAGGATGTCTTTCGAAATCTTCACTGGGAAGCTTATGGATTAAACATCAATGGCTCAAAATTGACCCACCTGAGATTTGAGGATGACCTGGTGCTTTTTGCCGAAAATGCAGAGACAATTCAAGCCATGTTAATAGAACTTACAGTAGAGAGTGAGAAACTGGGACTAACTATGAATACATCTAAAACCAAAACCATGACAAACTGTACAAAAATAAGTATTAAGGTAAAAAACTAAACGATAGACTATGTAGATGAATATATCTATGTGGGACAAATAAACTCATCCACACTGCAAATGGCAAAGGAAATAGAGAAAAGAATATCAAATAGCTGGGCGAGATACTGGTCACTGAAGGAGATAATGAAAAACAAATCTATACCTATTTCAAATAAAAGCAGAGTATATAACGCATGCATATTACCAGTCTTGACTTATGGATGTCAATCTTGGGCCCTGACTCAAGCGAATATTCAGAGATTAAAAGTATGTCAACAAGGAATGGAAAGGAGTATGATCAATGCTAGATTAAAGGACCGGAAAAGACTACCACTATAAGAATGATGACCAAAGTAACAGACGTGACAACCAAAATACGCAGGCTGAAATGGAGATTGACCGGCCATACCATGACATCCGCGAGAAGGAAATGGTCTTACGAGACAACCGTCTGGTACCTACGCGAGGGGAAACGCAGTAGAGGCAGACCCATCAAGCGCTGGGAAGACGACTTGCCAAAGGGATGGCGTAGAGCATGCCTAAACCGCGTGCAATGGCATATAATGGAGGAGGCCTATGTCAAAGGACAACCTGACTTACCTACAACCGGTCTCAAAAAGTACTATATACATAGATAATAAGTAGGAATATTTAAACATAATATTCATTAAGTATTAGTCAGAGAATAAAGGCTATTTTTCTTTTATTTATTTAAGGGCTGTTTGTTTACAAACATTCCAGATCGAGTTTGGCTTGCGTATATAGTTATCTACAGGTGGGGTACATTACATACATACATAGGTACCTTCCTAAATATCTAATTCCCTTTATGATTGGCTGATGTCGCCTGTCCTATCATAATGAGATAAGTATCTGTTGTGATTTTAGTTGCCATGGAAACCAATGGCCACTCCTTAGTTAGTCACCGCAGGGGTGTGGTGTTCTTAATACAATAAATAGGGGCTGAGCCCACCCCCATGTAAGTACCTACAGGTCCTAGGTATTGGCACGGGTATTGAGCCCTCTTATTTTCCTACTTGTCAAGTTTTAAACTTTCTCTGAAAATACTACATTTGGATTCTAATACGTATAGGTGTTTCAGTGACTAATTTTTTATAGCAAGGCTCTACTCACGATTGATCAAAAATACTCTGGTTGTAAGCCCCCTTACTGTCAGAGTTAATCATGCGTAGTCCAAATATAAAGGTTAGTCGTGAAGGTAAGTGTGTAGTTAAATATGACATGAATTGTCATATTTCTAGCCGGGAATCGAACCCGCAACTATTTCAGCCGCTTTTATTTAGGCTTTATTTCACGGACAAATGGAAAAGACTTCATAAATAATTACTAGGTTAATAAATAAAAGAAAAGCGTAGAAATTAAAGTCTTTAATAAAATATAGTGCATCATTAACTACATACATAATACATATTATATATATTATTTAATATGTATTATACGTAATTTAAAAATTGAATTTTTCAGGCAAAACTATGTAAAACTTGAAAATTAGTTTTGAATGAATGTTAGTAACAAACCAAAAGAGCTATGATGGTTGAATATGCATCGATGCTAAATAAATATCTACGAGTCCTCTTCTAAATGACAGAAGAAGAAGAAAATTCCTAATAATAATAAAAAATATTTACCATTAATATACCTAATAAATAAATATACCTAATTATCCATTGACATGTTTTAAATGTTATATAAACCATAAATAAGCTTCATTTTATCTAATATTTACTTAAAATTTGATTTTAAAATTTATGTTGTTTTCATCATTAATGATTTTTTTACTAGATAATGTATTACTATTATACTGAACAATGTACCATCAATACAAATTGATCCCAAATTAAAGTAAAACTGCAGCTAATTATACAAACAAAAAAAAAATGATTACTTTATTTACACAATTAAAGAATTTATAATAATATTGATCAAATTGACACTACATCATTTCATGAGGAGGGGCCTGGGATCACTAGTGGACATAATCTTCCTCCTTGTGTGAATGTGTGCTTACTATAACCACCCCCTTCCCCAAACTGGGACTGGTGTTCGCAGTGGTTTATAGCAATAGGCCGTAATATATACATGTAAAACTTTTTACCACCATCACACTTGGAAAAGTGAAGATGTGCCTAAGATGGACCACGTTTTCCCAGAAGGAACTTATTCACTCGGATTTGAAGACTTCACGATTATACTCTACCGGGCACAGATAGGTATAGGTACCTTTACACTACTATAAATTAAATATAACAAGTTAATTAACTCCTAAGATGCGGTTACGACATCCACCACGGGCATCAATATATTTTTCTAATAATTAGATGGATATCGTGATAATTAAATTTATCGCGTTATAAATCTATTGCCCAGCGTGGACATTAAGGCATTATACGACAGTTAATAAGGCACTTTTCAGGGGAGGTCTATCTCTTATTCCATTGAAACGTTCATGTGTAGAATGTCACGTGAAACTATGAGATTCTTCTCGCGACTCACAGAATAAAACAAGAACCTTGCCTTAGCATACCGACAGAAGCACAATATTATAAATAAAATCTAAGGTTATTCTCGAATCTTCTGTGTTCGTATCTCGTAGATTTAGCGAAGCACAGGCCCTTATCAGTTCTCCGTCCAGTAGTGGTGCACACGGGGCGGGAGAGATGACAAGGGCCCGATGCCAGGCTTTTGACTTCTTTTCTTCATATTTCTTCTATTTTCTTTTCTTCTCATATCTATTTTTCGCTGCGGTTAAAAATCGCGTAGTGTCATCCAGCGACGAGTAGTGAGAAGCTTTTAGTTGAAAGACCTGGTGGAAGGTGGCGCTAGCGACCCGCATGTAAAGAGTTTTATATTCTTTACCGCCCTCCTGTGTAAGAGAAGGCTGTATTAATTTTATTACACAATACTCAATATTAACATTAGTGAGTGTGTTTGTGTTTTATCTATTTACCACTGGTAGGTAACATTCATTTCACTAGTGCCTTGGCCGATGCTTTGTTTTATTTCAGGATTTAGCCGATTTAGATTTTTTTAGGTAGGTTGTATGTATTTAATTTTCTGTTACTTATTCCATATTATCGTTTCAGAGTTAAAAGATTTGCGATAAATTACTTTTCTGTTACTATTCCCTGTAGAACGAAGAAGAAATTTATATTTACAAATAATATGAATCTCGCGCCGACTCGCAACTATCAACAAGACATTGTTATGCTACGATAGTTTTGTTATATATAAAATCTATTCTTGCGTTATTTTATGGATCAGAAATTGTGAAGGTAAAGTTATTTACATAAAACCATAGGAACTTCTTGGAAACACTCAGTAATTTGTCTTGTTGGTCATGATCACAAATCCTGCTGTGATCAACTTCCGGAGAATCTTAGTACGCTGCTTCCGCTTCGTCCATTAAGTTGGTAGCCCTGTTGTGAGGCGCCGGCATGGGGTGGGGGGTGCCTGTAACAATAGAGACCGCATTTAAATATAATTAAAGAAAATGTCAGTCCTATTGTGTTAAACAGAAGCTAATTAACATTATTGTCTGAAAAATATGTCGGTTTTCAGAAAAACGTGGGTGCCTGACGATGTCTCTTTTCTATGTAGTTTATTGAATTGATATTTATTTTAGTTTTTGCAACACAATTATTAAAGAAAATTTGGACAAAATATAAGAAGGATGTACTTTATGAATATTAATGTTTGCTTTTCTATCACGAAGCTAAAATTAATGTCAAATCTAGAATTTTGATTGCAGTGAAGGTACCTATAGTATCATTCTATATTCTGGAGGGTATGGCTGCCCAATTCCTCTCTGTTGAAAGCCGCAATGGGTTCATTCGGATAATTTATTCTCTTAGCTAACGTGGCTGTTGTGGCTTTATTTAGACGAAGACGACTACAACTAATTGTAAGAATGGAACAAAACTACCTATATATATCGAGACCGATCAACCTGCCTACAACATCGCCACATTATTTACCAAACGTAAAAAATAAACATCTCATTCCTAAACGTCGGACCCGGCCACGGCGACCAATCAGCCGTCACATGAGAAATCCCCGCGCGCGCCATTACGTTCGTTATTTAACAAATCGGCCGCGGCGGCGCTGGCAGCGACAGCTGGAGGGGCTGTGACGTCACCTGACCGCTTCCGGTCAACTGACTGCTTTTAAAACTGCGAGAATACAATTGTCGCCACCTTAATCCACTCCTCAGCTGATTTTTACAAATACAGATTACATAGTAAATACTGTGATGGGTTTTGATTTATTAGCGAAAAAAGGAAAGATTGTGAGAAGTTTGTACATTGCCTCTGTCCATAGTCGTTTGCAGTACGGAGTGTACCTATGGGGCTGTGCTGCGGACTGGGATCGCGCTTTCAGGCTGCAAAAGAGGGCAGTACGTGCCGTTGTGCTGGGAGCGCGCTTTCAGGCTGCAAAAGAGGGCAGTACGTGCCGTTGTGCGAGTTTCGCAGAACTCATCAGCTAAACCATACTTTAAGTCCCTGGATATAATGACCGTTCCTGCCCTAGTTATTTACCAGGCAGCGCTATATGTCCAAAGCCATCTAGGGGAATACTCTAGATGCGGCGACGGACATAGGTACGACTTTAGGCACGCAGATAGACTGAGGACTCTCAACCATAGGTTGGCCAAAACCGGAAAGCTGGTGCACATGCTCGGTCCGGGTGTGTACAACCGACTACCACCGAAATCACCAGCGCACCTTCGATGCAATCCTTTAAGCATAAGCTGAAAAAATGGCGAATTGACATTTGTTTTTATAATTTCAATCAAGCTATGAAAATTAATTAATTTTTTGTTCATTAATTTGTATTGTTTCTAATTGATTTATTTTTTAATCTTATTTTAATTATTATTGTGAATCTAATTTGATTTAATTTTTATATTGTTAATTACGATTGCACATGTAATTATTACATAATACTTTAAGTAAGAACGTACCTATACAATTAGACCTGTAACTTTGTTGCCAAACAATCTGAATCTATCAACTTTTTAGTCAGTTCTGTTTCCGGTCTCAGTTTCTGGGGGATCTATTTCAAATTAAACCACACCGATCATTAATAATTACAATCACCAAAAATCAGTGACTTGTCGAAATGAAGTCATAATCACCAAATATAATATCATTTTGTTAAATCTTAGTTTGCCTCAATCCCGGTTAAAATATATCGCAAGTACAACTTATTGTAAAACCCTAATCTGCGAGACTCGCTGGATTGGCATTCCCGCTCGATTGGCATTCCCGCTCCATTGACGCAATCCGCCTAAGCTCGTTCAAGCCCGCCCAAACTCGCGGTCGTTCTACGCACACGGTCTTCGACTGAACGGTTAAGGTGGTCGTCGTTTACGACTTACTTTTTTAAACAATATACCTAAGAACTGGAAAAAATACTAGAATCTGAGAAACTTAAGACCTTTTAAAATCTGTATCTGATTTTTTCTGTCAGGTTTTATAGGTTTAGATCATGGGTCTTCAACCTTTTTTTGTGCAAGGGCCAGTAATCCATTTAAAATCACCCGAAGGGCCGCGTCACGCAGTATTCTATTTAATTTTATTACCCTTAAATAACAAAATATAACAAGCAAGTCTAAAAAATTCAATAGTCTTTCTGAGTATTGAATTTTGTAGCCTTGCATATTTAAAAATCTTAAAATAAGTAGGTACAGAATCTTGGATCAATGCGATGCTTGACAATGTTTATTTTTGACGAGTGTATCGATGTCGGGATTTATTTTTGTAGTTATTGCAACCCGCAGACTACGTTCCAGATGAGCATCTGTAATTCTTGTCCTTGTTTTGGACTTAACATTCTTCATGCGAGAAAACAGTTGCTCGCTCACATTAGTGCTCCCAAACAATGATATCATTTTTGGGCGTTTTTGTCTGCCTCCTGTCTTTGATTTTTGACACACCAAACAGACGGGTTTTTGATTAACGCTAACGAACAAATACAACTCTGTTCACTTTTGAAATGTGCGATTTCATCACTGACTTTCTGTTTTTTACCCGAAGTTGACGCCATTTTTACTATAAAGCTCGGCAAATACAAATTATACGTAAACTCAAACACAGTCAACACCAACAAAATAACGGACAGACAGATCACGCACCAACCCGTTGAGATGACCATATTGACCATTGTCCGCCCGCAGTCAATGGTGCGTACTCATTCGCACTTGTACCTTTCGCTCACCCACACCACGCGGGACTCCGCCCGCACCGGTTGGGGTATCTAACTAAGTTATTGTGGCGCGTAAATTCAAATTAGTATGAATAAAATGATTCCTGTAGAATCCGAGGGCCGCAAGAAAAGACCCGGCGGGCCGCGGGTTGAAGACCCTTGGTTTAGATTGACAATGAGATAAAATTTTCCATAACGTGTCAATTCAGTTGTATTCGTTCGTGAGTGTGTATCAGTCATAATTATTTCACCGTTCATTCGTTCATTGTCTTTAGTTAATATTCGCGTTCAAAATGCAGCCTGTCCTATGGGCGGCAGACCTATGGACGAATTATATGTACCGAAATCGATTATGAAATGACCAGCAAGCATTATTACTTAGGCATCACATCTTCCCACTTTTATTATGATTCATGCGAAAGTTTAGATAAAGGCATGTTTGTTATTTTTCAGATTCAGGAAAGGTTCAAGATGAATTTCTTGATCTGGAGTAACGCGTGCCAGACCGAAGTCGGACACTAGTTTAATTTTATAAGACCCTTTGTTATAATAAGTTCAAAATGGCAAACACATACCTTACAACTTATTGATAAAACAAACTCATAGTTTAATTAACGGTGAAAAGCGGCGGTTTGAGTGAATTTCACATGATTTATTGTATTTAGGAGTAAATACACGTGCGTGAGTAATGACTCGACGTCTCATTAAGTCGGCCGTGACAAGGGTGCTGTCTGCGGGCGGAGCCGCGTGCGAACGCTACTACACCTAGGTATAGCTAGCTACATTAGCTGCTGTTAAATAATCAAACTTCAACAACAAGAGTGCATAGCTGTCTTCTAGACCTTGATATATCGTCGGCCTCATCGTCACATTCCATCAGGTGAGATTGTGTTCAATCGAAGGTAATTATATTGATTATAAAAAATGGCCTTGAATCACAACATACGCAAGACAACGCTGCTGAAGTGCTAACATCTATTTTAGATGAGCGTGGTGATTATTGCACACCCCCCCCCAATGCCCCTCGTTTAGAGAGGCGTGTTCAGCAGTGGAGTGAATAGTGCTGGTGAAAATGAAATGTTAACAGGACTAAGCCAACACTGTAATAAAAATGGCACATGCACTTGAAGGCGTCGCATGAAGAAAGAGTTAGTAGGAATACAATCCGCATGGCGGGTATATAAACGAAAGTATTTTAAATGTATTGCGAATTTAAACCATCACTTACAAGACCCACCCTACATCAAAGAAGTTTATTTGATAGCGAATTTATCAGCATCGTTCTGCTAATGTTGCCATAAAAAAATCCATCGATTTGATTGGATCGGAGTTGTAAACAAAATACTTTAAAAATGACATCTTTATAGAATTTACCGAGGGTGGTTTTCATAAACGGCATCAACCAATTATTTGTTTTAGTTCATTTATAGTATGTAAGTTGTATTTGTTTGAAAAATAATGTGTATTTTTTCTTCTTTTAGATGAAAAACAGAGGAAGCTGTTATAAAGGATAGCAAAGTCTTTTGCCATGTAGCAGTGGTGGTCTCGCTCGAGTTAAATTTTAAACAGATACCGAGAAAAAGATAAAGAAAAAGAAGGCAGCATGGTGTTATCATATCACCACGCTATAGAACGGAATCAGTTTTCTCCAGAGTTCGATACGAATGACAATTTCTGAGCCTCACGAGATTGTAAATCCCACCAGTTTTGTAGAAACATTGCAGAACATGATTACGAAACACTGAGTGTATGGTTGTGATGTAGAGAGAAAAGATTTTGCCGCAAGTAAAGCATTATAACAAAAACTAACTTTCCATTTATTACAGGCTATTAATTAGCGGTGGTAGGTACTCCAGGAGACAGGCGGGTCATAAGAGGTCGTTTAGAAGATGGAATGACCGCGGGCAGCCGTTACGGCTATTGGCGCCGAATGGCCGTAAATTTACTTTCAATTTGGGCTTTGAGTGTCACTTATTAAATTACCGTTTTACTATAAAACATGTTCTTTGAAATTTTAAGGGAGGTGCCATTTTAAGCAATTGATGAGCTTTGCTATGTTTGGCTCATAGCCTCATAATAATAAAATATTTGTACAGTCTTAAGCCTATCTGGGACGTTAAGAGAGATGAGAGAAAACAGGAGGTACTTAGAGATCACAAATGATAAATTTCTAGCAAATGGTTATTTTAATAAGACTTACGTGGTCTCTACCTATTTTAAAAGTTGGACTGATAGGAACCGATCCATTCTATTTGTAAAAAATATAGAGTCTACTACTTCAACATTTTCTTATCATAGCCTGACCTACCCTATGATTTCCTATCAATAACATTGGCTCTCTATGATTGGTTGAACTGTCTTTATATAGCTTATACCATACATCTAGATAATGTATCATATAATGTACAACATTCTATCATTGTTGTGATAGACTGTGGTATTAATCAGGTCCCATTCCACGGACACGGCCTTTAGAGCCGTAATACAATACAATGGAAGGCCATAACACGTCCAACACAAACGCTAGGGATGGGGAAATGTTACCGACGCGACGCACCAATATATTTACTAAGAGCAATGCCAAGAGCTGTACTTCTTCATCCATCAGTACGTATACGTCCACTGTAGAACATGTCTCTCCGGGGGTACTCCAATGGGAATTTTGCCGTATACTTCACGCGTGGCAATCGGATTGGTATCTTTGAAAAGAAACTTGGCGTGCGTTGTGCATTTTTTCTTAACTTTTTTGAAACAATTTTGACGTCTGTTAGAAGTCCTAGTACTAAATTAATAAAAGCTAGTCTGAGACTGTTACATAGTTTTTTGATACCGAACGCTGAGAAAATACAACTAATCAACACTTTTTTCATCAAAACAATATAAATCCTTAGAACAAAAATTAAGGAATGAAATAAGAACTCGAAGAAAGATTAATACAAAAAAGGTATAAACATTTTATTAGTCTAAATAATAGATTCAGGCGTTACTTTGCGGAAATCCATTGCACAATATTAGAATGAAGAAATATTTAGTAACAATTCCGCGTATAACCTTCTCTGATAGTATTCATCAAAGTAAGTTGTCTACTAGTTTCGTCTCTCCACGAGACATCTTCAGGACACCACAATACTCGACCTTGACATTGAGATTGGTAAGCACAGCAACACCGACAGAGTCCCGCCAGTGATGTTGCCTCTCCGAGCTCCGCGCGCCAAGTAGGTCGAGTATTGTGGTGTCCTGAAGATGTCTCGTGGAGAGACGAAACTAGTAGACAACTTACTTTGATGAATACTATCAGAGAAGGTTATACGCGGAATTGTTACTAAATATTTCTTCATTCTAATATTTTATTAGTCCCTTTTTACTGAATTCTATTCGAAAGCTATTGGACTAAAGTACTTTAATCTTAAAATTGGTCAATCTAATATGATATAGCACAACTCACTGTCCGGTTCACCACGGATTCAAATTCAAGTCTATCTCTTTAATCTTCTCTCTCACCAGGGCGTCACTAGCGTGGCCCATCACTAGCGTGGCCACTCGGCAGCGCTAAATTGATAGCCCCTGTTTGGACGGCGCGGCGCGGGGCGGCAGTGTTCTGTTAGCAACGACTGCGAGCAATTGATTCATCTGAAGTAGGAAATTGAGAATTTGCAACACGGCTATTAAGTTTTGTTAATTGTACAATGGAGTGTTTGGCTTGCGAACGGGGTTTTTATTTATTACTAGTTTCGGAGCTTCGGACACGCTCTTTGTATGGAAATGTTTATAGGTTGGCGGTTTCTAAGCCATGGGAACCGATATAAGGGATAAAAATTATGTTAATGGAATAAAAAGTATGTGCCCATTTTATTCCAGCCCTAGACCAATCTAGTAAAGAAGTAACAAGCCATCCATCCAGTTTATTTCTTCTTTCTTCTACTACTTCTATTTCTACGAGCATCACACTGTTACTAATGCGAAAGTTGGGATTGATTGATAGGATAATATTGTTCCTTAGGATGGATGGATATTTTGCTATGGATGAAAGACAAAATTTTGCATAGACTTAGTTCTAGGCCTGAAATAACATTAGAACTGTTTTTATCCCGCAAAACCTGCAAACCCGCGGGAAGAAACCATTTTTTTGGCGTAGGTAAAAGAATTTGACGTTGACAATTTTGCTACTAGACGCATCCCTCACAACTATCAACATAATAAACCAAACAAAAAGCGCAAAACCTAATATTATAGTTCATTATAAGCCGAAACAAAAGCAGTTACCGTGCCCCTGCATATTTTAGATCCCATTCCGACACAAGATAGCAATTTGATGGGAGTCCCGTGACGCCCTGTTATGATGCCTTCTAGTATAAAGTATGCATGCGTATCGACGCTGCGCTGATTGAGCAGCGCCATCTATGAATACCGGATGGAGTTGCGGGTTATGCTACTCAGCGGTAGATGGCGGGAGTTGTTACAATGACCTATGTTATGATGAATTTTAGAGTTGGTACATAAATGCAAAACAAAGATGCTTGCAAATGCAAAATACATTCCCATTGTTTTATTTTGCTTTAATTTGATTGATAGTCGTATGTTGCATTAACTACCTAACTTCTTTTGTAACCTTTTAGCCTGTTAAAAATACGTATCTTATTAGCATTCATAACACTGTAATGTACCAGGTAATTAATTAGGGTTCCACAATTACTAACAAACCCGCAGCCAAATGAAAAATTGCAACCAACTCAAACAGCGACCGCAGGCGGGTCCGTACACGTGCTTGGGCAAACAGCCCTCCTAATTAGAGGTTACCTTTGTCCTCTGGTTGCTGCGGGGTTTGCTGCCGCAGCGTACTACCTCTATACTAGATTACCTAAACAAGTGGATATTCTACTTTGTATACCTAAGCACTTTTATTTCATGTAATTTGGTATAACTAATTCATTTTAAATATTCTATAAATAGCTACGCACTTTTATCTCAAAATTTGTTGTATAGTTTAGTTGGCAAGCAACTCATTAAAATGTATTTATTTTCAGTTAATAATTTATCTCAACATTGATCTATTTATCCTTCATATTATGTACCTCTATATCTAACATTAACTCAACAAAATTTTATAGATTTGTAGTTGTCTCCCTTTTGCTAGCTCTACTAAATAAGCACAGATTTATTTATTAAACAAAACAAGATTAGAAAGAATGACTAGGAAAAACAAAGGTTTTTGTGTATTTCCACAGGATGGAGAATCAAAGTCTCTATGTCTATCAATAAACCGTCTCAATAATAAGTTACAGACTGAAGAAACAAAACACAACAATTCAAAGTAAACAATGAAACGGATTCAAAATAATATAAAAAATCTAACAGTTTTTCATCCTTGCAACCGCGCCGCCTAGTATATCCGGCCTTTCAGGGTGCTCTTTTAGAGTTCATAAGAGAGGAAAATAACCTGAGGTCGTTTCATTTCTGACATATTTTACGAATCTTAAAACTTAAGCAAAGCTTGTGTTATGGATACTTGATAACTTATATATACATAATTTAATAAATTATACATAGATTTTTTATTATACTTACAAAACACCCAGAACTAATTATCTGAAAATCATTCAAGCATTTGTCCTGAGGCGGTAATCGAACCCATTGCAGGAGAATCTTCGCCCATTGCGCAACAGAGGTCGTCAGAAATAGTTCAAGGCAATGCAAGTGCTTACATACTAGTAAGAAGGATCTTATGTAAGCTGAACAAGACGTAGGTATAGTTACCTACGTGTGCAATTTTTTGTGCATAAATAAACTTTGAACTAGAATAAGTTATTCATGATAATTGAATCTGACATCGCATATACCGAAATCGCCCTATGATGAGGTACCTAGTTAACATAACAATTTAGTATTAGGTAATTTAGGTACCGACACAGTTTGAAAAATTGTCATGTTAAGTAGTGACTATGAAATACAATTCGCTTCGGAACCCGTTTAGTATTATATTCTTTACTCGCGCTTGACGCAACATTCCTCGCTGCGTCGATTTTAGCGAATGAAAAATGCTTTTTGAGATGTTACAGCGCTTTTCATCTTTATCCAGTTTCAGCTTCTTTGTGGCTTGAGGCTGCAGACATTTTGTACCTATAGGTATATGTCTTTTCTCTGTACTTTATCTGTAGATACCTACTTCTTTTAATTTTTTTATATAAGTAGGGACTTCTGTCGACCGTTAGTAGGTAGGTAAGTAGGTATAAATGTTTGGTAGTAGTACTGACTGGGTAGGCAGGCAGGTGAATCTGGATACATTTAGTTGCCATATTTTATACAAATGTCAGAATGATATTATTCTTTGGGCACTATATTAATTTGAAAAACAATTAATGCAACAAAAGTGCCACCTAGTAGAGAGTTTATTTTCGTCCATGGTATTAGTAATCTGTTTATCCGTCTGTCCATGTGGGTCGTATGATGGCAGAGGCCAGGGGTGGCATATGGCCGGGCCCGCATGGGGTGCGGATTGATTCGGGACATTATCCTCGTGAGTCATCGCTAGACGCGTGCGGCTGCACCCGCTGTGGTATGGCTCCGTACAGCAAACCTTCCTCCTTACATACATATAGATAGGACCACTGTTGGACGTGCGCCCCCCCACACAAACGGGGCGTATTGTCATAATCACCACCAAAAGATAATCTTTCTCTATAATATTGACGAGGCTATTGCTTAGGAATTTTGTATGTAATCATACCATACCAGTACTTTTTCGAGTTTACGTGATTGTATCAAAAAGTCCGTCGACATTCGTATATCTAATATCGACCCCTCCAACTCAACCCGTGGATGTCGTAAGAGCCGGCTAAGGGAACCTACCAGAGGAAGGGCAGCAGCTTCCTTCTGAGTATTTTTAAACACCAACACTGCGATCACCAATCCGCCTTCCAAGCGTGGTGATTATGGCAAATCCCCCCCTACATGGGAGACCATCGACTCGATGGACCGACGACATCGTTGCGGTCGCAGGGAGTCGATGGATGGAGGCGGCTCAGGACCACTATTTGTGGCGTCGTACGGGGGAGGCCTATGTCCAGCAGTGGACGTGTATGGGCTGATATGATGATGATCAAAAAGTCTTGCTGACGTTTTCGCTATAATATCTTCGGATACTTTGTCCGAACTGTCACATTTTAATTAGGAATAGAACTGAACTAGTGATCACAGTGAAGGTGAGGTGATCTCAGAAGGAAGCTGCTGCCCTTCCTCTGGTAGGTTCCCTTAGTCGGCTCTTACAATATCCACGGACTGAGTTTGTGGTGTCGATTCTTACGTTGCGCCTTGGGGGAAAAATCAACATTCGGTATCAGACCACTCAATTATTTCGACACATTGAACTCAAAAATTCCTACGACCGGAAGTAATCGAACCCGCGACCGACGACCCCAGTGGCATCGCGGGGTTAAGTGACGGCGGCGGGGGCGGAGACAATTAACAAGTTTATTGTGCGACAAAACATGCTTCCGGGCCGCGGCGCGCGGGCGCGTGGCCTTTCATACAGTGGATGGAAGTGATAGAGAGATATTGGGAAATAGGAACATTTCTTTTAATAACTGAAATGTCCAATTTCTTCATTTCCACAGGGCGTAAAATAATAACATGACATAAAAGTCGAAGATGAAAGGAGACGGGCTAATACAGAACTATTCCTAAGCATCACCTTAGTCTGTCATCGCCGCGCCGCGCCATGTTTTAAATTGTCTAGATTTAAAATTGATTGAAGGGTAGATTTTGTAGAAACAATAAATTAAAGAAACATTGAAAATTAAATGTTAATGTCGACCGTCAGAATAAATATATAGGAACCCTCTCTATAGTTACGTTACGTTAACTTACGACACATCATCGCCGACTGGATTTGATGTTATTTATTATTCTGTGCTGAAGAGAAGAGTAGTCGCGTCGCCTACCAGCGGAAGGATAGCAGTTCCTTCTGTCAATTTTAACAAGCTGCGATCACCAGTCGATATCCACGGACTGAGTTTGTGGTGCCGATTCTTACGTTGCGCCTTGGGGGAAAAATGAACATTCGGTATTATTTCGACACATTGAACTCAAAAATTCCTACGACCGGAAGTAATCGAACCCGCGACCGACGACCCCAGTGGCATCGCGGGGTGAAGTGACGGCGGCGGGGGCGGAGACAATTAACAAGTTTATTGTGCGACAAAACATGCTATGCTACCGGGCCGCGGCGTGGATGTTCACAGTGATGGTATAGTGCTGAAAGGTAAGTTTTTAGCTTCTCAAGATACACCATAATAATAAGATTATAAACAGGGTAGGTCCCTTTCCCTAATTGATTTATTTCGAGCTACTCGCTAAAAGCTAAATTTGGATTTTTATGGCTTGAGTTGCGTACAATTTTTTTCTTAAAATTTTTCGCGTTGGTAATGGCGCCTCTGTTCCATAGTCATACCTATTCATACGCCCCACTGTAATATGCATTGTTTCTTTTTACCTACTTATCGATAAAACCATATATGGTATTTTTTATGATACATAATATTTTTTTCCTACTTGACATCTTTATGAATAGGTACCTAAGCAATTGTATATTTAACGGTTAAGTTGTTTGTAACAGTCTGCAGTTAGCTCAATTGTTTCAATTGTAAATACTGGTTCTAATTTGTTTATATTATTTGATTGTAATTTTCTTTGTTATTTATTACAGTTTAGTTGTTGATAGTAAGTTGATATTTATGGGGAAGACAAATGGGAAAAAAGTTCCTTGTTTATTTAGATAGTCACTTCCAGTATCTAGTTTTATTTGTAACTGACCACACCTCGGGGTGTCACCGTGACATCAGACGTCGATTCCGATATTTGCTGATAGCCACCCTGATTGTACCTACATAGAATTTTGCTAGATAGGTATATAAATACAAGTGTTTAAAAAAATTATCGGTTTTTGACAGAAGTCCCTTTATGATATAAAACATAATGACATGTCAAAGTTAACCGACAAAGCAGCTAATTGTCCGATTACCTATATTTTGGTGATAACCATAGACAGTTTAATTAGTTTATGGTTAGCAGATCATTGCTTCGTCGGTCTAAAGGCCGCTTGTTCAACCGCTGATAATGAGGTCCCGGGTTCCAATCCTGGGGTAAATTTGTTATTGGGATTTCTTGCAAGAAAAATTCACAGTAATAGCAGGGAGTTAGATAGAAGTGTTACAGCCCCATCCCTCGGAAAACATGTTAAGTCGTTGGTCCTGCGCCTGACCTCTCCCTGGTCGTGTCGGTCTGCCGTCCCATCGGATTTTGAGAGCGAGAGAATAGAGAGTACCCTGTGTTAGCGCATACACTTGGGCACTATAATTGTCTTGCGCACCGCTAGTTTTCGCTGCTAGACTGGCCGCGCCGCGTCACCGTGGTCGAAGATTCAGTCAGGAGGACATCAGATCACCATAGACAGGTATTTGTCCAGGGTGAACGAATAGTAAAAATATTTGGTTTGGAATGTATATTAAGTATATTTCAACATCATCGCATCGTTATGATATTCATTAAATGGAAGTGAAGAGAAAATCAACAACACAATATTTATAATTTGTTAATAATTGGTACTATATTTATAGGTGTATGTTCAGCAATGGACGTGTACGGGCTGATGATGATGATTATAGCTGTATATAAATACTCTATATGTATATAGTATAAAATTTTACTTGTCTAAGTGCTTATTTTGTAAGCCTACTGAAATAAAGATACTTATAATTTGCTTAAATGCAAGGTTGTCTGGTAGAGATCGCTCGTGAGCGATAAGACCGCCAATTGTCACATTTCTTTTTTGTATCAAATTGTTTGTAAAATTGTTGTGTACAATAAAGTATTTACTATCTATCTATATATAGGTACCTCCTACTGCTACCGGGGTGCATTAGTCTTAGGTTGTACTAGGCAAAATCCGATACCTGTGACTTACGTTACTGTGACTTTAAAATATCTGGGACAAATATCTGTGACAAAATACTAGCTAGTATTTCTACCAATATCTTGTGTGCACTGACGTAGGTATCACATGGAAGGCAAGTGTAAAAAATATAGACACTTACCGTACACAGCGGCGTTACCCCTACCGCGGAAATTAGACCTCGTTCAATAGTTCTCGAGAACCGTTCGAGCAGCGATCGAGTTCTCACACGTGACGTTCTGCAACAATAGAATTCAATTATTAAAATACCATTTAGAATTTAGAACACGGGTATAGCAGCTACAATATTTATTGTCGAAGTTTTATTAAAAAGTAGTTCTATTCTATTCTTGAATTTAATTTTGATGTTTAGATATTTTTTTCAACTCATCGTATCATTATTTTTATTGTACACCATTTATTTTCTCCTGACAGGCTTAATTACTTAGTTGTGTTTTTAACAAAAACATTAAATTATTTAGCTTTCAGGAGAAATATAACCGTGAGACGACGAAAGTCCCAGCCATTAAACGACATCTTTAGGGTCCTCGACACCTGCGCTGAAGCTTTGACAAATAGCACAAATTATAGTGAAAATACCATTTATTATTTAAGAAAACCATTTGTTACGTTAAAGCAGCTTAAAAATCCAGTAATTATACAGTCCTTACCGTAGTCTGCTTTATGGGAGTAAATAAAAATAAAAAAGTAAAATCCCGCGAACGACAAAGGCGATAATATCGCGAGAATGCGACCCTTTTAATTAAAAACTCTAATTTCAAAAATGGAAGGCCCGTATTCAAATTTGGAACGGCCCAATGAATTTTTACGAAACAAAAGTTGTGCGCTGTTTTCGCTTTAGTATTTTACCGCAAGTGCTGTTGATGTAAATATTATATAGTTAGGGGATATTTTGAGTTAAGAAAAAATACGTCATAAGTCATACATGACATTATTATTATTACATCCTAAGCAAAGAGAAAAATAATAAACAATGGTTCATTAACATTCGTTTCTACAAAAACTTGTTCAATAATAATTTGCGGAAAATAGCTTAAAATATTTTATCAACGCACATGGCGGAGTGGGGTTACGTCACCGATGACGTCACACCATGTGTTTCAGCCTCGCATTCTAACGGAGTGTACAATATAAAATATGGTCATGTTATAGTGGCTTAGTGACTTTTCATTTTATTTGAATGAAAATATTTATGTTCTATTGATAAAGCATAGCAGCTCTCTCTGATGGTAAATAGTTATCAAATAACGACAAGTTATTGTGATTGGCCAAAGACTCGATGTTTTGTATTCCGTGGGATTTTACAGATTTCTTAGAAATGTTAAGGAATTCAGAGTTCCTATTCCAGCCGATTAACATTACAAAAATTTGATTGCTCTGTAAAAACAAAAACTTAAAACCGACTTCGAATTGCTTAATTCTACACTGTTTTTAAGTTATGCGGGACAAATATAATCCCGCGGGATTAAAAATTTTATAAGACCACCTCGAGTTAATTTTCTAAACAAAAGCGTTTTTATTTTACAAAATCGACAAACCTACTTATAAATCATACAAACAGCTGAACATGGACCCTCCTTTATTTAAGTCGGTTAAAAAAGTCTGGATCTTCATGAAATGTTATACAGAATCGTTCGATTTTTAAATATGGCAGTCAAACGGACGTCCGCGACGCTTCAATTTGCGGCAGGATGCATCCAATCGCGCTCCCGCCTCGTGTGATCCCCCATCCCTACAGGGTTCTCACTGACAGATGACAGATGCAAGCGGAATATAGACCTCGCCGCCGCCGTTGTGATTACGATGCGCTGACAAACCCAAAATAATAAGTTAATGGATTGATATCGGTTTTATCCACGCGATTATACATATTTTTGTGAACTTAGTCAGGGTTGTCAGTCTTCGAGTGGCACTACAAACCAAATTCAAAGTTTCCTAAGAAAAAAAAGTACTAAGTAGGTACAATTTTTTTTTTGTTAAGTGCCCGCCAGGGTCTATATCACCTTGTCTACAAAACATTGAGATGGGCATCACAAATAAATAAGTACCCCCTCTGTACTTATTTATTTGTGATGCCTACTAACTACATCTACTCAAAACGACATATGTAAGTTGTTAAAAATTATCGAGCTAAAATTTATAGATGAGTAAAACTAAGATACTTAATGAGATCTTTACCTTACCTTTAATAAACACCCTATACTTCTTGCTAGGACATACATAGATAACACGTACATATATTTCATGCTTATGAAATTCCTGAAACTACAGGGCAGTCAGGCACGTGGCAGCCCTGTTAGACGCATGCGCTGTGAGTGGTATGCAAGGAAAAATTTACGCTTTATCATATCAGTAGCTTGTAGTATTGTGACAATGAAAAAGAAGTGGAGGAGAATATTATACATGACGAAAATAAAACATTTGAAACTGAACTGCGATAGCAACTGTACGTATAGTATGTATGAATTACTATAAAGTGAAAAATAATAACCTACAATCATTCTGTATGTAATGAACCTGTGTATGTATATAATTCAGTTACAGGCATATTTAAGATACGTCTGTATATAAATGTTAGTGGAGGATTAACAGAATGAAAGAAAAAATGTTAAACATAAAATATAATAAAGAACTATAGTAAAATGATTTGAGAGTTCAGCTTTGATAGAAAAAAATCGATCAAATGATTAGCTCATCAATTATTTTCAACACTAGCCATTGCACTAACCTGACGCCAAAAACGGCGGCAAACCTCACAGCACTAACACAAACACCTAAAACCAGTAGCTATACTTAAAACACAGAAAATCACAATAACTAAAATCACGAGCAGCCAACCAACCACTAAAGGATCGCACAAACGTTATGGCCAACCAAACTCCACCAAACAATGATTCTCTATTTCCCACATGCGAATCCCGCCATTAAAAACTGTGCAAGCGAGACGCAGGCATCGCACTCCCTCTCTCATCAATTATGTTCAAACCCTCCAGCTTCCGACGGAGCCATATTCCCACTAATGACCGTTAGAAAATTGAAATAGGGTTCTGACTGAATTCTAATCTGATGAAAAATGATTGAAATTGTCTATGGGAAATGACTGTCGCTTTTTACAAAGGTGTTAAATCCATACAACTTTAGCGCCTCGCAATTATAAATCGAAAAATATAATGAAAACATTCAGAATTCTTTAAAATAAGTTAACTACTTATCATGGTCGAAATCAGATGAGCATCGATATGTTACACATGTCATGGGCTACACCATGATATGTTTAATAACAATTTAAATGAACAATACTCGTAAGTTATCATTTTGCCCAAAAAACCAACCAAACTCATTTTAAAAACGAAATAATTAGCAAATCTTAAAAGTCATTATTCTAAATTGAATTTGGATATTTTGAATAGAGGGGGAGGTAGTCAATATTGTAAGTGCCTAATCTCTGTTTGTCCAGATGTTCAAACATTTGACCTCAATGATTTGATAGGTAAACACACTACCCCATTTAAATTAAGTTTGTAGCATGACATTTTGTAATTTTAATCTTTTATGTTGAGATTGAGAACTGCTTTGTTTTAGATTTTTAGTTGGTGCTCTGAATAGGGGTAGGTTAGGTATCATTCATTACATAATAACGACCAATGTGGCGCGGTGGGCGAAGGTCCGCCTGCAGCGCAAAAGGGTGCGTGTTCGTTTGCTGCATTGGGATAGATGTTTATATGATCTGCAAATATTTGTTCCGGGTGTTCTAAGGTTTTTTTATGTAACTTTAAAAAATATATCTTAATATGTATTGTATTATGTATATCAATCATCTAGTAGCCAAGCCCTGCTTATTTTGGGGCAAGATGATGCTGAGTGGATTGTTTAGCATTATTTGTTTATTTATTACACATGTTTCAAGCTAGCTTTGTGTTTTGTAATAATAATTTTATTACTTAGTCAAAACAAGATAAGGAAGATGATCCTCATTAGTTATTGTGCTTTAATAACCAATTTTTATTTAAATATGTAATTAATATTTAAAACGCTCAATTAACTACCATTTTTGTTATTAGAAAGATTTTATTTTATTAGAACATGCAGTATTCTATCTAAGTAGTAGGTTGAATGAATCTTTACAGAGAGGATGGATATAGATAACTCAAATTAGAAGCGCTTTAATCTAAATTAGAGATGAGTCCGGTATTCAATAACTAACTCAGTACCTGTTAGCATGGTCCTAAAATATCTAACGCTATTGTAAAATCCGCATACCGCTAGGGAATAACTGTGCAAAGCGAGCATCGCGCCTAACCGACCGTGAGCCATAACTACCCAACGCTTCAATACCTATACTTACCTAACTATCATCTACGCATAGGTACTAGCGGACCGTTCACCCGTAAGGTTATGTAGCTGCAACAAGTATTTGGTATTTCTAACCAAATCGGTTAGATGGTATTTCTAACCAAATCGGTTAGATGGTATTTCTAACCAAATCGGTTAGATGGTATTTCTAACCAAATCGGATAGATGGTATTTCTAATCAAATTGTTTAGAAATATATTGGGTAGAAATCAGAACAGGTATAGAGTATTGTAACGTTATTGGGTACCAGTTGGTACTAGCGGTATTGAAAAAAAATACCCAACTAATAACCGGTAGCCAAAATATCCAATAACTCCCATCCTTAATCTAAATCGCAACTGGGCCATTTTCAAAAGCCCTTGTCATTGCTGACAAAACATTGAAGGATTTCACATTTCAATGAACGCCGGAGTATACTCAAATCGACGAAAGCACTTCAAAAGCCCAAAGCACCATCGATTTAAAACAGGCAACGTTTGACAGCCGAATTTTAATATTTCAAGTTGTGACGGGAAGTGGCGGCGATAAGTCGATGCCTTGATAGGAAGGCCTGACCCGCGACGCGATAACGGGCCAGGGGCGCACAAACGGCCCCATTTTGAATCATATTATATACAAATAGTTTTGTGACGCATGTCCTGATAGGAAACGCATAGGTAATCTGTTTTGGAAGTCAAGTAGAGATTACAAGTCAACGTCGTATTTGAATTTGGGTTGCATAAAAAACTTACCGTTTTTGTTTTTGACACCTTTTAGAGCAAAAGATCTGACAGGGCTTATAGCTAAAATTTATGTAACTTAAATTAGCCAAAATTATTAATAGTTTCTTGACTGAACGCCAAAATATAAGTAACCAAGCAAATAAAGCAAGCTGGCCGATTCAGATGTATTCCTGAGTAAAACACTCTATTTATCAATTTTGCTGCTCATTGGCTGAATTTAATTACGAAAAATAACAAAAAATAAATTAACCAATGAACGGCGAAAATACTAGTGATACTCACAAATACGTCGACGACTGAATCGAACGAAAGTGTAGGTAGCCGAGCGGCTTAGTAACCTACAGTACATACTACATAGTTTATTGGTCTTTATTCTCAAAGATATACAATTGCCGGCTTTACACAGAGACTATCGCACGTGAAACAGCAATTGTGCGCGATAGAGCTGCGTCTAAAGGCCGCTATTGGTAGTGTTGTAATATAAAAATGTCAGGAATAATAAAAACAGGAAATAAGAATATATCAATCAACGAGCGTTATCAATCGCCTACTTTACAAGTACGCAACAAACACGAGGTCAGCCCTCTACGCAGTCTGAAATCTGAAGAATTATTCATCTGATGAATTATACATAACTGCAGCAAAACAGTGTCAATGAATATAAAATTCAATTTCATATTCACTGGGACACTAGAGCCTCGTGTAGTTCTGAAATTTAAAGTCTTATTTCTTGTGGGAAAAAGCGAAAATCCCTTGACGTGTTTGGGAATTTGTTATTTAAATTGAAGCGATTTCGTCACTGATATATAACAAACGTGCTGTGTTGAATGCTCTTTGATTTGTTTATGAAAGGAGTTTTTTTACATCCTCCTTATTCTTTATTTGAAAAGACTTTCAATAAGGGGTCCACTACCTACGTTCTTTTATCCATCAGCTGCCTGCCATCTTATTAACCAGTTCAGTTAGTTCCTTACATAGTCCACTATTGAGTATTTTTTGTTTGCTATCTATTGCGTAATTTTTTTTCCAAACACAAAATTCATTACTTCGTTTTATTTGCTACAATTCTTAAAAGTGATACCCACAACCGGGACAGTCAAAATTATTCAATCATCAAAGCATCGTTATACTCTTCGCAATCAATTAGCATCTATCAGTCTTATTGCAAGACCCCTTGTAATAGGACCGCTAACTAACACGACTCACAAATACGTACAATTTCTAAAAACGTAATATACAGCTCAAAGATTGTAGCTTATTACATGTCTGTTAAAAGCAGACAAAATGTAACAAGAATTGATACCCATCGGCGGCCGACCGCAAAGCGAGCCGGAAAAGTAAAAAGTTTATCGGAAAAGAAGTCTTTATCTGCGGATAAGTGGCGGCAGCGAATCCACTGTCCAATGCAGGATCTTGATTCGACCAGAAATTTGATAGATAAGAGTACACTTGGTAATTTGTCGAGCTAGAGTATGTTGCTTTAAAATAGTTTAAATCATTTTCAAAGGGCTTGATGATAAAATATAACAATGATGACTGTAAAGTAACGTTATAAAAATATGTATTTCATTCTGAATAATATATTTTTTACTTTAGTGTGGATAACACTTCAACAGATGATGATAAAATATAAAAGATTATTTGCAGCTCAATAAAATAAAAGAGAAAAAAAATAGGTAGATTAGTTTTACAACAAATTATTTTCAGTGATATAACAATCATGAGTGTAAAGTAACGTTATAAATCAGTTTTTAGCAAAAGCTGATCATTGTTTGGATAAAGAAATTAGTAGAACGAAGAGATAGTAAATCGAAGTAGGTCCTACATAATGTATAATTTGCGTTCCAAAATGAAACGAGCTAAACAAGCACTGAAACACATTATAACGTCTTGAAAGACCTGGAGGGAGGAGAGAGTTTCTAAAGGTATCTCAAATCACAACCCCAGCGCCATAATGGAAAATTATCACCCCGCGGACAAAGGGACAAAAATGCCCGTAAAATATCAATGTCGAAATGTAATACGCAGCGTGTCGCTCCACCATTAGCCGGCGAATTGGGGTCAATTGATGTTTGTCCATTCTCGTTACGGCGGCCATATTTGAAATAATTTGGAAATGGAACGGACTGCGAGTTTGAATTTGGAACGCATCGAGACTGTCGATTTTTATCGAGTTAGCGGCGCGTAATGAAGTTTGCACTCGGTTATAAAACTGAAAATCATATTTTATTAGCTTTTATTTTATAATCGAATTTTCACTTGTGGTTTCCATTTTAATTTTATTATCATGGCATTTGAAACTATTTTTAATTTAACTAGCTTCTGCCTGCGGCGTCTGTCCTACATAAATAAAATAAAGTAAGTATATAACATAAACACTACACAGTTAGGTATAGCCACTGCTTTGCCTTCTCTTTATAGAAACTGTAGTTATATGATCTTAAATAAATAAATAACAAATAATTCTGGTCAATACACAGCATAATCTAGGCCCAAGCTATGCTAAGCTTGTGTTATGGGTGGTTGAGGTAAAGATGACTGATATACAATACAATATACATACATACATCATAATATAATATTTATATTATTATAATTACATATATAGATATATTTTATCATACATAGAAAATACATTATGAATGTAAACGGGGTAACTTACTACGAACCTATTTTGTGTAGGAAGAAAACGTCAAAGTACACAAGTTATAATAATAAAAAAACATGTAAATACGAAAATACTCAGGGCATCCATCACAAATATTTGCAGATCATAAAAACAGTTGTCCCAAGAAGGGAATCAAACCCACTACCTCCTGCGTAGCCTTCTAGCAGGCGCGCCACATCGGCTGTCCACTGGTTCGAATTAGCATTAATATTAATTTATGTTTATAAAATAAAATTCATATTCACAAGTTTCGTTGGTATTTTTGATGGCTTATATTAAAAGACCAAATTCTATATTTGAAACCAGTTTTCGGACAATCGGAAATCTAACCAACAACAAACAACTAGCATACCAGAAGCAGATGTCAGTGCAAAATCACTTCCGAGCACGCCCGTTAAAATTCTTATTGTAATCCAAACAAAAAACACACTTTTGTGCCCGAACAATGCGGCAGCTGAGTTTATGAATACAAAACTCGTCTATTCTTCTCTTCGAGTTGCGTTCGAGCGAGGAGCAAATGGTTGGGCCTTTTCTTTACAAACAAAATTCAGTTTTCTACTCTCAAATTTAACGATCAATTTTCTTTGTACGCCATTATTTTTCTAGAGTCTTTAGACAGAGGCTCAACACAATACTATTCTAGAATTCTGTGGCCATACTATAAGCTTGGTGCATTACAGTTTATTTCAGAGATTTTACACTTCTGCACGCGGCTTAGCATCTGTTTGTTTTTCTTTATAAAAACTAGTAAGTTCCTTCCTAGCTAGGATACAAACAAAAGCACCTATATCTTCTTGCTCAATTCAGCCGTTCAGAGGGGAAAGACGTTTTTGACGAGGGAGAGTTACTCTCACCTTGATTTATCATAATATGTAATATTGTACCTATGTAATGTACAAATTGTACAATGGAACTTTGAAGATAGATTTTACAACATTTTAGAAGACGTAAACTACCCTAAATGGTGTAAATAGTTACAGAATAGTTGGAAATAGTACAGTTCATGTTGATGTTATGGACTAATTTTCACTTTGTTTTCTTTTATGTGGTAATTAAATTTCGTTAATTAGATGCAATTGTTCTGTGAATGGACGTGATTACTTCCGGATTCTTTAAAACTTTTCTTGAAAATCTTTATTCTAGGAGTACCTACCTACAAATCTATTTATTTATATATTTTGTAAATTATTTTTTAGTGCTAGATAATTTGTATTTTGTTAACAATAATGACTTGACACAAGTTGGAGATATTTGATGTATAAGATTTTCATGTTTATGTTAATGGTCATATTTTTAGTGGAATTATCTATTATTTATTTACTGACTTGAACGATTTTTTTTTTATCTCGAATTCCATATGACTTTCCAAACAAGTTTTAAGACACTAACCTAACTAGAGTTGCCGTGAATAGTGCATGGAAAATAATCGAATAGCGAATAATTATTCGCTTTATCGATTTTTATATCGGCTTATATTCTCCAACATCGAAATCAATAGGTAGGTACGTAACGTAAGTACGTAAATTATAAATATTTAAGAAAAATATCTAATATTCGGTTGTAAAATATAAATTATTATTATATGTATGATATCATCGACTCGATGGACCGACGACATCGTAGCGGTCGCAGGGAGTCGATGGATGGAGGCGGCTCAGGACCGCTATTTGTGGCGTCGTACGGGGGAGGCCTATGTCCAGCAGTGGACGTGTATAGGCTGATGATGATGATGATATAATAAAGCATGCTTTACATTGATTCTCGTAATAAAATGAAAAGAAATAATTAATCCTTTTCTATTTTACGAGAATCTAACGATTACATTTTCTATGATTTTGAGAAGACCATAAATATATTAGGCTTGAGACTTATTTATCGTCACCGATAAAAGTTACAGGTATAGAAAATTGGCTGTATTTCACAGTGACAGAAGCTAAATATATCTGTGACTGTTTCACAGGCAGTGCCAGTGTCACGAGTGCACGAATTTATATCGTTGTTATTTTATTAGGTACCTACACAATATTTCGCTTCAGCTAAATAATATCGCTTCTATATTCTCTCTTTGATAGTATCACTAAGTTAGAATGAGACACACCTAGTATTTTATACTTGGAAATTTGAAATGTATACCGCAATGTAACAAAGTTGTTACAGTGCGATATACACATACAATTCAAGAAGAATTTTCGTTACGTAGCGGTACTATTGCTGTAATAAATATATTATTCAATCAGTAAAACAATGAATTTGTACGTGATTGGTAGAAATACTAGATAGTATTTTGTCACAGGTATTTGTCACAGATATTTTCCAGTCACAGTAACGTAAGTCACAGGTATCGGATTTTACCTAGTACAACCCAAGACTAAAATATATTATTCTTAAACCAGTTTCACATACATAAGTATTTTAAAATAATTAATATTTTCTAATACAGTGCTGGCAACCCTTTTTTATTAACTATACTAATACAGTGCTTGTGTCATTTATCGGTCAAAATATGAAATAAAAACAATAGTTCGATTGTTCAATAAAAATTTTAGTTCTTGTATGTAAATGTGAACTGTTAATTTTTCATAGAATAGCGAATAATACAAACAATTATTCGCTATTTGACGAATAATAAAAATGGCGAATAATTTCGAATAGCGAATATTCGCGGCAACTCTAAACCAGACGAAAAATGTTATATTGGTGCCTAATATAATTTTGAGAAATAACAATTTTAAAGCGTATGTAACCATGCATAGAAAAAGTCATGAAAAAGAGCTATGTATGTAGTTCATTTCAATTCGCAATATCCCGATGTACCACACTCAGGATAAGATGAGAGGCACCGATCCTTTGAGGATGTTGAGGAGCGGCTTTAGAGTACAGTCAGCCGCGAGGCTAGAAATCAGAAAACAATAACGCTTTGGTATTTCTTCTGTGTCGATGGTGCTACAACCTAATTTTTCTCTGTTCAACAATCGCTGTGCTTGGCTTACAGTTCAACAAGTTCATCCTTAAAACTGTTTGCTGACTGTACCTAACCGATTCTCTTGAATGTAGGCAAGGTAAGGTGAGTAAAGCATCTTTAGACATGATGACCAGATACCACTTGAGATATCCTTTTCAAGTCTTCGGAGGGTAGAAAATTTGAATTTTACCCCTAAAGGTAAACCTCTCGTAACGGGCGTTTTGTCTTTTTTATTTTAAAGTAAAACTGGGTCTTTACTCTCTATAGTTGAATTATTGTATACACGTGGCTTCACTCGATGTTTGAGGATAACTTAGTTATATGTATAAATAATGCTTAATAATCCGATCATTCTATACAAGAAACATAAAGAATGACACACGTTGATATGTGTACCACTACCTGTACTAAGGAGTCAGAAGATTGCTTGTTTTGAAAACTCATTTAGGTATTGATTTAGGTTCAAAAAGAAAATGACTGTATTTATCGATTTTAGAGTTAAAAGATTTATTTAGTAAAACATTTTGTTAATTTTATAAATAACAAACAATGGCAACTCAGAAAATAATGGTTTGGTTACAATAAAAATTTTGAATAGTTTCTGTTTCAAATATTTAATTCAAGCTTCAAATAAATACAAACCTACATTTAATGAGGACTTCTGTATGGAATAATTAACACTACAGCCATGTAATGTAATGTATTGAAACCGAAGCCCTCAAGAAAGTAGCAATGGAATTTGAAACGTAAACAGTTTGTGCCCTAGACGAAATAGCTTTGTTTATAAATATAAACAATATATCAGGTAACGCTGTACCTAGTACCACCTACCTAGTACATTCACATAAGCTTACCTATAGAGTCAGTAAATATTTATAACGTTACGAATTTGTATGTTGTTCGAGCTGCCTGTTTAAGGTTGTTTGATTCACTCACGAGTTCTACAATAGGTAAATAAAACTAGCTGAGTAATTTAGCAGAAAGTACTATAGCATTTTCTATGAACCCACGATAACACTAACTAGACAGTAAGTTTTAACCCATAAGTAGGTTGTATTGTTTGTACAATAAATGAGTTTGTAGAACAGCTACGCGCCGTGACGCGCCGTTAAAAAACGTTGCTTTATGTCGATTCTTGAACAACCAACGTTCAACCATCTCGTCATTCTTTTCCAAGAAATCAGCGTTTTGTCGGCGGCCTAGCCGTTTTACAAACAAACATGCTGATTCTACGATGCATATACGAGATGAGATGTGAATCGAATCGCTTCGCTACTGCTGTATATCATCTTTAGACATGATGTGGCGATTGTAACTTTTATTGTTTTAGTGGCCCGAGATGGCCACATATTGGAACTTGTTGTGTAGGTTAGTAGGTACCTACTTTATCCGTAGAATTGAAAGTAATTGGACATTTTTCATTTTGATGCACCATGAGATGAATCTTACTTAGCTAAGATTAATTTTGTTCAGGTTGATGAGCTTAGAAGAAAAAAACAATTATTTACATGAAAAAAATGTCATGTCTTCATGTTTCTAAATGTTTTTGCCCTAATAGTGGTAATCCTTGGAAATCCCAATGTCCTTGTGCCTTCGCGAACAGGATCCGAACGGGAACCGAACCCGCGAACACAAATAGCGCACATCTGCCGCGCACGTGCCCGCATAATGGGACGTATGGGAACCAACCAGCCCACCAGACGGACAGATGTGACTTGTTGGGTTAAAAGTTAAAACTTAAAGGAGTTAGTATAGCAAAATCACTATTTGACGATGATCCTACTTGCATATTATTAAGGTCAAAGTTTGTGAGTATGGGTGTTTGTTCCCCTTTCACACAAAAACTACTGAACTGATTGGGCTGAAATTTGGTACCTATGGGTATAGTTTGGGTCCTGAAATAACATAGGTATAGGTTACTACTTTTTATTCCGATAAAACGCGGGTGAAAGCGCAGGCAGCAGCTAATTCGTTATAAAATCTATGTATTGTATTTGAATAGTGTTGTACCTAGAAAAATATTAAAAAGACGTTGATAGGTCAGTATTTTATTCGCGGTTTATTTTTCAATAAATATTTTCAAAATCATGATGTGTGCCCCAACCTCATTTTTCGGTAGTAGTCCTGTTACACCCTTAAAATATTTTATAGTGCAGTTCTTCACAGCTTCCATCGGTTAACTCGCCAGAAAATTATTCTATGAGCTTTGGATTGTTCGTCGGTCATAAGGATTTTCATCATCCTCGAACCTACTTTAAAAACAGAGGAGGTTCTTCATTTTCTTTAGATTTTTTATGTTGTTAGTTATTCGTACCTTGTGCAATAAACCGATCATGTAAAAGTGTGATTTCACTTTATGGGATAAAAAAACAAATGTTAATTATTATGCAGGAATTTGAAGTCGGTTTTTACCTTTGATTAAAATACCTCCCGACTTCCTAACCTTCTAAAACATTCAACTTTGGAATTTTTAGACAAAATTTTGATGTTATCCGTTGACTTGTCAAGTTGAGAAGCCTGTCTCTATAAAGGTCTCTTTCACAAGGGTTTTTTTGTATGTTAAAACAAAATAATTGGAAACTGTTCAAATCTAATATCACGTTACGTAAACGTATGAGTGACTGATAACAGCTGCCCTTGATCCATTGATAACAGTGATAATTGTACAAATAGTTGGTACCTACTACCTACATACCAGAGTGTGGGCTGTGTTGTGTTTGACACACAAACTAATGTCATATAAAACTGAATCAATCGACAGAATTCAGAAGAGTCCCTAAATCATGTTAATTTGTCCATTTACAAAATCCTTCATAAAGAGCGGCCAGGCACGTCCGAGTTTTGTCTGATTGTCTATGGATAGGGGTATACGATTATCCGAACGCGTTTGACCTTAATATGTATTTGTAAACTACACAAACTATCTTTGAATAGTCTAATGCGCCTATCCATAGACAAAATTTGATCAGAAAATCAGACAAAAATCGGAAGTGTAAGGCCGCCCTATATATTTATTGGGAAACTCTCTAGGATGCAGCGGAAGTAATGTAATTATTATAAAGGTGAATGAAAGGTTGTGAAGATCTGTTTGTCATGATTACGAGATATTAGCGCCAAAACTGCTGAATGGAAGGAGATTAAATATTAGATTTTGAATGATATTATAGAGTTTTTATCCGGGAAAACCAGTCTCTAGCCGAGGAGATACTTTTAGGTTGGTTAACATACTATAAATGTCAAAGTTTGTATGGATGGATGTATGGATATTTGTTACTCTTTCACGCAAAAACTACTGAAACGATTAGGCCAAAATTTGGTATGGGTGTAACTTGGGATTGTTCTGGAATTATATACAGGCTATTTTTATCCCGATAAAACGCGGACGAAGGCGCGGGCAGCAGCTAGTTATGTATAATTAGACAACTTCAACGAAGCCCAATTTTGATTATGATCGGTATCACCGATTAGTGATGAAATAAAAAATTTGATAAAAATAACTTACCAGTGTCTTCAGTGTTTTCCCCCGCTTCGTAACCAGCTAATGGACTGCAGATGATATTTTCTAATATTAACTGAAACAAAGAGTATAACTTGAGTGAAAACATCCCACTCACACAGAAAAATACAAAAAGTTTGGAATTTTGGATGCTGTACATACAGGGTGGATTTTGACTCTTGGAGTTTTTTATAAAATGTATGGGAAAGACATGTATGTATGTGTATGATATAGAACCAACCTCAGCAGTAGGTATAAGAACAAGCAGGATAGATTGACATCAAACATTTTCGTGTAAAATACCAATTTTCATGCGAACTGTAAAATTTTTTGAAAGTTTGTGAATGAGAATGAAAATTTCTCTCAAAAATATATCTCAATGCCTGTTTATTAAAAAGGAACAATTTTAAGGGTTAAGCTCGCCTTTACCATTAATATTCTATAAGTATATTTTATCGTGCAATAAAGAATTAAGAAAAAAATATTGGTTCACCTGCAGAGCATGGATATTTTTTTGTTTTTGCGTCGGAATCAGAACTTCATAAGTACCTAACATAACTCTGATACAATGTCATAGTTTCGTTAAACCAACTATAATTTTAAACTCGAGATAGTCGTACTTAGTTGTAGTAGTTATCAAAGCAGGCGCGCGAGCTATGCGGCGCGGCAGGGCGGTGACGTAATCACGACACAGTACGTCGATGGGTTCCTCCTATGGGACTAAGGCCATTGTCCTATTATACCTACCTAAACACTGAACTAAGGGTCGGTCTTACGTGTACATATATTGTTTTACAATAAATAATGTAAGTCCCTAATGTAAAGCAAATACAAGTCAGACGGACCCTTAGTTCAGTGTTCCCACCAAAGTTGGTGATTATGGCAACACCCTTGTTTGGGATAGGCACGTTCAGCCATGGATGTGGGCTGATGGGAGGAGAGCGAAGCGCTCTGCCTGCATCGCTTCTCTATTATCCATTGACGACATCATTACATCATCATCATCTCATCATCAGCTTTATATAAGTCCACAGCTGGACACAGATGAGCGTCATAGTGCCCTGTATTCAGCTTGCCGCATTCAGCATCTATCTGCAGTCTTTCACAGGTCATCGTTTGTTACTAGGTACTTCATGCCAAAACTACTGAACGGATCCGGCTGAAATATATGTATGTACGTCCACAACTGAACGTGATCCAAGTGGTGATGTTAAAAATACACAATAGCGAACTACTGCCCTTCAAGCAGATTCCCTTAATCGGTTCTTACCACATCCACGGGTTGAGTTGGAGGAGGGGGTGATTCTTACACCAACCGCCCAGGCAAGAAAAAGAAACTCTCCTACTGAATAAAAAATAATTGACGTCATAAAAATAATGTTCAGTACATCATCTCAGTGAGATCTGCCCCCAGCAACCGGGCACGCAGCGGGTCCATACATCTGTCCTCCTGCCCCTATTGAACGGGACCCCATTGTACCAGGCACACGTGGCCGTGGTTTTTTTAGGTCGGTTTGGCTCTTTCAATTCTTGAACTAAGTAAAGCTCTGGTATTGTCGATATTGGATTTTGAAAATTAGAAATATACGACTAATGAGAAAGGGAGATGTGGAAACAATGAAGGATTAGCTTTCTGTGTCTATTTTAAATGCTATTGTAATTAGTTAAGCTGCTGGCAATCCGAATTAAATAAATAAAGAAAATCAATTAGATAGGGTACCTTATCTGTTTGTAAGTATTGTCCACGTGTGCAAGGTTCCTTAAGAAGCGAAAACTGTAGAAGCTGCACTTTGCTTCCTAGAAAAGCGCCCACTAGAAATTCCTTTGAGCTTAGTAAGTAGTTAGTAGTGTTAGGTAGTTAGGTAATAAATTAGGTATATGTAACATTTTGACTGCATCACCTCCGCCTGCCGCCTGATGAGATGATAAATAAATTAAATAAATAATTATCACTGATTTTGGTGTGGAAAAAGACCCAGTTTTGGAGTGACGTGTTCAGCAGTGGACGTGCTGATTAATATTCCTTTGTAAGTTGTAATATTATAACATTTAAAAGAAGAGGACTTTAACTACCAAGTCTAAACATTTCTCTCAACTCCGACATCTTAAACATTCGAGCCAAACCTTATAAACATACAGTAATGAATGATTTCGAACTGTTATCGCTATTAACAAACGAGGTCTATACTATACCTACCTACCTAGGTACTATAGGTACATACATACAGTAAGTACTATCACTATCAGTTTATCAAGAGTCACAGAATAAGTGATAGTGTATGGGGTCGGGAGGGCGTGTAGTGTAGTACATACATTACATACCTATTACGTACCTACTGCTTAAATATTGGGCTTTGTCAATCGTTGTATGAGGTCTTGATTATTTTAGTTAGACTAGTTACATTCTTTGCCATCTTGGTGGTATAAATAAACGTAGGTAGGTAGATATGTACCAAAAATGTTTGATATGCAGGTCCTCATAGAAATGTCCTGCAAAATGCAAACGTGTTGGCACCCTACCGCAGAGTCACGGGCACTGCCAAGGTTCAATCGTTCAATATTCCTGAAATACGATCTATTTTTAACAGAACTCACCGTTTTTCCTCTAACGAAAAAAGCTGCAACTGTTTATAAACGACCGCCGCCATTTTTACTCTATTTTAAAATAGCAAAAGTTCTAAATTGAAACACTTCGTTCGAAAATAGACACGCGCACTTTTTGACGTCTAATTTGATAAAAACCACTACAGTTTTTATGGAAAAAGAACAAATATCGCGAACGACCATCTCGGTTGGAGTGCATTGTTAAACTGACAGATTTTTGAATGAAGAATGAAGCAGCTGAATGGAATGACTATCAGAAATAGTCGAACTATCGAAGGGAGGCATGACCGCGTGAGCGCGGAGCGGTTTAAGCGCTTTAAGCATAACAATTATCAGTTCGTTATTTTTAAAATAATACCTACATAGATTTACCTGCCTATTAGGCATATTCATCAGTCAGGACCGTCATTTACTATTTGACGTGACATACATAGTACATAAAATTAAAAGCTTTGACAAAATAATACGAAGTAGAAAATTCAACACCCGAAAAAATTCCCAGATTTACGACGGACAGCGCTTTTAGCGCTGAAACCGCTGGATTGCGCCACGCCCGCCCCGCGCCGCCGTCACCGCTGACCAATAGCGTACGAGCATGCGAACTACGGCGCGGCGCGACGGCCTGCGGATATCAATCTTTTGTTGTTTTATTTTATTCGTGAATTTTAGAAGCAAATTTTTTATAAATCCTTTTTTTAGAATCGAATATTTGTTCGATTTTAATAGCTATTCAATTCCAGGTACGGTATACGCGAGCACTTTTTGTTTAAGTTAGGTAAATAAAGTTGTACAGCGGTACGATCTGAATATGCATCACAGTGCGTATATGTATTTATTAAAGTTGTAACAATAAATTTCAAACATCTTAGTACCTTATCTATGCATCCGATGTAATTTTGGTCTATTCTATCGTATACAAATTACTGTCTAGCTAGGCAGTACTACGGCATAGTTAGCTAGCCGTGTGGAATGTCAGTAAGCTTTATATTATACCTACCTGCATCATACCTTGATGGTATGGTACTACCTATTGACAAGACAAGAGTGAACAGGTGTCTTCTAGACCTTCGTGATACAACGTCGTCGACCACATCATCACTTTCCATCATGTGAGATTGTGGTCAAACAAAGGTCTTTATACTATTAAAAAAAACTACTATCTATTAGAGTACAAAAAATTTACTATATTATTTAATTATAGTAGGAAATAAAAAACACAAATTTATGCAAAAAGCAAGCATAATAAGAAGTTACGTAAGTAGGTACCTACATACAAGGAAAGTTCTTGATATTACCGGTAAAATTACCTTGATCTTATTAAAACATCGGCGTAGTGAATTTCAAACAAACTTAACTTAAACCTTCCGGTAATTTTACTCCTGAGTTTCAGAAAACAAGCAAAATCAGTAATTTACGAATTCTGAACTCCCCAAAAATGTCGCGACGTAAGACACAACCCTCCATTTAAAAGTTTTTTTCATCAAAATTACTTTGAAGATGTCACCTTGCTCTTGCTCTTAGAAATGGGGGCACGCGAATTTGCCCTCTTTAGGGCATTTTTAGGGTGAAATTGTTTCGGAGCTATGTTTTTGATGTGAAAATAAGGAAAATGCTGGTATCTACTAACCTACTTTGGTTGCAGATGTTCAGCTGTTTTTGTTTTATGATTGTTATTTGCTGCTACTGATAGAGAGGAATGAAATTCCTTACTGTACAGACCGACCGACTCGTTCGGCTTATTTCAATATCCACGGAGCGTTCTGGCAGTATTAAAAGAAAAATATTAAATCTAGTTTGTACTAGTTTATACAAGAGTACCTAGTAAGTTTTTGGTTAGTTATTGACCTCTTTCCAGATGAAATGAGATGTTAAGAGGTAAAAAAAATGTTTATTTCTATAACTTATAAATTAAACATACATACATTGGTTTGGAGTCCCCCTTTAAGCAAAATTTGCTTGTATTGGAGGACACCGCTCTTATCAAAAATAATAACCCACACATAGAGGTGGAATGACGACCGATGTGACGCGGCGGGTGAATGACCGCCTGCGACGCTGAAGGTTGCGGGTTCGATTCCCGCCTTGGGACAAATGTTTGTACGATCTGCAAATATTTGTCTCGGGTGTTCTGGGTATTTTCTATGTATAATAAAAAATATCTATCCATGTAATATATTGTATTATGTATATCAGTCATCTAGTACCTATAACACAAGCTCTGCTTAGCTGGGGGCTAGATGATGTTGTGTGCATTGTTCAACATTATTTATTTATTATTTATTATTATAACACATCCCTCCCTCTGATCAGAGCCAATAAGGTGCTTATCTAGTAAATGCCTAGATAAGCTCCTTAGATTAACAGCTTTCACCAATCCAGCAGTTGACTACAATACAAAATTTGTCTTAGATGTCCTGTCAGTTCAATTTACAAATTTATTGTATTTGAAAATATACAATCTTTTTTTTAGAAAGCGTTTATAAAGTGGTTTCTTATGTCAGTAAAAACTTTTATAAAGAGTTGTTAAAATTTCTTTCTACGACAATACAAAATGACTGTCCTTGTTTTTATTATTTTTCTTTTATAGGCATTTGTTTCATATCTTTCTATTATAACAATAGTCTATGCTAATTCAGGGTTCGAAATTTCGAATCTCATGTTAGCACTAGGTACATAAAACGTATCTCAAACGTGTATGAACTAGAGCTCTGGCTAAAGCGTCCATAAGGCAGTGTTCCTGCCATTTGCTGAGAGCATAATTACGGCGCCGTTGCCAACACAGTATTTGCATTAGAGGTTTCCGTCAACCATTTTAAAATCAACCTTACTCTGTCTTTTTAACGTCCAAAATACAATGCGGTATTCTTACAGCGTGAAGGCTGAAGCTGAAAAGGGAAAATGAACCGAAGGTTTTTGCGTAGTCTAAATTGAAAGGAGTTTACAGAGGCATAATACTCAGTATTTTTTGCCTGAGACTTCTTAAAAACTCACATGGAAATGAACTGAGAGGTTGCGCTTAAATAAGTATTTCACGTATGTATAAGCTAAATGTTAACTTACTTATCTTACCGCTGATCAGTAAATAAACATTTGGTTAGAGCAATGCTACTTATTGGTTTGAAAAGGCATTTGTTTGAATCGTACGTAAGGTAATAAATAGAAATACTAGACTACTGTATATGACCCTTACTAGATAATACCATAATAAGATAGGGTAGCTTTTATATATTGCCAAAGTTTAATAAGATCTGTGTGGCATTTTTATTTATATATTAAATTTTATAAAGTTTAACGTTAATTAAAACAAACTAGCTAAGCACATATTTTAAAAATAAATTATTTCAACCAAAATCACCTTTTTAATAAAGTCGAATTAACAAAAACACTATTTCACAAAAACGACTCCAACAAATTAAATGAAACCCCACATTAATTATATTTTAATTTAATTTCGGCGAAAAATCTTGCGTTTAATATAGTAAACATTGTTTTTGGCAGATTATGGGCTTAGCTTGACCGCCATTACGGCCCCTACAGCGCGTTATTGCGGCCAGCGGCTCCCAACATTTCCTGTTTCACGAGATAAAACGTGTTATAACATGCTTACAACCCATTTAGCATACTCCTCATTATCTAATGTTTCATATTTTTACATTAGATTTATCTAGTGAGTTATTGGCGTTTAATTTACTTTGGCATTTTATACAAAAAGGCGGGTTAAAAATTTATTTTGAAATTTCTTGACATGCTTAATTTAAAAAACACTGAACATTAAGCTACTTTTTCGTAAAAGCATGGAACTTGGTACATAATATGTATTTGCTTCTTTTATGTTTGTTTTACTTAATATGATACCTACTCGTAGATGATTAATTTTATCTTGTAAGTGTAAGCCCAAGATAAAATTAATCATAAAAGTTTACATCACCTTACACTGTAAGGTAATGTAAACTTTACTTACCTACTTTACATACCTATTTAATTAACATAATTAAATAGGTATACATATGTGTGCTCAGCGCAAGGTCTATAGTGCTACTTAATTAGCAAGATTATAAACACCTCAGTACATCTAAATAGAATAGAATGTACCTGATGTTTTAAATGATTTGACTATTGACTATAAAAATAAATACAACAAGAAAAAATTAAAACATTTCAAACTTGCTCCTTTTGATAACATAATTAAAGACTTATATTGAGTATTTAACAAAAACATATTTAGTTACAATTCTCTTCATGGTTCTATTTACTAGGTAGGTAAGGTAGGTACTACCTAGGTTACCTATTTAAAAAATCTTAAAGTTTACCTCACAATTCACAATCACAATGCTTGATACACTATCTTTTGTAACAGGTATGGTAAGTGTAGATGTACTGCAAAAGGTACGCCAATAACAATTAGCACTTGTAATGAAGCTCACAAAACTTTACGAACGTTTCAGAATGGCTGCAGAGTTCATGCCGTTCATCGAAGATTAGATTAACAATGGATCCTTGGAAGGATTTCACGTTATTCTTCAACTCAAAGAGAGATGCTACCCTACCTACGCTTGATATCTTCAAGAAAATAAGAGGAGAAAGAGACACCAGCTGGAAACATATCAAAAGGGAGCTATATATAATATTGACTTATATGACAGAAAATTTAATTTTTGTTGGAAGTAAAAATATCTTTAGTGTCATATAAAAGAGATAAGAATAGGAAAGGAGCCTATATTAGTAGTTATAGCTGTAGCTATTAGGCCAATTTGAGTCACACGTATTTGTTGGCAGAATACCTAAAAAGTTTTAATACATTAAATATATAATAATTATATCTCCGTAGTAAATAATCAGTAGGTGATATTATAAAGGTGCTGTTAACAACAGGCAAACTGATACATTTCGCCACCATCAGGACGCGGAAGGCAACCCTAGATTGCGCCTCACTCCGGATGTATGGACAGGGCGGAATGTTGCCATACCTTCCGGTTGCGAATCTGCCATTTTGTCTTTTATTCCAGCTTTGATAACGTGAAATTATCGAATATTTAACCTAAATTGTCGCTGTATACGACTTAAAATATGCTAATGTGCTCAGGCACAGGTATTATTAACAATGTTCAGATTTGCTATTGTAACGTGGTTGGAGGGTACCCGGACAAAATAATTATTTAATAAATAGTGCTTGACAATACACAGCATCATCCAGCCCCAAGGTAAATGCAGCAGAGCTTGTGTTGTGTGTGGGTACTAGATGACTGATAAACATGATACAAGTACATTACATTGATATTTTTTATTTATTATACATAGAAATACCCGGAACAAATATATGCAGATCGTACAAACATTTGTCCCAGAGCGGGAATCGAGCCGCAGCTTCCTGCGTCGCAGGCGGACCTTCGCCCACCGCGCCTCATCGGTCGTCAATTTTTAAATCTTATAGGTTTTTCATTAAAAAAACCACATACCGCCCCAAAACATCAAAAAAATACAACTGATGTATGTAGTATGTAGGCAGGATCGCAGACTCTGCCAACTACACCCTAGAGACTCAAACGTATTAATTTCGAAAATAGGTCAACACAGCGCGACCACATCAAAAAATATACAAAGTCAAACCTAAAAATTCCTTTACCCGGATGGCAACCGGATAAAAAATTCAAAATCCCGGATGAGCGCGGGCTCGTAAACAGCGCTGTGTGATGCGGTCATAATTAAAAGGAAAATACAAAGGTACACAAGATTATATATAAACGGTTATCAAATTAAGTATGTAGGTTATGTGTTTACTCTGAAACTTGTAGGAACGACCGATCATTGACGATCTAGGACTAGACCTTCATCTGAGGAACAACATTAGGTTATACATAAAAAATACAACACTATCATTCAACCTCATAATTCATTTATATAGAAATTTAATAAGTCATGTATAGAGAAATTTAATATCATAGATTTTATTATGTACCTTTCTAATAAAAAAAAATTTTTTTTCTTTGAGTTTAGCGTAAGCTTTCTAGGGCTAGCATTTCCAGCATTATTAATTTAAATTTGCTACATAACTGCTAAGATCACAAAAACTTGAATACATTTTCCTGAACAATTTGCCATTAAACTAAATCCCTTAACATCTACTAAGTATTTACATACCAACGAAACAGACACTCTAATCTTTATTATGTATTTAGTAGCACATCCTGCGGTCCACGATAAAAACATGGACACCCCATTGCGGTGGAAACCGGTAATAACCGGTTAAACCGGCTTAGGGCTGCCACAAATGTTTTACACAAAATTAAATTACAGTCGTTTCATCAAATGACCTGGATTTGGACTCCGAATCAGTGCTTTAATTATAACTTTGCGAGTTTTGTATTATTAGATTTAGTAACAACTGTGGACAAAAAATTTAAGTGAAGAGAATATCAATAACACCTTATTTCTTATTTGATAATAATAACTATGTTTATAGTATAAAATTTGACTTGTCTAAGTGCTTATTTTGTAAGCCTAAAGAAATAAAGTTATTGATTCTGATTCTGATTCTAACGGTATCTTGATATTTGCAATTAACGGTTTGATTAACTTTTTTTGTACATGAGTCCTAACATAACATTATATTTTAAAGAGAACATTGACCTAGCTGTGCTAATTCAGATACAAGGTTGCATACATTTTTAATGTTTTAAAGCATTAAAAAGTGGCCGTAGCAATAGGGACCTATTTAATATTATTAAATAAATAATTCAGTCTCTCGAGTAGAATATCTACTACTAGGTACTGTTAGTACCTAGTAGTAGATATTATATATGTTTTAAAAACCATTTTTGATTGAGCTTTAGTATTTTGGACAAAATATACGCTTCTTACTCAAAGAATTATGCTCCAATCCACACAGGAATTTAGCCGCCGTATTGCCCAGCTCCCTGCGGGTGCCAACCCTAATAGATCCGGTAATAGCCGCTGCTACCCGGACCGGACCGAACCACAGAATATTAGGGTACCTATCGGGTGAGAGATTTTATTTTCATGACCTACATTTTAATCATTGTTTGGTGAACACGTGACTATTACATACGATTGGATTTAAATATTATGGAGCTTGTTTAATAATGATGATGATTATAGAACAACATGAGGATTCGTCGGTGTTTTTCTAATACTATTTTCGTTTACTTTGGTATTAAGTTCGTAATCAAAACCACCGTAGGCAGGGAAAAGAGTACTTATAATAAAACCTGCAGGGCAGCTTGTGTCGAGCTGTTGGTGAGTAGCGACACCACGGGTATACAGAGTGCTCCCGGGGAAGTTCCTGGTTCTCGTCTCCGCTTGCGGAGTGGTACCCCAAGAGAACCAGATTCCCACCTCTTGCTTGCCTTCATTGGCCGGTCTGAGTGGAGTCGCGAGAGATGCATCTTAGGATGTAGACTCGGGGGTGTAAGTGTCTAATGGCGTAATAACAAGGAAGCCCGCTCACGTGTCTTCGTGATGGTGAAATCGGGGCCGCACCTCTCGACACCCCTTAGTCTTTTGCACCGATGTTGTTCCTTAACGGGCATTTACGCCAGCATTTTGAGGAACCCATCCAGCATTCGGCAAGCCACCGTCTGCCGCTTGTAACAGTATTGAGAGTATGTTTATGGCAGGCGTCCATAGTCTCCCCCATAGCCCAATTACCCAGTCCACCCATTCACCACAGTAACATGGCTTTTTTTTGTTATTTTCATTTTCCTTTACAATAGTCTCTATACCTGGCGGATATCATCTTCGGGTGTATCATATTGTGCAACCAAAGATGATACCCGCTATGTGTAGCTCTCGCCTTTACATTAATTCTCATAAAGGGCCTCTGTGCTGTTGGCTTCGGCTCCACGCATGCCTCCCAAAGGGCCGGGTCACTATATGGCCCGTGATCATGGAAATGAGAAACAGAATAATAATAAAACTTTATTCCAGACACAATGATCCATATCTTAGCTATAAACATACAATACAAATATAACTAATTCTGAATGCAAAAATTAAAGCTAAGTACAAAAAATAATCAATATAGGTTTAGGTGGAAATATCCACCCACCGCGCACCGTCGAAATGTAGTTGTGTGAATAAGTCTTTCTGCGAGACTTTTGATGATGAAATTACCTTATGAGTGATAAATTCATGAATAAGTACCTAGATCTAAATTTACCAGGTGATGAGACAGAAAAAATGCACGAAGTGGCCATGTTTACTTTTATGAAAAATTCTTCAAGCAATAGATAAACATAAAAGAAGAGAAGTTCTCAACTCGAAAAGGTAATGTTGTTTATTATTAGACATGAATATAATGTAATTTACTTAAACTCGTCATTGAGGCCGCTTGATTGCATTAAACTTTGTAAGCAACCTGCTTGCTATATATGTACATTATTGTACATATATTTCAGTTAGATCGGATATTTTTTATAGGCAAAAAAACATTATCTGTATAGTCTACTCCGTTCTATGTTTTTTGCTGCACTGTTTTGTGTGAAACAATCGTTTGATGTGCAACTTTAAAGTCCGCTGGTAGGCTTGCGGTCGGTCGGCCGCGCGGACTCGAGTGTTTTGTCCGACTGGAGGGCTGGGCTGGAGCGGTTTCATTTTTTTCAACCTGAATTACTGACTCTTTTTACTTTTGTACTTATTTATAATAAGATTTGACTTGTCTAAGTGCTTATTTTGTAAGCCTAAAGAAAAAAGTTATTGATTCTGATTCTTATACTTGAGGACACAGCATCCGTTTCTGGATCCGTTTATTTTCCTATGATGGCGTATAAAGGGTGGATTTTTGAGACGGGACAGTAAGGGCATAGTTACAGGAAATCGTTCCTACGAGACCATCCATAACTTTTGATATATTTTGAACTGCATTCACAGATTTTGATCTGTTCTCAAACTTCAGTTGGCAACCAAGAATATTTCGAGTTGGTAATTCTTTTTTTTGGTACAAAATGGATAGAAAAACTTTTTCGCGATTTCTGACGTTTCTAGTACTCAAACCTCAGTCGGTCCAGTAGAGACTTTTGATCCTTATAAGAAACAGGATCGATTGGCATCAAAAAAGTTTTTATACTGTAAATTTAAATTTCCAAAACCTGCAAATGCAGTTCAGAATATCTCAAAAAGTTATGGATGGTCTCCTAGAAACGTTTTCCTGTAACTATAACGGTTAAGGTACCTTGCCCTTACTGTCCCTTCTCAAAAATCCACCCTGTATTAGTTGTAGGAGCTAGTTCTGACGGTATTCCGGATCCAGTAAACGATTGTTACCGGACAGTTCTTTACGGATTTTCAGCTACTAACAATAATCGTTTACTGAATCCAGAATAGATACTGTCAGGTGTGTGAAGTGAACTCGCTCCTACAACTACATACACCATCACGGGAAAATAAACGGATCCTGTATCACGGATCCAATACAACGGATGCTGTGTGTAAGAGAGGGTATGTGAATCACACAATCTAAGGGTAGATTGTCTAAGGCCCTGTGTGATTCACATACCTAGTAAAGTACATTATTCAATGAAATCGATATCAGGTAAAATAAAAAACGTTAATAAATATTTTTTACGTTCCACATTTACTAAAAGCTCCGTTCGTTGAAAGTACTTAAAACGTCCACCATTTCCGTTTCCGATATCAACAATGTAAAACTTTAAAAGCCGCGACAATCGTCGCGTCCGTTTAAGTTTAGTTTAGTAAAAACCGGATGAACTTATAACGAGCGGGTTAAACCTGGGCGAAGTGTTTTTTTTTCAGACCAATTAGGATTGTAAAAGTTTAGACTAATTGGTCGGTTTAAGGACAGTTTGTGATACTCACACACAATGAAGGGGAAGTTTTGCTTGTATTAGAATAGGAAATTTTAGTTTTATTTAAAGTAAGCAAGAGTTGGTACCACGGCTTTTGGCACGAGTAGGTAGGGTTCTTGGTATAGGTATTAGAAAACTGAACTGTCCAATAAAGATAAAAAAAAATGTTGTTCGAATAACCGATTGATAAAGAAGCGAAACAGGATGCGAAATATTAGGTAAAGTAGTTTTCCGTAGAAAAAAACTAGGTCCAGTGAGTTTACCAGCGTCACGGAACCATCATTGATATAGAAATTAAGTCTTGGCTTGGCTTTAGTATACGTAATTTCGTACCATGCATTACAGCCCGGCTAGCTCAGTCGGTAGAGCATGAGACTCTTAATCTCAGGGTCGTGGGTTCGAGCCCCACGTTGGGCGGATATCGTTTTGCTTTTTTCTCTTGTTCTTATTATGTATGTGAAATAACTGCATGAGTACTTAATTTTTAAAGCTAAATTTTAATTATCAACGAATGTGTATTTAAATTTTACCTCAACCCGCAGTACATCCGCTGTGTACATTTTTTCTTCGAAGTACTAGGTAATTATTTCAAGACCGATAATTGCCCATACTTACCCTCAAGTAGTACAACAACACGTTCCAATCTTATAAGGTTAGGAACACAAATTATAAGAAATATGTAGGTACGTAATCTTTACTTTGATATTTGAGGAAACTATTGAATTGATTTGATATATGAATCTACCTCTAAGAAAACAATCGTTTGCTTATTATCAAATAAGAAATAAGGTGTTATTAATATTCTCTTTACATATACACGTAAGTATTGAATTAATAAACTAAGTAGTCAATATATATATCATCATCATCATCAGTATAAATTTGACTTGTCTAACGACACCACGAATAGCGATCCTGAGCCAATATGTATATATGATTTATTAATTTCAGGCTGTATGTCATCAGGGGGTGTAGCTCAGATGGTAGAGCGCTCGCTTAGCATGCGAGAGGTACGGGGATCGATACCCCGCACCTCCAAAAATTTTTTGATTTCTTTTTCTGTCCGAAACCTTTCAATCAGGAATCTTGTTGGTATTCGGAAAATAAGTAAATTTTATTCTAGAAATATTATAACGTACGATAATGGATGTCTAGTGGGTTGTTTAACAATATATTATTATTTTAGTACCGCTACTTGAATAGGTAATCTACCTGCCTCCGTATGTAAAGTAAGATTTTGCAAAATAATATCTTGGCTTTCCATTCTATGCCAAGCTAAAGCATCTAACCAATTTTGATAAAATAACCCAAATTGCAGCATAAATCTCAAGGTAATATTTAAGTTATTCCGCCATCCACCAATAGATGGCGCTTGAACTGGAATTCCACAAAGTTGGGATCCCGACATAGTTGAGTTGAATTTATGCCAAATTCGGGGCTGGCGTAGACTTGGAAGCAGAAACTTTGTCTCAGAGGTTGCAGATAAAGTTAGTTTAGACGTCGCCTGCGGGGGACGATAGCAAAACTGTATTCTGTGTTTAGTGTCTATAGAAATTACTTGAAAAGCTGAAAGGTCTTTGAAAATTATTTTAAATAAAATATTATTAAAGGCGAGAGGGACGAGTAAAATTTTTACTCGTCCCTGATTAAAGGTAAGTTCGTCTACAGACTACGTTGGACCAGTGTTGGATCATACGATTACGCCATAGTCCCCACGCTGGGCATGCAAGTTGAGGATCGCAGTTCGATGAAGTGGTGGTTCATAAGGGGCGCTGCTGCCGCTCCCCCGGTGGTTATGACATGTTAGGTACATGTAGGGGGAGCGGCAGCAGCTCTACGTTAAACTGGGTAGTTCCTCCGCGCTCCAAGAATGCGTTCCTCCGGGCTCCAAGTATTTACTACCCATATTATTTTAAAAACAACTTCCATTCGAGACCCGAACCGAACCTATTCTGTATTGTTAGAACTGTCTGATTTTTGTAATAAAAAACACTAAACCTACATGAGCACAAAGATCTCCAAGTAGGTACTATCCAATAATGCTATCCATCCACGGTAGAGCTCTCTCGATTGATAAGACCGCCACTTGTCACTTAGTTTTTAGGTATTTTGTATTTATTGTTTTTATCTTCGTTTTAAGTGTGCAATAGAGTATTTTCTATGCTAATCTAACCATTATTTGAAGAAGGTATGAGCCAGTCTTACACAATAAATCATAGAAAATAGCAAATTTTGACATTTGAAAGTCATTTATTTTTCCTTTATGGCCAAGACACAGGGTTAACGTGACATTTTGGGAAATGTCAGATCGTTAACTTCACGGCTCGTTGTTTAGGGGGTGAGGTGAGGTCAATGGGGGTGCGAGTTAGTTTTTTATTTTTACATATTATATGCTATTAAGACTCATATTTATATGTATTTTATGCCTTACCTTATCTAAGAGTATTCATATTTATAAAAAAATTCACTTCGTAAATAGGCACCTCCTTTAAATATTTTTGTGGCTTTTGGTATAAACATGATAAATCCAAAAACCGGTGAGCATTTGAAGTTTAAAAATTTCGTTACTGAAAGGAAAACACGCAATCATTACAACAAAACAAACACATGTCATGATATAATATATAATTAAATAAAAAAATACTGTGTATACTTTTCCTTTCAGTAGACATTTTTAAACTTCATATGCGCGCCCTTTAAGTTAAGGTTTTTGGTCCTATCATGTTTATACCAAACGCCACAGATAAATTTTCATACCTCCTTTAAATATTTCCTTTATTGGCATTTAAATCAGCTAGGTATTAACTTGTATTTCTGTATTTTTTACATTTTGACTTGTACAAAATTCTAATCAATTTCAAAATGAAAGAATTATCATCATTAATATCACAGAACTCTATTTTATAAACATAGCAAAGATGAGTATCTTTGCTATGTTTCAAAGATGAGTATCTTTGAACAAATCGCACCACTAAACACCCCATAACGGGGCAGCACCCCTCGCACCCCTCACACCATCGATGGAGGACTGAGGGAACAGACATGTCCTAGAAACCATCCTCCGCGTGACAAGCCATACTTGATGTGGAATGTTTGTAAACAAACCACATAAAAAACTAAAACTAGCTTGGCGTTGAGTCTCAGATATAATTTGTAAGCAATATTTATTGTAGGAAGGATCTCACTTCGACAAGTAATGTAAATAGCGTATAAACAACAACAGAGTGAATTTTAGGTTAAGTATGGGCAGTTTGGTTACAAACATTCTACTTCGAGTTTGGCTAGTGTAAGGTACAGTAGACCATAGACGTTCATGTATGTCTACCTACAAGTATTTATGCATTCAGATCAGCACTCATAAGTCTACAGTTGGACATGCCTCCCCCAAACAATTATTTATTTTATTTATGGAAAGTTTTGATATGACCACCACGCTTGGCAGGCGGATTGCGGTGATAGCAGTGGAGGTGTTGAATAGTACACAAAAGGAAGCTGCTAACCTTCCTCTGGTAGGTTCCCATAATCGGCTCTTACAAAATTCACGGACTGAGTTGGATGAGGGGGCAATTCTTATGCCGCGACCAACATGGTACGTGATGTTCCGTGGCGTTTATGAAACAATAATCGATTGTTTTATCATCTGTTATTTTTTAACATCCCTATTTGACTTGTCAGCACTCAGCAGTATACTCGTGGGTAGACATGAACGTATGAGTCCTGCATATACCTAGCACTAGCGTTTACAAATGTACCTACCTACCTTGCATACTCCTAACATACGAATAGGTAAGTTTCATGAGGGAGACGCACTAGGGATGCGGAAACTATCGATAAAATTGCTCTACGGAAACACGATGTTTTATTTTGTTTCGAATTTATGTTTGGTCTTTTTTTATTTTAGTTGGATTTTGTTGTCACTTTTATGATCGTGTTTTGCTTTTTATTATTATTTAGGTATCAAAAGTTAATAAAAGAAGCCAGAAAAAGCAACATTTGAAAATGAATACTTTTTTACTAACTTAATGTACACAATTAATTTACGATGAGCTAAGGGAACGGATTTTTTTACTTGCCAGCCAACCAATGGGTAGGTATAGCAAAACCATTGGTTACTTTTTATTAATAAGAAATTACTAAAATCTCGTAGCTTTTCTTGTCTACTAACCATGACGACTTATCCAAACATTTAATAACTGTCATTCGTACCTCTTGAGTCCTGCCTGACAAACCACATTAACGGCGTCTGCGAGCTTTTCCGATGACTTTCATTATTTTTAATTGTATTTGAAAGCGTTTTAGAGGTGGCTCCAGCAACCTGTCAAACGACCTCGAGTTATATGCTGGGACAGAATCATAAAGTGTTTCTTGATTTATTGAATTAAAGGTTATGAATTATTTGATTATGGCGACGTGAAACATTAAATACGATGGTTTAAATCACTTAAGATTCTGGTAAATTTACATTTACCGTTTTTTTATTATTGTTTATCATTATAAAATTAAACATATCATTATTATTTATTTAATAAAAAGAAGGTTTTTGTATTATTCAGGTAATATATATTCTTCTTTTAGTGTAGGAATAAATGTTCATGACAATAACGTCCATACAGATAGATATTATCAGAACTCTACCATACCGAAGAATACAAGAAAAAAAAAATACCTTATTAAAGTAGCCTAGGTAGCTATGAGTAATAATTCTGCTATACGTAAATAAAATTTTGCGGTCAAAAATTTTTGGTAGGTAGGTACTCTAGGTACCATCGGCATAAGATCTGCCTTACCAGTTTGAAACAATTTTGCCTTGCGTTGGTTTTGGGTTACAGATCACACCTTCTTTTCTTTGTTGTCTAGTTTGTCAATAGAGAGTCCGGGCAGTCAACATCTGCTCAACATATGTATTTTTGTAATGGTTCTTTTTAATGACTTTTTTGCACATATCGTAAAATTAAATTTTGGTAGTGCCAAGTGCAATAATGAAATATTTATCATTTAGATTATTTTACTGTCTGTTTTAAACAGGTATGAACCTGCAATCAATATGTGATTGTACCTAATATCGCTAAACAACTTTGTACTTACTTACTTAAGCCCAAAACAGAAATAACTTAGTTCCTAGATATGCACACTCTTGCGGAAAATGCAAAATCTTCAAAACTATCATCCCTCTCAATTAGCGTCCCCGGGGTCCATCAAGCTACTAAATTGGCTGAAAATTGTGGACCACCCAAGCCCGGTCTGCTAGACCGTGATTTCTGCCAAGCAGTCTGACAGACCGTGATGTCTGCCACTAATCTGAGACGAGCAACAATTTGCGATCTTATGGGATTACTTTAGATTGAAAACGCAAATAATATTTTATAACCGACGTTTCTTATTGTAAATGTCTTTTCTTATAATATTCTCAGGAAAATACTTTTTTTTGTGGTAAAACTGGACATAGCAATGGCAGGTGGTGGTGGCAATATCGATTTACTTGTCGATGAAAAACTCGTGATGTTTTCGGCAGTATATCTAGTAATACACCACTATATATGTATTTTAACTCCATTCAATATTCCCGCTGTATTTTTAATTCACCCTCAAACTTCACAATTACTTCCAATTTTACTTCAAACTCAATCAGTGTTGTGCCAACAAACTTGCGAACTAAATTAATGTAGCTAGGTATAAATTACAAGCTGGTAACTTCATCAGCTGGAGCTAGTAACAGTGTTACCGCTGGTTACCGGTGTTACCGTCCGACGAGGTAATTATCGGATTAGGTGGTAATTAGGAATTTAGATTGGCGCAGTCGGATTTATTTTGTTAAAGAGCTTCTTCTAGCTGAAGGGATTATGGCTCTTTGTTTAATAATGTTGGCTCATAATTTTCGGTAATTTGTATTACATCACTCTATCCAATATATTTAAGCTATAGCTACTTATGTAAGTGTGCAATAAAGTATTTTTTATGCTGCCCAAATAAGTTTTAGCTGATTTTTCCAGCTAACCAAATATTTAAAATAAATAATAGTAAATTTATTTCCATTTTCTATTATCCATTGTGACTGTAAATGGCATACTTTACTAGATAGAATATGCGATATTTGAAATAATTGGTAGTTGTAGGATATTACGAGATTAAAAACTTGAAAAGTAGACCTATTGCGAAGTTTATATAAAAATTGGGTTAGTGGCATTAATGTTTGGCATTGCCAAGTTACTTACTTAATATTAAATTCTTTTGATTAGTTTAGTGCAATCTACTCTGATGTGTTTGAACCTAAGTAATTGCTGCATGATAAAAATAAAACTATAAGTTACTAGCTTCAGGCCACAGCTTCGCTCGTGTTGCTTTATAAAATAAAAGTAGCCCATTCTAGACCTAGAACTACCTGTATAAATTTCAGCTTGATCCGTTCAGTAGATAAGGCGTGAAGATGTAGCAAACATCGGCTCTCTAAATATCCAAACTTTCGTATTAATAATATTAATCAATGTGATTGTACCTGTATGTTCTCTGTAATCATGTAATTATTTTTAAAAAATAACACTCAAACCTAAACCATACCTACATAGCAATTTCCAGCTCACCGAAACATGAGGTTAGCCTTGGAAATAAGACAAGGCCTTAGAGTTTGGACCATTTCAGTAGAGGTCTCGTATCTCAGAATATCTGGTAATAGTGCACTATGAGTTTCATCGACACCTGCGCTAATCGTCTCACGTGTCCCTTCCCTAGCGCACAGACGCAACCTATCGATCCAGCATCCCATCAGCCTGCGGTCGATGACCTGATGACCTTTCTACGTTATTTTCAATAGGTTAACTGCTTCATAACTGACAAGACGAAGAAAGATGGGACGTGGTGGGAAAGATTGGAAGAAGTGCGAAGAATCGCAGAGATAGCTTCCGATTGAAGTTGCATTTGTGATTTGAATATTATTGTCGATCGAAAGCCATTTTTGGAATGATTATCCAGAGTTGGTTGATATTCGACAGGTTTTGAACGCGATACTATCATTCTATAGTCTTAGAAGAGATAAATATTCAAAATTATAAATAACCCTATTTATAATTTTGTTCATATTCTAAAATAGCTGGCATTAAATTTTCTAGAAGTGTGAAAAAGTTCAGCCAGTGCTTGCCATTCAATATCATCAGACGTGTCTAATCGACGTAGAAGTGTTATGCTAGGCATACAAAAACCCGGCGAAGGTTTATTTTTGTACCTACTACCTAAGTATCATCATCATCATCATCAGCCCGTACACGTCCACTGCTGAACATAGGCCTCCCCCAAACGACGTCACGAATAGCGCTCCTGAGCCGCCTCCATCCAACGACTCCTTGCGACCGCTACGATGTCGTCGGTCCATCGAGTGGGAGGTCTTCCCACACTCCGTTTCGCATTGCATCGCGGTCGCCACTCGAGAACCTTTACTCCCCAGCGGTTATCGGTTCTACGAGCTATATGGCCTGCCCATCGCCACTTCAGCCTGCTGATTCTGAGAGCTATGTCGGTAACTTTGGTTCTTCTACGAATTTCCGTATTCCGGACCCTATCGCGTAGAGAAACTCCGAGCATAGCTCTCTCCATAGCTCGCTGGGTGACTTGGAGCCTATGCACAAGGCCTATAGTGAGCGACCACGTCTCGGATCCGTAAGTCATCACTGGTAGCACACATTGGTTAAAGACTTTCTTCTTGAGGCTCTGCGGTATCTGTGACGAGAAGATATTGCGAAGTTTCCCGAACGCTGCCCATCCGAGTTGGATTCGTCGGCTGACCTCTTTATCGAAGTTGGATTTACCTAGTTGGACCATTTGGACTAGGTAGACATAATGATCAACAGCTTCGATAACTTCGTTCCCCACATAGACCGGTAAGGGTGCGACCTAAGGTACCTAAGTATGTAGTTACCAAAATACTAATACCTACCTATGCTTTTAGTAGGTGTTATTGATTGGGTACAAGTACATACCTGGCGCTTTTAATAAGCAGAATCCCTCATCTCGCTACACAAAGTGTAGTGTTGTTAGTTCTTAACCAGCATTAGTTTCTACTAAGCAGAAGGATTAGTGAGTGTGTTGTAGAACTCAAACATGTTGTGGAAATGCAGCTTACCGAGCCACCTATGTACACTGAAATGGGAAATGTTTCTGATCGCTGATTTTTTTACTAAAAATAATAAACTATAAGTTTATAAAAAAATATTTTAATTAAGTACCTGTAAATAAAATGTATCTTCACTTCTATTCTCAAAGGTTGATAACAATGGATAGACTAAGGTAAAGGATTTTAGAAGTTAGTAGGTTGTAAGAACCTGTATTACAGGTCACCTCACCAGGTCTCCACTCGATAGATTTAGACAACTTTTTTCAATTCTATGAACCCTTACGTTTACAGGAAATAGTTATAAATACTGGTTGTATTGTCTCTGTTATCAAAAAATATAAACGATTCCAAATAAGAAAAACTATTAGGTACCGGTATAATATTGAGAGGCGCTCAATTTTATTTTTCGAATTGTTCCATGTGAAATAGCGGTTTCTTTTTCACTCATTCTGCTAGTATAAAAATTTTGAATAAGCTGATAGACGTAAATGTCTATCAGCTTATTGCGTAAGGTAAGACTGAAGAATTTTTTTACTTCCCGTTGACCTAAAACATGAAATTTGGCACGAAGCAAACTCTTATAGCACAAATAAAAAAAGAACATTCACAAAAAAAAAATGTTATTCTCGCCCTCCACCAAAACTTTTTTTTACTTCCTTTTACCATCTACTTCCTCCTTCCTTTCCATTTACTTCCTGTCGACCTAGAATTACAAAATTTGGCAAGAAGCAAGGATTTATAACTATACGGAACCCTGAGTGCGCGAGTTTGACTAGCACTTGACGCTTTTTTTAATCCCATTGAAAATATAAAACTCAAAATATCAGTTAGGTACCATGACACATGATTGTTAATTAAAACATAATTATTTTTGCGCCTATACCGAAGTGATGCCCCGCTGACCTTTTCATCGATGTTTATCAATAAGTAGATAGCTATTTGGCCGCTAATGGCGCTGGAGGAAATTGTTTAGAAGTGCTTACGATGCGGGAATTTATATTTTATCGTTTATTTATTATCTACTCGTAGTAAAATGAAAATGGTATTATTTAGCAGTAATATAAATTTTAAAGCGACTTTTTGAAATTTTAGGCTAGTGGCTGCTGGTCATTTTAAGATGTATTTGTGAGTTTATCACGTATACTTAATCGGATATGTAATGAGCTTATTTTTCGAATTGGAAATAAACGTTATTTACGAGTATTTGCCGCTCATTGGATCATTTCTTTTGTTTTTATTCGTAATCAAGTATCTTTTTGTTCGAATGTTATATTTTGATAACATAGTTATAGAACAAATGACATGTCATTAAAATACAAAAGTGAATAAATCTTCAAAGGATTATTCTTTATTTTCCGGCAAATAAAGTGTCGCCTCGCGATCAAAAGAAGCGGGAAAATGGCGAACAAACGACATAAGAAATAGTTGTTGAGTTGAATCAGGAGCATCTGTCTGTCAAGCCTGTAGATTACATGTTTTTGGGAAATTATTCTATTCAGGACTGTCAAGGCATGTGCTCTGCTCAGTATGAAACAAACTGAACAAGTGTGGGTCGTAGTCGCACACTAGAGTTTTGGTGAGGTAGTATTAAATTAGGTTTCCCACGTTTTATTGTATGGTAAATCTCTTTTTCGTTTCTGCTTTTCATCATGGTTGCAGCCTTAGTAGCAAAAATAGACCTTGGTACGTATTATCATAACGGTTATAGTAATAGTGAGAGCTGTGATAGAGGCGGACAAACAGGCAGCATACTCTAGTAGGTACTATTAGGGTTTCATTGGATTGGAATTGGAACCCTTCAAGATTTTAATAACTCAAGTTGATTAGTTTGAAAAATGTACCGTCGTTACTCAATAGATAAAATTAGTAACTTTTAGACATTACGTGACATGACAAATGAAAATTTTACTGAATTGAACCCATAACCTTAAATAGGAGTGAGAAGACACGCGCCTGAATTTGAAAAATGACCAATAACAATAATTCGATTGCAGTTTCAATCGAATTGCAATAACTCGATTATCGATACCTCGTGAAGGGGACTACCCCACCACTACTTTATTACTCCCAAGTGTATTAAATATCTTGTACATATATTTTATTCATATGTAAATGGTACCTCTAAGCTTGTGGGAGCATTGGATTTTTGTATAATCGTGAAGGTCTCAAACTTTTTGCATTTTTATTGAAATAGGTTAGTACCACCCAAAACTATGACTCAGATTACAAATTTCAATAACTTTATCTATTTAGGTTTACAAAATAAGGACTTATAAAAATCTGAAATATAGTCTAGATTAAACTATAGTGACTTAAGTGTTAGTTTGAGATTCAGAAACAAAAATGAAAGAAATTAAACTAACTATAGACTGTCTTGTCTATCATAGTTGTTTAATTTACTTTCATTTGTCTTTTTGCAATCACAAATCATGTTAAAAAGAAAACTGATTTAATTTGCCATAAATTGAAATTAGATAATTCATACCGACTCATCCTTCTGCCCGACCGAAATATAAAGTTACTACTCGTATCTTACTCAATAGCCAAACTATCATAGAACTATCCTTAACATTGAAATATGTCCTTTTCCTCTAAAATAAACTTTCTTCTTTCCGAATTTCATAACTATCCGTTTAAATAGATAATGCTTTTGACATAGTAAGGTTTAGATAAAACTAGATTCCTTTTTAGATATAACACCTATATATATTAATAGAATACCGAATAGTTTTTAATTCGTTTTGTTATTAGGTGTCATTGTAACGAAATCAATGTTATGTCTATCTATGTAAGACAAATCTCCTGTTTATCCATCTGACCACAAAAGGACAAGATTCTGAAGAGGGCTCGACAACCGATGAAATTACACACGCTGGCGTCAGAGGGGATAATGTCAACAAATATTTACATTATGTCTATGAATGAATTTGGGTAGTATTCATATTAAATAGCCAAACACTTGAATAAGATGATGTTTTAGCATTGCATACGCTGCTATAACATTTGTTTTATATTTTTTTATGGTATTCCTCATCATCCCGGCTTTTTATTCACCTACTGTAGCTATAGGTCCCCCTTAATTCTTACTTGCCTTTTATTTGGTTAGTTTTTTTATTGTGAATTGAATATCAAAAGATCGTGCTGATAATAATCGTAGCCCTTGTTCGTAAGTAAATTGAAATTGAAGAGAATTATTGCAGGCCATTGAGATTGTAGTACCACGTTGGGTGCCATTAAGTTTTCAATATTAATTTTGAGTCTATTAAAGTTTGACGTTAAATAATGGAGCATGAATTTATTATTAAATTAACGCTAGGAAATTAAATTAAAAAATAACGTATTTTCTTATCTGCATAGATACGAAGACGAAAAGCAAACAAATTAATGAAAAACTGCGCTAATCTTATATATAAAATTTCCATGTCACAATTTTAGTTACCGTACTCCTCCGAAACGGCTTTACCGATTTTTACCAAATTTTATATGCGTATTCAGTAGGTCTGAGAATCGGCTACTATCTATTTTCCATACCCCTAAGTGATAAGGGTTGAAGGTAAAACAACGTTTGGCGGGTCAGCTAGTTTAGTTATATAAACGATTGAAAGAAGTTCTATAAAATTGCATGTATAAATAAATACCCGTGTAACACATAAGAATGATCTCAAAAGTCGCGGAAACTCCAGCACTGACGCAAGGAAAACTCCAGCAAAACCACAGAGTATTCTATTACAAGAAAAATTCTTGAACAATTGTTAAAATTCATTACCGTCGCATTCAATTTAAAAATTAATAATAATTTTCCTGCATACGCGTCGTAGCTGGCAACTCTGGACACCTGCGAACGACTGTATACCCTATTGAAATAAAACAAAGTCCAGTATCCCTTGCGAGAGATGAGTTATTTTTACCCCTCATCTGCAGAGATCGATTCCTACCTTTGACACGTGTTCCAGCCTCCGGCGCCTCAGTGGACCCTGTAGATACTACAAAATCATGGAAACGAGTTTTGGAAGACCATAACTTATCTCTTACCTTGAATCTGCGCAGCAACCACCATCACAGAAAAATTAATAACCAAAAATCAACCGAAAAGAGAAGAGATTTAACAAAATAGCGATCAATAGAACGAAAAACCGCGAATGACTTAAAACTGACTGGTAGAGTTTCATGAGCAGTTTTAAAAAGCGGAAATAAAAATTGTCAATCGAAAATATAAAAAGACACAGTACGTGCTCTGACTGTGAGCACTGGTTCTCTGAAGATGGACCCGCGAGGGCGAGCTTTTATACCAGAGGTGCGGGTGGAGGGGGGATGGCAGCCATTTTGCCTGGTTGCCATGGTGATTCGGAGATGGCCTATTACGCGAGGGGGTAGAGATTAGTTGTAGGGATGGTAGAGAAAGGGTTGCTTTTCTTGAAACGTTTTCACGATATTATTTTGAAAATAAAATTCTAACGGAAACATTTGGTTGTATTTTAAACAGACTTGCCCCACGTTGGGCGCCAAACTAAGTTTCAGATGTCTATCAAAGAAATCAAAACGATTGGCAGTTTTGTCTCTTCAATAAATCTGGCTACAGAAACTGACATAATACGACATCGGTAGCAAACATAATGCAACATCTACCTAAATCCGAACTCACGTCCCATCATCGCTTCCCATCAGGCAAAATGGATTTCTTTATCAAATAAAATATTAACTAAAAATTTCCTTTTTATTTTAATGAATTTTCCTACCTTACCTATTTTGCCGACCGTACCCGCGATCTCAACCCTCGCACGCACACATGCGAACACAGCCACCCCTCACACACACGTGCACATAGCTTACTACGACACACACACACACACACACACACACACCCAGCTTCCTACAACGCACACAGAGGGCGCTGTACAAAACATCGACACCTTGTCGATAGATTGTACATCCCTATTGTTTCACAGCGTAGCGTACTTTCGTTTCGACTTCTCTTTCTCTCGTTATTGTAATATTGCAGTAATTAAATTGTTTTTATCGTGAAAATTAAAATAAAATAATTGAAGAAAACATGAAGCTGATAAATACGATTTGGTAGGTGATTTTACTTTGATAAATTCAGATACCTATGTACCTACCTACTTACTGGAAAAACTTTTTTCTGTTCCCTAAGAAAATACTAAGTGTTTTATTTCGGAATTTAATAGAAAATGTTAAGGAAAAAATATCTTACCTCACGGTAATGCAAACATTGTAAGAAAACGATAGGATCCTTATTTTAGCCACCGACTCCGTCTAAATATTTTAGTACCTATACTTCGAATTCTAGGAAATATGACATTGTGTCTTATTATTAGTGTAAGAGAGTTCATTTCGCGTTAGAAGAGTTACTTTGCGTAATGTAGTAACTTCCTAGCGGCATTGAAAATTTTATAAGGTTTGTATTTGCGCTACTCGATGGCAGGTGGCGCTTATGAACACAGTTTTTCGTAGCAAAACGACATCTGAAAAACATAATTTTTATTTTAGTACTTACAAAAAACAATATTTTTAAATTTTAATACAATTGTTTTGCACAAGTAGTAAAATTACACTTGTAATTTTTTAGTTCTGCTACTGAACCCTAGATGCCGCTACTATATTTCACCGGGTATTTATTTATTTAATAATAAATTTTCACCAACCACATAACATATCAATCACTCATGTCCTTTCTCAGACTCTAGAGTATCTGTGTACCAAATTTAATTTAAATCGGTTCAGTAATTTTGGCGTGAAAACGTGACAGACAGGATGACAGAGTTACTTTCGCATTTATAATATTATCGTAAGGTTATGGATAGTATTATAAAATTTCATAAATAATATTGTAATGTAGTCGTGAGGGCAAAGCCAAAGTAATAAATAAGTTAAAATACTTAAAAAAGCAAGAACCATAAAACTAAAGTAAATAGATACATATTATAAATATAATTTATGTGGCCTGATTATCATATCGGTATATGCATACACTATGGATAAATAATAGATTCAGGCGTAGTTTGAGGAAATCCATTGCACAATATTAGAATTAAAAAATATTTAGTAATACACGGAATTGTTACTAAATATTTTTTCATTCTAATATTATATATACACTATGGAGTTGAACGAAGGACCGAAGTTCACGCCACGACTCGACAGTAATATCGATTATTTGACTCAAGCAAAGCTTGGGGCAGATGGCACTGGCAGATGCGTGTGCGCACGCACCTCTCGATTTAGCCACGAACTGTGCGGCTACCTCGATGTATTATATCCTCGAAATTGTGTATTCTTTCGAATTCATAGGTTGTTAACGTGTTAGCTACATGAACGTGAATTAAATAAATATGGACCACTTGTCATCATCATGGTCGGAGTTAAAACAGTAATTTTGTGTGAGAAGTATAAATAGTCGGTAAGTTATATCATATTCCGTCACGGAGTATTTTTTACAATAATAAAATGTATTTTTATGTCAGTAAAAGCTTATCACATTTCGATAACGTTTTCACACAGAGTCTACTAACCATATCAATCAACCAAATCAACAAAAACGCCTTAAAAACCCCTAAGTTACTTCTCTTTTCTCACGAGAAAATAAAAAAACTTAACTAAAATAAAGGGAGAAAGAATGCTTGAAATTGCAACATTTTCATTAAAAACTCCAAAACAGTAATTACTGCTGGGAACAGAGGTACTAAGTATTTGCAAAAAACGAAAAATAGTACAATGAACAAAGCCGTGTGCATACTTTAGTTAATTTGGGAGGGTATTCTGAAGCGTCAAGGGTGAGTCGAACAATTGATCTCGGTAAATATTTGAAATAGCTGTAGTTAGACAATGTATGTAGTTTAGTGTAGTGACGAGACATCGTCGGCCACATCGTCAGTTTCCATCAGGTGAGATTGTACTCAAACGAAGGACTATCGACTATAAAAAAAAGCAAAATTTATCTTGGTATACATCCTCGTATACGTCCACTGCTGAACAGACCTGCCCGAAATAAGGGTGGGATTTGCCATAATCACCATGCTTAGCAAGGGGATAGGTGATCGCTGTGCAGAGGCTAGATCATAGAGAGAGTTAGATCATAAGCTACCAACCTACGTACATAGATAGATAGCTAACTCTTTCTTGTACCACGCAAACACAAAATACAATACAGAAGGATATGCTAACAAACAAAGAAGTACAAAAGGCGGCCTTATCGCTCTAAATGATCTCTTCCAGGCAACCTTGGGATGGACTGGACAGAAAAGAACAATATAGACGGTGGCGTTTGAGTTTAACGAAATAAAATATATATAATGTTACCTACACTATGTACGTAATATAGGTATACCTACTTAATACACATACATAAACTTACATACACATAAAAATAAAATTGTTTGAATATTACCTGCATCATCATCATCATCAGCCCATACACTGCTGGACATAGGCCTCCCCCGTACGACGCATCCATCCATCGACTCCCTGCGACGGCTACGATGTCGTCATATTAGCAATTAATTTATGAAATGAAATGAGATGTTGAAATACACAGATTCCCATAGTCAGCAGTCAGCACGTACGACATTAGCAGGGCTGTGTTCGAGTAGTCAACGTCAGGACCACCACGACGGACTTATGCATATGCTAACTTAGACATAAGGTAAGCTGTTTGAGAAAATAGTTCTCTTTTATTATACGACCATGCATGACTCATTTTAGTTCCTTGCGAAGGGGTGAATTGGTAATGATGATGATGCCTTATCGTAGAATACTCCCCACGCGTGGATTCCAGTACCTACACGGAGATAGCCGGTACAGGTACCAGGTAGGCAGTTATTAAAAAACTTAGTCGGAATGCGAGCAATTTGTGCTCTATATTGCATGTGCGTGAGTAAACAGCGCTTCAGTTGCTTTTTGCGCGGCTAAGGAGTTTAGTTTGCTATCTATGTAGATGAATTTCTAACTGGCAATGTAACTCTTTAACGGTCACAGGTATATCATAGAATTAAATAATCAAACTTGCTTATACTGAAAACATATAAATATGTAAATATAATATCTAAATATATAATTATGGTCAATTCACACAACATCGTCTAGCCCCAAGCTAAGCTGAGGTCGTGTTATGGGTACTAGATAACAGATATACATAATACAATATATTACATAGATATATATTTTTTATTGTTTATTACATGGAAACGCAGAAAATTTTGAAAAATAAAATATTACCATGAAATAGTCACACGCCAGTACCTCGTAATCTCGGTAGATTTCGGAATGTAATAATGTATAATACCTCTAGCTTGTTTGATATTTTTGACTAAAATAGGTATCTATAATCGGCCTATATTCACCTACAGTTTAATTATCAGGCCTCTGTTACAAAGTGTTAAAGGATAAAATGTGATAATTTTATACAAGATTTTAGTATCCCACCTGTAGGCCAAAGATCTTCATTTATTCCAATCATCTTTCTGTTAGGTACAAGCCAGAGGTTATCTCTAAAATTATCAAAAACTCTGGAAAATTACGACCAAATACGTATGCAAAAATAATTTTCCAACACGTTAAAATCTACAATACTTTTCCAACATAGACATTTAACAAATTAGAATTTTTAGCACCCAACGTTAAAAATAACTGTAAAAATCAACTCTTTTCACTTCCGCTCAAATCCAAACTGTCTGTGTGTCTGTACACTCAGTTATTGTAGGTACCTACTGTAATGAACATTTTTAGACATTCCTTTACGTACCGGTAAACGCGGGGTTGGAATTAGGGATATTTCAGATTAAAATGAACACGACATAAATCACAGATATGGTTTATACACGTTGAATAATTCACTTCAGTGTCGAAAATTCCGTATTTCGTGAAAAAATAATTTCCCGGTGAGCTACTTTTCAAACTGGTATAAATTCTAAACAACCTCTTAGTTTTCATTTAATGCACCTAGAGGTCTGGTAAAAATCGTGGGAGTAAAACAGTGCTTTCTGCCAAAACGCCTGTATTTTTTTTTGTTGTGTTTTCTAATGTTAAGTGACTATGTAGCCGACAATGTATATTATATATCTAGAATAGATGTAATAGAATTCTTGTTATTTATCAATATCTGTTCTACAAATTTTTGTTACAAAATAATTTATTCAAAATAAGGTACTTATTAAATACATAAGTTACAAATGCACGATGAGGCAGCAAAAGTTAAAAACTGCCTCATCACCCGCCTCCTTCGCATAGCATAACTAAATTAAATTATAAGATTATAGTTCTGTACTTTATAATACTTTAGGTAGTAAAAAAACATATTTTTACTTTAGTGGAACTCTAGAAGATACGTGTACCTTTTGATCCTCAATACCCAACGCGTGTACGTTCATAATGGAGCGTTCAAATTTCTCGCCGCCTGCAAATCAGTCCGTCTGTCCGTCCGTTGCTAAATCACTCGCAACTCATTATCGCTGCAGACTAAACAACTCTATTGCACATTCCACTCTCCACAACTTAGTCACTAAAATGTACTTTCAGCTCTCGACATGCAATTGTTAGTTGTAAACAAGGCACACTTTTAAATTCATTTTATAAAATGAAATGCGTGGAGATAATAAAATGGTGAGAACTTACTAAGTTTGTTGTGTGGTTTTCGTTGAAGGTAGCTGAGGTAGGTGTCGGTTGAATAACGCCGTTTAGCCGTGACTGTAGCGGTGTTAGAATCGACCCCTCCGACTCAGCCCGTGGATGTCGTAAGATCAGACTAAGGAAACCTACCACAGGGTGGGCAGCGGCTTCCTTTTGTATATTTTAAACACCTCCACTGCGATCGCCAATCCTCCTGCCAAGCGTATTGATAGTGACACAGGTGAGGCCTACATCGGTTAAGTTATATTCATGTTAATAAATAAATAATTTGTTTTGAGGACGTCAGGTTCACTAGCGGATGTACATACGAGTATATGTACTGATAAGATAAAGTATATTTCCTATGATTATTCAAATTATTTAAAAGCAGCTTGTTTAATTTAAATTCCTTATTTATTAACCTGTAGAAAAAAAAACAAGAATATTTGTACCTAGAAATAATCTGTACCTGAAGAATGCTCATAAAATAAGAAATAATTTTTAGATTAGGTTTTCGTAGGACTTTCGTAGCTCTCGTAGCAGAGTCTACGGAACGTCTACGGCGTTACGATGCTACGGCGTTACGATGCTACGGTGCTACGCCGTAGGTGGTCGTAGACTCGTGCTTCGAGTTTCAAAGAGCTAAATAATGTTTGATATAATAAAACAAATGTTTATGTGCTAATAAAATGGATTCTCTTTTAGAAAGAACATTCTAAAATTATATTCAATAAAATTAAAATAAAACTATAACTGTAACAAAACACCTAAAACATTGCATCCGTCCAATGCAATGTTTTAGGTGTTTTATTTTTCCTTTTCCCACCAAGTCTTCAAGTGTTCAATGATACTACTTGATTATAAATTTCATTCGTCCATAATTACTTGTATACCGGAAACGCAAAACTGTCACCTACGACAATGTTCTTTTCCATACCATAGTTATTGTATCCTCTTTGGAGTTTTCGAACGAAACCTGGTCAAGACGATTGACAGCGGAACAAGCTTATTTAGTAAAATTTGAGTAATTTTTCAGTTATTTACAAAGAAATATCATTATTTTAGTTAGAATTAGCTTGATACCTTTTCTATTTGTTTATTTTAGTATCTAGGTCCTCTTCGCTGATTTTTTATTTTGTGACCGCTCGTGTCCATCTTCTACGTCATGGACGGGTGTAGTCCCGTCCCTCCCATGCCCCCGGAACCTGATCCTAGGAACTCAAAAGGAACTAAGAGGAGAATGGAGGCTAACTCCTGCAAGTCGATGACTGATAGGGAAGCCGCTGTCCCAGCGAAAAAAGCAACGTCAAACCTGACGGTACCGTCCTTACAGACAGTCTACACTCACCCATCTATTGAGGAGGGTACTAATCTTACCTACTCTAAAACTGACAAAGGGCCATTTATTGTAACTGTTTCCCGTGTTGAACCTGAGCCCTCCGCGGGCACTACATTTAAGGCCATTCGATTTGGTAAATTTTTAGCCAATAATGAAATTGAGGGAATATGCGCAGAAGGTGTGAAGCAAATAGGTCGGAACAAAATTTCAGTGCAATTTAAAACCTTTGAAGATGCTAACAACTTCATTGATTCATCTATTCTCCCCATGTCCAAAATGATCGCAACAATTCCAACCTACAATGTAACTCGCATGGGACTGGTACGCCAGGTCCCTAGTGATTTACCTATGCAGGAGTTTGTGGAAGACGTGGTTGTTCCTGCTGGATGCGGAATCGTACTAAAAGCTCGACGGTTAAGTAGAAAAGTTTTGGATGATGGCAAAGTTTCATGGATTCTAACTCAAACAGTTGTTATTACTTTTAAAGGCCAATTCTTACCCCCTAGAGTATTTCTCTATTATAACTCCTTGCCGGTGGAATTATATACTTACCCTACGATTCAGTGCCATTCATGCTGCAGGTATGGTCAAACGAAAATACAATGTAGATCACATCCACGATGTTTCTGGTGATCCAAAGAACACCCTGGAGACAGCTGTGATATCCCTGAGGTTGAAGCATCTTGTCTACACTGTTCGGGGCGGCATTTTGCGACTAGTAAAAGTTGCCCGGAACAAGTGAGGCAACGTTCAATCAAGGCTGTCATGGCACAAAACTGTATTTCCTATGAAGAGGCCTCTACCCAGTTTCCAAGAACTTCGCGCCCCTATACTGAAGTTACTCAAGAATTATTCTCCCAGGACCTTTTCTCCCAATCTCCCCCTCAACCCTCTCGTAGACCTGTCCCCCAATCTCAACGTTCGTATGTAAAAATTCTTCTTCAAAACCTACATCCCCACAAGTTAGGATCTACGATAAGGTCGCCCATAGAGATATTGTTTCTACGCCAATCTCTTTGGTGCCTAATGGCTGTGCACTAAACCAACCTTCCCAAAATAATAATATGTTAGAAACTCTTTTAAACTTAATCATAAACATTATTCTTACGAACCCACATCCTCTACCGAACAACGTTGAAAATTAAAAAATTATCACAACTCATCTCATTGACCTCCCAGAATGAATCCTCTGACTGTTCTGCAATGGAACTGTCAAAGCATTCGAGCTAAACGCCATGAACTGACTCACTTAATTAATAGGTATAGCCCGTCAGTCATTGCCATCTCGGAGACATGGTTGAGGCCTGGTTCCCATTTCCGGATCTCAGGGTTCTCTTATCTCCGAGCGGACAGGGCTGACGGGCATGCCGGGAGTGCCCTATTAGTTCGGCGCTCCCTTTCATTCTCTCAAATCCCTTTCATTCTCTCAATTCCGCCCCTCCCCGATGACATCAACGCTGTTGGTGTCAAGTCCTTTGGTATATCTTTTATATCTGTATATATTCCCCATCCCAACTCTACTATGATTCCGGATATCCTTCTTATTTTCTCTTCCATTCCTTCTCCTAAGGTTATAATGGGTGATTTTAATGGACATAACACTGTCTGGGGTCACAGCCACTCCGATTTGTTTGGCCTTTCCCTTTTGGAAATTATTGATGAAGCTAACCTCTGTATTCTTAATGATGGGTCTCCCACCCGCAGGACTCTTCCTAATCAAAATCCTAAAAGCGCTATCGATCTCTCTCTCTGTTCTCCTTTACTTCGTCCTGATATTTTATGGAAAGTCTTACCTCACTCATTTGGTAGTGATCATTTCCCTATAATTCTTTCAATTACTAACTCGAATAGCGTCTCACCTCTTTGTAACCCATCTCCATCTTCAAAATACATCCCAGCTCATGCTGACTCGTCATCTTACTAGTCTTCGCTGGATTCTTGTTTGGAATCTTTTTCTATATCTGAAGAGTCCCCTGCTTCTTCCTACGTTAATTTTATTGAATGCATTATTGCATGTGTAGATCGCCATATCCCTATAAAAAAGCCCTCACGTGATTTTAAGGTTTCCACTAGGCATGGAACATATCACAAATAGCATGTGATTTATCATATGATATGCATTATCATATATCGCATCTGCTACCTCCCTTCATGTAGCAAGTGAAAAATCACACATAATGAAATCGCATCGTTGTTCGTAAATAATACGGAAATCATAGTAATAACATCGACGTAGAGAGCGAGTGGGTATGAAGACGAATCATTCTAGAGCGGGCGTGTTAGAAAGAACAACCATATTTTGCTGATTCGTCGCCGCTAGGTATAATGTCAAAATATGTACGAGTACGAAGAGCGCAGCGCTACGCGTAGGAGCGGTGACATTGATGATAATTTATGTATGCTAAGAATGAAGTATAATTCATACTTCATTTTTAGCATACGGAACGTATGGCGCTAGGGTAATCTTAGGTATGAAAAATCATTTGCCAGTGAAATATCACATGTGAAATCATTGTGATTTTTTTTATAATATCATTGAATGATAATGATTTAAAAGTAGCAATTATTTCCATGCCTAGTTTCCACCCCATGGTGGGATTCAGAATGCACAGTAGCGGTTAATGAGCGTAAGGCGGCTGAGAATGCTTATTGTCATTCTATGACCATGGAAAATTATTTGAATTACCGCAAATCTGCGGCAAAGTTTAGAAAACTATCTGTTAAAAAGAAAAAGCAAGGCTGGATAGGATTTTGTGAAAGCCTATCTCCTAGATCTCCTCCATTGCTTGTATAGAAGCAAATAAGGCGCTTTAGAGGGTCTTGTGCTATTGATAATGTGACAGCTAATGATCCTTGTTCTTGGCTGGAGGCCTTTTCTGATAAACTCGCTTCCCCCTCTGCCCCTTTCTGTAATTCTATTCCATCCCCTCCCTCTTTCCTTCCTTCCACTGGGAGCTTAGACACCCCCTTTTCTTTCAGTGAACTGACCCTTGCTCTTGACGGACTGACTGACTCTTCCCCTGTTATAGATGTCCCTTATTCCTTTCTTGTTAAAGCCTCCATAGAAGCTAAACAGATATATCTATCTCTAGTTAATAAATTGTTTGATTTTGGTTTAGTTCCAGATCAATGGAAGTCCCAAATTATTGTACCTATTCTCAAGCCTGGCAAAGATCCCTCGGATCCATCCGGAGTCGTAGACCCATAGCGTTGTCGTCTGTTATGGCCAAAGTGACGGAACAGATGATTAACCGCCGCCTACAATGGTGGGCTGAGAACGGATCTATCCTCTCTAAAACTCAGTTTGGTTTTAGAAAAGGTATGGGATTTCTAGATAACCTTAGTTTACTGACTTCGGATATTCATATAGCTTTTAAAGAAAAAATATATCTCCTAGCTATATTCCTCGACATTGCTGTTGCATACGATAGCGTCCAGCTCCCAAGACTTATGAGGAAACTTCTCCATCTTACCGTTCCCCAGAAACTGGTTCAATTTATTGGTAACCTTCTTATGGAAAGATCTGTGGTCATTAAATCTTGCCATGGGCTCCTTCCCCCTAGGTTAGTCTGGAAGGGCTTACCTCAAGGTTCTGTTTTGAGTCCTCAACTTTATAGCCTTTACACTTATGATCTTGACCAGACTGTCGAATCTTTCTGTAATATACTACAGTATGCTGATGATCTAACTCTATACATATCATCCTCATCCCTTGATGAGGCATGTGCTCGACTCAATTCAGCTCTATCATACCTCAGTGACTGGCTTATAGATCACGGTCTATCCTTGTCTGTGGCAAAGAGTTCAGCTGTCATTTTTACAAAAAACGGATAGTCCGACCTGTAACTATTAATATTGACGGTGACACTGACCATAGGGTCAATAATACCTAAAAATTTTAAATTTTTAGGTTTAACGTTAGACTCTAAATTGACCGGTTCTCAACATTTTATTTCAATTACCCAAAAATTCGAAAAAAAACTAATATTCTTCGATCACTTTCCGGTGTATGGTGGGGCTCTCATCCATAATGCCATAGTAAGAAGTCATTTCGATTATGGCTCTTTTCTTTTAAACTTATGCAGTAAAGTAGGGTTGGATAAGTTTGACAAAATTCAATCGAAATGTCTTCGCATTATAATTGGAGCGATGAAGTCTTCGCCCATAAATGCTATGCAGGTTGAGTGTGGTGAGCCTCCATTATTTTTACGCCGACAATATCTTTCTGATAGATTTTTATTCAAATTAGCCCAAAACTCTAATCACCCTCTTCTCCCAAAACTAAATCATCTTCTTAGTTTATTTCGATATACTGATAAGCTTCCCTGTCTGCTCCATAGTTTCAAAAACATTTCAGAAATTCCAAGTCCTGTCATGCAGTTCCCATCTCATCCTTTATATTCCATTCCCGTTCCATGATGCTCTAGTTTTCCACCCACAGGTTTTATTGAGTATTGGAATATTTAAGAATTCTGTTGATGCGAGGGGAATATTTAATTCGGAAGTTGATACAAAATGTGGGTTGCACTCAATTTTTACTGACGCGTCTAAATTGTCAACAGATAGTGTGGTTGGAGCAGCAGTTTGGATGCCTTTTACAAATATTACTCTAAGTTTTAAATGCCCCTCCTCCTCGTCAGTTTTTACTGGTGAGGCTGTTGCTTTGTTAGAAGCTATTTGGTTTGTAAAATCGCATAGTTTAAACAAATCTATATTTTTTTCTGATTCTAGAAGTTGTCTGCAATCAATTATTTCTAACCCTTTTAAAGACATTTCACGTTTCCCTCTGATCCTTCAAATTCGTCAGGCCCTTTATGAGTGCAAAAATCTCTGCATTGATGTAGTTCTTGCCTGGGTTCCAGGTCATTCTGGGATTCCAGGTAATGAAACTGCTGATTCCTGTGCAAAAGCGGCGGCTCAATTAGGTTCGCTTGAACATTTTCATTTATTCTGCCACAACATATGTCTCCTTCCTAAAAATGATCTCCAGAAGACTTGGACGGATCTTTGGAATGACTCAAAACTTATTAAAGGTAAGCATTATGCCAATGTCCAACCGGACATCCCGTTGCCGTGGTTTTTTAAGTTTCGAAAATTCAATAAAACTACCACCTCGACCATTTGTGGACTAAGGCTAGGCCACTCTTGTACTCCTGTCTTCCTAGCGAGACTTCGGATCAGGGACCATTCTTTATGTGAGTGTGGCATAGATGAGGGTCACGTAGATCACATTTTTTTCAGCTGCCCGATTGTTTCTCTCTCCTTATATGATTCGCTCCCCCTGATGTCCCTCTTCCAACTTCTATGAAATGTATTTTATCTCTCTGCTTCTCCCCGAAAATTAACTATGCCTTATGTAAATTTGTATATAATAATGATATAAAGTTGTAATTAGTTGTAAGTCCTTTCTCTTTATGTGTTTATGTATTTAAAAAAATTGGTAATTGCTTGAGTTATTTTAGCATTGTTTTTCTTTTCTGTAGCTTTGTAATTTAACGTATTTTGTTGTTCACAATCAATGTTTTTTCTTTGTAAATACTGCTTTAAAAGTATAACAAATGCAATCCAATAAAAAGCTTGCGATACTATCATGAGACAGACACTGGCAGAATTGTGTCAATCCAGACGCAGAGCCATTAACCAAAAAGTTGAAGTTGAAGTATCCTCTTTGTTCCATACAAACAAAAAAGCACACCAGACACATGTTGCCACTAACAAAGAAGAAAAGTCAAACAAAGCATTAAATATATTGAAAAATATGTAAAAATAGTGTGAAATCGTCAAAATGTGTAAATGCTGCCAGGTCCTCACGTGGCGCATGTCCTGTGCTATCGTGGCCATGGGAGCTATAGTGGTTTCCTTCGTTTTGGGACCTTTGCAGACCGTATTCGTACTTGGAGGTACAACCCGTTGTAAATATTTGCGGACCCCCAATGTATGCATGCTCTAGTAGACAAGTCTGCAGATATTCCTGACGGGTTATATATGTATACTAGCTAAGTATATAGTTCGTACTGAATAGATCAGATACATATATTCATTAAAGTAATTTATAGTTAGTCAGGCAGGATGATTCATCAATTGCATGGTAATCATAAACGATAATAAATCTTTAAAGAAGGTATGATTCAAACTCATAATTATATGTTTCCTTAGGTATAATGACATTCAATATTGTGAGAGTCAAGCATTATTTTAGACTCGCAATTTAAAGATTGAATATTGTCGTCATGATAAAAATAAATAATACCCAGATGCCTTGCTTATGTTGAACTAAAACATTTCGTGGATGCGAGTGGGAATAAACTTTATAATTAAAAAAATGGTGCTGGATTTGATTGGGAATCTTTTTTGAATGTGATGGGAAGGAGCCCCAAAAACGTGGCCTCGGCGGGGCGGCGCTTTAAAAACTCACCGCGCGCGGGTTTAACAAAATCTTAGAACATTATATTAGTCCTATTTTCTATTTTCGAATTTACATAAAATATAAATTATATTGAGACTAATAATACTCGTAAATGTGAAAGTTTGAATGTATGATGTTAGTAATCTGGCTATTTTGACATTATAATGACTGTACACTGTGAATAGTCCTTTTAATGGCTATTTTATATCCTGAGTAAAGGTGTGCCAAGCCGACAAAAATATATGGTAGCAAATATGAAATGAAATTTAAACACCCCGCTTTGGGATCTTTGTGTAATTGGCCATGGAGCTGTTTTCAAGAAACACACTCTTTCATTTCAGACAGCAAACTGGCCCTATACGAGTTCGTCTCCGCGGAACCTGACTCCGCCTTCCTCTACGGTGCCATTGGAGCCGCCGCCTGGCTAGTCTGCGTCTCCAACATCGTGCTGCTGATCGCTGCTGTCCGCCAATCGAAGCGTCTGCTGAACGTGTATCTACCTCTGACAGCGATGCATGTGTTAGCAGCACCTCTGCTGGCCATAAGGTAACATCGTTATGATAGGTCCAACGTCCCTCTTCTGGCCGCCAAGCAAATCTGCTAAAGTTGGTGATTTTATCTTAGTGGGGTCAAATGCAATAGTTGGGAGCAGCCCATTTGTAATAGTGGACTTCTTGGGGCCACCAAAAAAGTTCTAACTCACAAAAATTAATGAATCTTACGTACTTATTAATATTTTTTTCTCGTCTTTTTATGGTACTCTAGGTCCCAAACGGATGAACCGTTTTTGATTTAGTTGCTTTTGTTAGAAAAGTGATTTGATGGAATGCGTTCTTATAGTTATATAGTATATTGAAGAAAATTGGTGTAAACGATCTTTAATGTTGGTTCAAAGTAAAGTTTTACGGGATGTTTTGAATATTGTAAAACTTCTTGGTCGTCCACTAACCATAGCACATCGTATTCACTGCCGACTGCCTGTCTAGGCTTCACGCGCCGCCGGCGGCGTCGCGACATGCATTTGTACAGCATGTGATTCGTGGGCATCCAAAGTGTTAAGAAATGGACTCTTGTTCTTCCCCAGGTACCTGATCCACTGCACCCTGATAGACCCCCTCTGCTTCGACCACTCTCATGGGCGGACGGGAGACGACATGGGCTCCGCGCTGGGGCTGTTCGTGATGGCGGCCGGCTACGTCGCCGTCTGGTTGTTTGTCATCTTCGTTGTTTGTAATTATAAACTGCTTATATCTGGATATCTCAAGACTTCTTCATTATTTCCTAACTAGATCTTACCAACGGTTTCGACGCGTTATTCCTGGATGAAAAGAAGCTATATCTTTACCTGGGAAATCATTTCGGTACCTTGATTTTTGGGGAAGGCAATATACTCACAAAGAGACAAAGAGACCGATGTAATCTAGTAGTAGATTAAAGCGAAAGTAGCTAACCATCATCATCAGCCCGTATACGTTCACTGGTGAACATAGGCCTCCCCCAAAAGACGCCATGAAAGTAAGCCACTTTCATGGCGTCTTTTGAGCGAGGCCTCTCGAAATTATTTCCAGGCAGGGTACTAGGATCTTTGGAACCCACCAGCTCAGAGAATTTTAATAATATCCCAAAAATGTACGACTCCGGCGGGACATGAACCCGGGATGGGATATTATTAAAATTCTTTATTTTACCCAAAGTGCGGGCATAAGCACTGTAATAACAAAAACTACCAGCTCAGCCCTCTGCGGATATCATAAAAGCCTACTAAGCGAATCTACTAGAAGGGAAACAGCTTCCTTCTGTATATTTAGCACCTTCACTGCTGTCAAGAATCCGCCTGCCAAGCTTGGTGGATACATTTTGCAGGTTAATTTAAGTATTTTACGTTTTATAAGGTATATAATAAGATTTCTTTCTTTTTTAAAATTCCCGATTATTGCGGGAGACATTTTCAGCTTTAGACGTATGTGTGCTGATGGTCATTCATTATGAATAAATATTAATCAATAATCAATGCTGAACGATTCACACACCACTATCCAGCCCCAAGCAAAGCAGAACATGTGTTATGGGTACTGTACTAGATAACTGATACATGTATGTATGTAGATCTTATGTTTTATAATACGTAGAAAACATCCATAACACCAAGAACAAATATTTGCAGATAATACAAACATTTGTCCCGAGGCGGAAATCGAATCCGCAACCTCCTGCGTCACAGGCGGACCTTCGCCCGGCACGCTAAGTTGGTCTTCATAATGGTTAGGTTGTAATTAAAAAAAATGTTACGAAAATCTTACATCTTCACAATACAGTTGGAAATTTTACTATAAAAACTTTCGTAGTTCGATAAATTCATTATGAATGTAAGCGGGTTAACTACGAACCTAGTATGTGTTGGAAGAACACCAACGTTTCATCCCTTAACGAGCGGTTCGCGTCGCGTTCGTTCAGCGCACGCTGAACGAACGCGACGCAAACCGCACTCACCCTGAAGAAGTCCCTCGTTAAGGGATGAAACGTTGGCGTTCTTCCAACACAAACTAGGTTCGTAGTTAACCCGCTTACATTCATAATGAACAGTTGGAAATATTAAAAAATCTAGTCATGTTCGATGAATTTAGTGTTGCTTGTGGTTAGGTTTACTTACTCATATTTATTATCTTCCAATGTATCTTATCTACGTTATCAGCAGAACATTATCAAAACCTGCCCCGTCGCCATGCCCTCTATGATCCTATCTGGTCCGATGCTCGCAGCCCGTAAAGAGTTAGTTTTATATTAACTTGCGGTAAATTGAATGTCGTCTGCAGTGGCTGGCGAGACGCCAGGGTAACCTGGGCTGGGTTGTGGGTTGTGGGTAGTTTATGAGGGTAACTGTAGTTTATTGACTGGTAACAGGTATTTAGAAAAAATAATAAAATACAGCATGGAATTTACTTGGGTATTGAAAATTGTTTTCTACAATCACTTTACCAGATGTAAAGTGATTGTAGAAAACAATTTGATAATTTGAACTAGTTTCTGCCTGCGGCTTCGCTCCCTTTACTCGCATGAAAACGTTGAAATCTATCCTTTATCTTAAGTCTCCTGATTTATAGGTTAAAAAGAGAGATAATTTATTTACCCAAAAACACATATAAATATGAATCTTCGTTAAGCTGAACTGAAATATTAAAAATTAAAGTAAAAAAAAAAAAAAAATACGACCTTACGACCTTCGTTGGACTACTATCTGACTTCATGGATAGCCTATGTTTTATTACAAGTCCAGACCTACATCTGTGCAAAATTTTAGCCCTCTTCGTTCAGTAGTTTTGAAGTGAAGAAGTAACAAACATCCATCGAAACTTTCGCATTTACTTATATAATGTAAGTGTGATGGAAGAAGAAGAAGAAAGAAGAAAATAATTTATTAGACACAACACACAGATAAACAAATAAATACTTAGAACCTACTAGATACAGAACACATAGACAATACACAGATGAACAATAAGTGGGTGATGAGAGCTACTAAGCATTGGGTTGGTACTAAGTAGCCCATTTAGCTAATAGTAGTGTAGCAGGTCTAACAGGTCCTGACTCAGCTTGGTGCTCTAACACAAAAACCTAGGGGAATTTGTGAGAGAGCACTGGTTGGTGATGGCTATGTATATTATGTTATATTATTGATCCCATGTAGACGATTCCTATCTCCATGCTTGATCTAAGGGATGTTCCCCCCCTAGTGATACGTGGTGAGGTTTTAGACTACCCTCCATCCAAAATCACTCATTCTTTGTAGCTACAACAAAGTATCAATTCATAAAACTTAATATTGTATGTAATGTACTTACATACAATATTCTGAATTTTTTTACCTCATTTCTCATGGCTGTCTATTATAAGGTTTAAAAATCGCGCGTTCAACAAAAAATAAATACACGTGATAATGCACTGCACCCCCCTTCGAGCCTCACGTGATTAATAGATGACCTCTAATGACAATTCAGCTGTCAAACTCCAACCAGTCATTTGGGCGACAAAGATAGCCTTTATTTACAATAAATATCTTGAATTCTAGAACCGAGTATAGTTTTGGCTTTTGGCTGCTCACGGTAGCAATTGAAGCACAGTGCAACGGAATTGTTAGTAGTTACCAATAACTAATCTTATTCCTCTCCCTGCCCTTATCCCACGCTAGGCCTGAGCTAGCGGCCCCATCGGCACAACATGTATTTTTCTTCGACATGTTCATGTTTAAAAGAGTTTTCCGATGTTTCTACAAAAAAAAATCTAATTACCTAAAACATGATGATATAGTCTGTGCATCATTGTCATCGTAGCGGTCGCAGAGAGTTGATGGATGGAGGCGGCTCGGGACCGCTATTTGTGGCGTCGTATGGGGGAGGCCTACGTCCAGTAGTGGACGTGTATGGGCTGATATGATGATGATAATCTATCCGATAAAATCCTCCTTCCGCTTTGGTAGAACCCCGTCCTTAGGTTGTGCATTTATTGTCGGTAACACGGCGATTTTACACAAGAACATTGATAAAACACCTTTGCTGAACGAGCCCGCAGGCGAGACGTAGTATAAACACCGGTCAGTCTGTTTGTCCGGTCGTAATACAAATCGACAAACATAATAAAGGAGTTGTATTGGTGTCGAGTCGCGGTATCCATTCGAGCATAAACATAATATTTGGTTTTGGCGTTGAAACTGATGAAAGAAGTAGGTACCTATGTACTTTCAATGTATACCACCATTTTTTATGTAATTTAGTAGATTTCTCCGTTTATTATTTTGTAAATTCTTTCGCCATTGTATACCTATAGAATGATCTCGAGGTTGGTCCACAATTATTGTATTCTTCAGGGATTTCTATTTATTCTGCAAAACTTAAAAACAGTTTAGGGGATTCGGTATTTTCGGGGTTTAGTTTTTTCAAAACAGTTAAAGTATAACCGTGGGAAGAATAAGTAAGAATATTCGGCATACGACATGTGACATAACACGTGGAGCACCGACAGTATAACATAGTGTAGACCAGAGATAATAACTAGGTAGCTAGACAGAGTTAGAGTAGGCACAGTGCAGACAATAGGCCGCTGGCTGTCGGTGTAACAATGCACCGGCAATCGAGTTTTAAACTTGTGACACTGCGAGGGATGCGGACTTGGGCGGATTGTCGTTAGAATTAGAGTAATATTTAGTTTTACTAGGTCGTCAAGGAAGGAAAGAAATTGTAATTTGACTTTAAAAATCAGGAAACTCATTAGGTCAATGAAAAACCGTTTACAAGCAGTCATTAGGGCCAGGGGGGGGGGGGCAATACAAAATATTAAGCGGGAAATAACAAACATTTTAAATAAAAATTTGATATTTTCATATTACTTCTTATTAATTTAAACATCCACAACTTCGACCTATTGTAATAATTCACTAAATGAAGGTAGGAAACTTAATTAAATTTAAATAATTTTTATACCATCCATGCTAACAAAATTTATTTTCAAACGGTATACACCAATCTGCAGTTTATTCCATGGAAACTGTAAAATAGGGTCTGCAGAAACCAGCGATGAAGTGATTCCAGTTTATAGCTCGCAAGTGTACATTATTATGAAGCTGGAATAAACATATTGAATTGAATTTAAAACATACTTTTCTCTATAAAATTGTCTCAAGTCCACAGTCTACCCACAACACAACGCAGACGGCGGCGGCGGCGGCGGCGCAGGTAAAACAAAGTGAAATAAGTTAATTAAAGTTTATATAACTATTCAATAACAACCTTTGTTACCCTTGAAGTTCTGTGTTACCGTGACACACGACGCTTTACTTTGAATACAACCTCTTTGGCGTAGTGAATCAGAGACACCTGTGACACTTTACCTGTACCTGTACGTACCTAGTAGATTTGATACCCATCAAATCTAGTCAGTAGATTGTCGCCGTTTGGAAACACGCTAGGTAATAGAGTTACTAGTGTGGGTCGTTGACTGTTTTTGCGTTAACGAAACGACACCTTTTTCAACCAGTTCAGTTGACATTCACTTGGTTTAAAAACCACTTGACACTTAAGTGGTTTTTAAACCAAGTTCGTAGAAACGTTGACACTGGCAGAGTCGTAGATAAAAGCAAGCGGCGCCATTAAAAAAAAATAAGTTGAAGTTGAAACTGTAGTAGAGTACGCGCAAATCTTTATGAGCTCAGTAAAATTGGCTTCAACGACTGCGCACTGAACCGTAAATAAGGCGTCTGTCAAACCAGGGTTGCCAGCAAGAATTTAGGCGTATTTTTATTTTGTCTAGCACATTTTGTACTGCATAAATTTATTTAGCTTTCCGATATTTATAGAATAAAACCATCTTGTATTCAATGACGGATTATTTTAAACCTCAAATGTTCGAATAAACTAAACTTCTTATCGAACGCCGCAATTAACCCAAATTTAAAAATAAAATTATTACTATGTAGCAAAATTTATAATCCAGTTGGCAATACTGTCGAATGAATGTTTTTGAGTACAATGACGCAGCCAAGTCTTTGACGGTTGTTCGGTGTTCGTTTCGTTGACTAGATAGTTTGTTCTCGCGATTTTGTGGACTATTCCCTGATATTAGCGAATTCTCTTAAAAGTTAAATATGCCTCGCGAGCGGTTTAACGTACTGCGTCGTCAGTCAAACATGAAAAATGTTCGATGTCATGAGTTTCACGAGAAAAAAAGCCGATGAAGGTCTTAATTCAACCTCCTAATGGTACTTCAGCAGACTGCAGCTGCAGCAGGTGTGTTTATTAGCACTATAAAAAGGATTTCTAGCCCAAGCTTGGATGGGTCGCTAGTTGGTAAATATCAATTTTCTACTTGATTGTACTTGCGCAGTTTTGCTTTCGTGCCTAAGTTCACAGAGCTCATTACACAGAAGGAAATATGCGTTAAACGTTGTAAAATCAACTCCCCAACTGAATGTTGTTATTTTGCGAAACCACTTGACCTTTAACTGTTAATGTCGTTGAATGAATAGAACAGTTGATAATATAATCACCTATTTTGTGGTAAAACGAAAAAGGTTAACTCGTCAACTGTAGAAAAACTTAAAAAAAAAACGGTTCGTTGATTCAACGCACACTAGTTGCTATAGATTTTATTAGATTCTAGTGGCTACTGTGGAATGGCAATAAAACTAATAATAATATTAATTAAGAGACTCTCGCTAGGAAGTTGGATCAAGAGTCAGATTCAAAAGGCGGTACTCCTGGACTGGGCGCGTATCGTCAGGAAGTTCCTCTCTCTGCAGCCCTAGTCACCGGCCGCTTGAGCCTAGCTTCGCGGCCGGTGATCCACCGTTTTGATATAGTTTTTACTGTAGATTAGTTTTATATGTTATTTTCTATATTAAAAAATAATTTTTGCGAGATGTAAAATAAATGAAGTGCAATATTAATCTCTTCACTAGATGGTAGTTATAATCCTTTGACGACCTCTGTGGCGAAGGCAAAAGTCCGCTTGCAACTAAGGAGGTTGCGGGTTCGATTTCCGCCTCGAGACAAATATTGGTGCGATCTGCAGATATTTATGATGGGTGTTTTCTTTGTGTACCTAATAAAAAATAAGTAGGTTCGTAGTGTTATCAGTCTGTGTGTAATAATAATAATAACACAAGCTCTACTTAGCTTGAGGCTATACGATGATGTGTGAATTGTCCAGCATTATTTATTTATTTAAAATTTGTATGTCCTTACAAATCCATTACACCTTTCAAATATTATAATTTCTAAATTTTAAACCGCATACGTGAGACCAATTTCGACGTAGCGATAGGACACGATTCCGCCATCTTGAAAATCGTTTGGCGCCAAACGGCTATCATCTGTCAACTGTGACAGGTTGTTTGGCGGGAAAATACAACCCTATCTTATAAAGTGGTTTTAAAATCGGTTACTAGAGAGAAATTGAAATTCGTGAAAATTGTCTACGAATTTATTAGCTGAGTATTCTACCCTAAATTTTTTTTTTGTCCCTCTTATTTGTATTTTATAAATTGTATTGAAGTTCTTATTCTTTCTTTTGAAAATAGCTTCCTGGGTACCTACCTGCAGCGATAAAATTATGTTCTAGGCAGCTACCCAGATGAGTCAACTCAAAATAGTGGCAATAATCATTTCCACCATACCTCAGGTTATCAAACCTCGGCTAACTTGGATCAATTTCCGCTCGCCCGACACGTCCGCTCGCAACAAAAGTCTGGCTCGGACTGCGATATCAGTTCGAAATTCAAATTTAACGGCTAACCGGAAATGCGGTGTCAGGTGTTTCCGGCGGCGGTGCTCGGCTGCGTTTAGTTGTTGCTACGTTTTGTTTGGAAACATGCTGTATCTATGTTGTTGCACGAAGGTTGCACGTTATCGAGGCACGAGCATCCTGTATTTAAGTTGGCTTGCACGTGGTTTCATGTTTGGATCGAATATCCAAATTGCAATTAAAGTAAGCGATCGTATTATACAGGTTGTCCCACACCAATATTGTATATAGAAATTTTTACTGAAAGAAGACTTAATTTGATTATAAAAACAATTTAAACTGCCTTTAAAGATTTTTGAATAATCTTTGTCAATGGCGATTCAGAATGATTATTTTCGCTGTGGGTTAGCGAACTTTTACCTTATGCAGTATTTGGGTCAAGTTCCTTATGCTACTATTTAACACCAACTCTAAACATGCACCAAGGTATAATGCCAGTCAGTCCGCTATCACAGCATCAGTGAAATGACTGTATCGAATTAGGCCATCTGTACACTAGACAATCCTAAGGGTAGATGTACACAGGCGACAATGGATCGAGGGGAGCTGCGGAGTAAATGACGCATGAGGAAGTACTAGGGGTTCTAGAATGTTCCTCGAATGAAGTTCAAAATTAGAAATGCTGCCTATAGGACATTCTCAAAAGTCAAATATTTATTAAACTTTAATGTAATGAGTTTACAAAGTATTTCACGAAGATAATAAAATAGTAAAGGAAAGAAAATTGTTCGATTGCTCGATCAGTCATTGCTAAATAAAAACTAAAGCGTTACAGCAATAGCACGTTTTTAAGCTAAGTGTTGAATTTTACTTCTATTTCACTTGAAATCTTTCTTAGGACCGGTTTCCAAGCAAGTGAAGTTTATCAAACACCTTTAATACTTACTAGTGATTCAAAAACAATGTGAAAAATATTGATTTTGAATTTATTAAACCATTTTAAACTTATTATATACCAAGATAAGATTAGACTTACATTGATGTTAAATCTATTTTTACCAAGACAAAATCCTGATTATAGTGTAATATTAGCAACCACATAAATACGTAATGGATAATGTAGAAGACATGAGTTGCTTGTTACCTGTTTCTGGACTAGTTTCTGTAACTAGGCCACAGATGGGCCCTTTTTGCGTGTCGGGTGGGGGGCTGCTGGTCTAACCACCCGATATCCTCCAGGAAAGCCAGCAGCTCGCTGACGCCGCCGGTGCATTCCTACCCGGGCGTCCTCGTGTCCCGAGGTAGGTACTGCAGTCGTTGAGAAGACACGCTATTGAATGAATTAATGAATAAACACTTTATTGTATTTAAATTTACATTAATACAAAATCTTATATCTAAATGAAAAATAAACAGTACAAAAGGCGGCCTTATCTCTGAGAGCGATTTCTTCCAGACAACCTATTATTGCACTCTACAAGCACATGCGCAGCCGTCTCCTCTGCATTCATGCACCCTCTACATAGGGTCCGTCTGTCCGTGATACTCAAATTAAAAAGGTATATATTAAGCATGCAGTTTCCTGTGACGTCACGTCATGTGAGAAGACAGTTTCCTCGGTTCGATTTATAATCGAGAACTTGAAGTAAGGCTCGCCGCCGTAACAAAACTGTCGGAAGCGACACGTCGTTGGCTGTTTCCTCTCTCGACTCGATTGTTCTCGCCGATGTTACAATCATATTGTATTTGAATATATTATTTAACTTAGTTCATGTGAACACAAAGACATGTCATGTGAATTTCATTAGATGTGACAAACATTTTGTTTGGGGCAGAACTTCTGCATTATTAACTTGATTCCGTAAAATTACGGTTTATTATTAAATTGAGTATTGAGCGAAGTAAGATCTTCGTTATGTTGGTTGTTTTTCTAGCCAATACAACCTGGGTCTCTTCAAGAAATGAATAGGTCTCTTCTAGAACTTCGTGATACACCGTCGGCCACATCGTCACTTACAAGCTGAGATTGTGGTCAAACGATGGTCTGTTGACTATAAAAAATAGTTATTTTCTTTATTACTTATTTTTTTACGTAGTAGTTTTTATTTTTTGCTTTAGCCATAGAAGAAAGCTATCTAGTATAAAACAGTAAAAAAAACTAAACTCTTAACCACTACCAAAGAAGCTTACGGTAGTGTGGTCGATTAAGCAAATGTATATTTTTTATTACGATTGATTGTTTCGTGTTGGCGCGAGTTTCAAATATTTTAGAGGATGATTTTTTTCTGCGTTCTACAAGGAATAAAAATAGCGGAAAAGTTATTTGCCGCAAATCGTAAACCATTTTCTATTAACTACCTACTGAACAAACTTATCTCGATTCATTTGTATTTTTGGAGCATTTGGGAGAATAAGAGATGTTGGCTAAAATCAACATTTTTCCAAGTTCTCCCAAAATATAATTGAATTGAAGTTGATTTCAACATGGGTCCTTTGAAAGTTGTTGAAGATTTGCAGCAAATAACTTTTCCTTTAGTTTTAATCTCTGTAGAACGTAGAAAACATTAAAAACTACAAAAAAATTGGATCCTAGCGCCAACACGAAACTGACCTTAAAAGTTTTACTTTCAATCCGACAGAACCTCAAACCCTCATCTGTCTGTAGCTTGCTCTTTTGCAGCAAAACGTCGAGTTACTCCGTTCGTCCCACTGGCTTCGGCCTAAAGTCGTCCGAACACGAAAAAACCAATTCATCTAGGCAGCTTTAAAAATCAGCTTTTGTTTTTATCTTACAGTACTCGGTGAAAAGACTCGATCGCCTCAGCAGCTGAGATTTAAAGGATTTGACAGCAGGTGCATCAGTTTGTTGTTTCGTCTCTAATTTTAGCCCAAATAACTTCACCATACTTAGTTAAAGATATAATAAAATATTGAACTGAATATCCAGAACAAAAAGTATAATAATTATTTGGCTACAGATTTGGTTCAAACAACAATAAAAACTTCTCGGAATCCCCAAATAAAATAATTTAGAAATTATAAAATAAGACAAATGCAAATAAATGCGAGGGCTGTACGAATACAAATAGACATGTAAAATAGGAAGATAATTGGTATTTTATACAGATCTTAGAGCTGGAGATTCATCCCGCGACAGGATACAGAGGATAAGATTTTAGATTAAAGATATTTATTCTCTGTGTTCTCAAAGACACAGTTATATAAATGAGAACAGTTATTTAGTTTTTCCAATCAATTAATAAAAGTAAAGAGAAGTTGTTATTCGGATTTGCATAAATTAAAAGGTGTGTACGTACAAATAAACTAAATAGTAGATACAGGTTAAACATTACTTAAAATGCACTTTCTAGAAATTTACATTCTTATAAAATTGATGTTTGTTTGTATGTGTGTGCATGTGCACATGCTAATTTTCGACATTAGTATCTGCCATTTCTCCGCATCTTTTGACAATATTTGTCATTTTTGACATCTACTGTAGCTTTTGACATAATCTGCCACTTTTCAATAGATCCATCATGGACCTAGTTTACGGATGTAACGAGATTCATCCAAGATTTCGTGTGTCGTGATAAGATTTGTCGAGATTCCGTGCGTCGAGCTAACTTTTGTCGAGATTCCGTGCATTGACCTAACGTTTGTAAATATTTGTCGAAATTCCGTGCATAGAGATAACCCATTTCCGTTCCTAATTATTGACCGGCTCGAACGATATAAATAGGTACGGTACTGTATCGGGTTCGGAATTCATTGTCAAATTGTATATTTAATTTCTTAAAAATTACCCAGAGTGTGACATTACGTACCATAGTAACAAAACTAAGTAAAATATTCTTCTGGTGGGTAGCATGTCGTATCCACAGTTGTTCACCATAATCGCGGTATTTTTAAGCCGTGCCCAGCGAAACGTTTATTCAAATGAGTCCGTCCCGCAGAGGGATGTCCCATCAACTATAAGTACGTAGTCCATTTCAAACAACAATTCATACGATTAAAATAGCTTATAGTAATAGTCATTCTGATTGCGCTATCAGAATGAAAATTTGCCGCTAACTGTGACAATGGTATCTTCACAGAATAAACCATAGGTAGATTAAAAAGACCATAATCTAGATAGTGCGTACGGAGAGATTGTTTGGCTTCAACTTTGTTACCTTTGACACGCTCTAGTTTCTTTCATCTATACTAATATTATATATTTATTTATTTATTGTAAGGAAAACCAGCTGCACATACATACAAATTACATAAAAGAAGTCGAAGCAGAAGGGTATTCAGAGGTTTTCACAGTTAAAAATAATAATAGTTACATAAAAAGTGTGAACAAGCTGAATAAACTAAAAACATCAGTTTAAAGGTACAATATACATACTTAATAGAATTAATGAGAGATACAAATAATTAACTTCATCATCACCGTAGTGATGATGAATACATGCATAACTGAAAGATACAGATGTTAATATATAATTGTAAGCTAAAGACAAGAGGAGGAAAGATTTGTTTGTTTGCATTGAACAGGCTTCGAAACTACTGAACCGATTAAAAAAAATATTTCACTGTTGGGAAGTTACACTATCCCCGGGTGAGATATAGGCTATATTATAATTTTTAATTTTGAAATATTAAATACCCGTGCAAAGCGGGGGCGGGCCGCTAGTCAAATATAAAATGCCAAAATCATGTAATTCTGAGACGATATCATTTAATGTTATGATGAAGCGATTTATTTAATGAATTAGAATTCAGATACTTTTCCAAATTATGAAATTAGGGTGGGATCAAACGAACTATTGTTTATAAAAATAATTTTTTTTTTTAATACTTTATGTTATTCGATGTTCCCGCAGTGTTAATCCGAACTGTCTGTTCATGAGAGACCGAATGGATGGTTGAATGAGTTAATATAAAAATAATGTATGTACATATATTAGTCCTATTTGGAACATACTGAAATTGCCGACGCAATATAGGAAACGTGGGCCTCGATGGAATGGTGTAGGTATTATGGTTTCAGATTATCAATCAATAACTGTACTTGGTTAGGTTTATAAAATAAACACTATTTTATACTGAAAATTATTGCGCGCGGGCAAAGGCGCGGGCAGCAGCTAGTTAAGTATGTTTATAAATTATTTATAATATTAGTATTTGGATTAATAGACAAGTCAAATTTTATACTACAAATTATTATCAAATACGAAATAAGGTGTTATTCATTTTCTCTGCGCTTTTTTATAAGTTTATCTTTATAAGGTCCGTCTGTTTCTACCTTTAACATTCTAGTAGACTGTTGGTAATGTTAGGTGTTGAAATTATTAGGTAGGTATGAACAGTATGAACTTAGTTTTAACTGCTTATAGTTGACTCACACCCCTCCCTTGCGCATTTCCCGTAAGTACTTGTTGCTTTGTTTCTGAGGGCTCGTCCTTTGTTCGCATTGTGCTGTTTTGTCATCCCTCAGCCCTTGGTTGCTTGCTACTCGTAACTCCTTCATAGACAAAGTTATTGCTACGTGTAGAACAGACTAAAAAAAGTGTAATGAGGGTAAGTGAACATTATATTTATCGTGCATTATAACTCTAGACGTGCGACAGAGCGATAGCGAAGGAATGATGTAAGGCAATAGAAAATTAAACCATTGTCATAAAAATGTTTTCTTACCAATACATACATAATATGTATTATTTTAGAACGTACATATTATGTACGTTCGAAAATAATCTGATAATTTGATTGTTTTGAATAAACTGAAAATCGACTTCAAATTCTTTAATATTTACTCTGTTTTTTAAATTTTCGAGACAACCTTATCGCACGATTAAAATTTCATCGGACCTTGGGATTTAAAACTTTTATGGGACCAACTAGAACCTCATCCTCCTTTGTTTATCGTTACTCCTTGTCCGCTTTCCATGTAAAATGGATTTCTCCTATTGTATAATTTTTTCATATGTTCCGAAATCAATAACTATACCACTAGATATTAGAAAAAAACGTATTGGGCCACTCAATTGCCAAGACGTGTGAGCAATAAGCAAAGCAACAGAAAGTGTGTTTGCCCACAAAATACATATCTACCAATTAAAAATTCAGTTTTCTGTGTGAAAATTGTTGTCCCCAACTTTTAAGTTTACCAAAATAAGTTTTTTTTTACTTTGGTACTACTAGAGCTAAATTTTTGAACAATTGTACCAAGCTATGTACAAATTGTTCTAGCTACATATGTGATTTTATGGAACGAGGAACGATGCTCGTTTGAAAAGTGACTTGTGATCATGTTTGATATTAAAACTACGAACAAATTATATTTATTCGTAGTATTCAAAGCATATTTTCCTTTGAAGTGTCCAGATTGTGTTTTTGCTGAGCTCTTCGCTAAGATTTACCTATAGACTGAGAATATCAGGAGATTATCCAGATCCGACCGCGATCCGAGATCAGCCTCCACGGGCGGGAATTATCGGATTATTGCTGTTTTGATACATAAAAGTTTAACTACATAGACACACACGGGCTATATAAGTAGGTACACCTGCACTGGTCAGATACAGCTTATTTTTAGGGCAATTACTCTATTTTGATATAATCTCAGTTGTACAGAGCGGCGAAGGTTTACCTGCAACGCAGCCTGCGGGTTCGATTCCCGTGGGATATTTTTTTTGTATGATCTGCAGATTTTTATTGAGGGTTTAGCGTTTTATTCATAACAGTTATTTGGTATCCACAATACAAGATTTACTTCGGTGCTTTAGAGTCAGATGAATCTGTGAGAAAAAATTCAGAATTAAGTACCAAATTACACATAATTATTTATATAAAACAACGCTAAGTAGGTTTTACAAACTTTAAAAAAGTTTACTACAAAATATGATTATCTAGACTAGAGGATAAAAAAACTTGGGACAGGTTTTGCTCCAAATCGGAAACTAACAACATAAGAGCGTAAAGGTTTCCTGTTCAGTTCTTAACTTTACCTCTATTTTCAAGTTTTACATGTAACTTCAATCAGACGTGTCAACAGTCCCGGAATGTTAGGAAATAAAGCAGTTTGAGAGTGAACAGGTACATATGTAGGTACTTTTATATTCCAATTATCTAATTGTAAGTATGATATTGAAAATAAAATAATTTCCTATTTTGTTTTTGTATGTACGTTTATTTGGAAACCAGTAAACAAGCTGTCTGGTAAAACCTCAGGTTTGTGCCTTTTAGTTTTCCCTTCTACAATATTAACAGCAGCTTTTCAACTAAAAAACTAATTTGTATGCAAAAAGCTGTGAAATGTCAAAACAATTCATATTGTGATACAGCCGCTCAGTTCACAACTAACTTTAATAGTTTCATCGTCTGTGCTTGTAACGATCTCGAATACTAATTAGTCTGGGTTTTATAACCGACTTCAAAAAGGAGGTTCTCAATTCGTCTGTATGTGTTTTTTGTATGTGTGTTACGCGATAATTCCGAAAATTACGGGCCGATTTAAAAAATTCGTTAATTATTGTACATATAGATAGAAAATCATCCCTAGGTGGTCCAATAAAAATTGTATCCCCAGGGGATTAGTATTTATCCCGCAAATATTAAAAACAGTGTAAAAGTTTCGAAGCCGGTTTTTTAGGTTTTTGAAAAGAATCAAATTATTGTTATTTGACGTAGATCGAATGTAAAACCTGTATGGTATTATATGTATAATGTATGCTATAACCTGAAGTATTTTTTTTATAGTGCGCTGCTATAAGAAAACAATGTATTCTCTTCCGAGATATGATGCTCACGTGGGTGACACAAGGCTACGTCATCGACGCTATCGGCGAATGAGAAGATGAATCTGTTTCCTGGTGTTACCAGTAGCGTAAAATCGTAACTCCCCGAACTCCTGTAGAGTTCGGGGAGTTACGATACGTAATCTGATTCTGATAAAACTATGCCGTTTTGTATTTACCCATTGACTTGTATTTAACTAACAATAAAAACATGTTTTGTCTGATTTGACAAAACTTATTGACGGTTGTCATTTTTTTATTGATTTTTCAAATGACCCTTATCACAAAATCGTTTCCCAACTTCTACATTTGTTGAAATAAGTGGCAACTGGACAGTGACGTCACCTATTCATTGGCAGGATATTTTTAAGGTTGATCGTTTCGGGTTGGCACGAACTTTTTTTATGGTTTCTAATTTATTCTGAGTTCTACAACTACCGGAAAAGTAATTTGCCAGAAATCGTAAATAATTTTCTATTAACTTGTGAAAAAACTAGCTTCGATTCATTGGTATTTTTGAACCATTTGGGGAAATAAGAAGTTTTGGGCTAAAAATCAACAGTACTGAAAATAGATGCGATTTTACAACAATAATTACGAGACGAAGTGAGACTACTCGTTAAACATATAATTCCAAAACATTGACTAGCGAAGTTAAATAAGAGCTTTCTTTAGCTCAGTATAAAATTTTATAATAAATTACCTTTACATGTTCTCGAACATGGAATTGCACACTACTCGAAAGGAAAAAGACCTTGAAATACCTAGGTATCAATTTAGACCAACACTTAACATATGATACGCATATAAATGTAATGACAGGTGGAGTCCGAAAATTAATAGCGGTTTGTAAGAGTATCAGACAAGCGGGCAGCGACACTCAAGAAAAATTTACATTTCACTCTCCCAGACTCTAAACTACCACTCACAAACACTCTAAAATATTAAAATCAAAATCTACTAAAACAACATTTGCTCATCGCCACACCCCATTCCTTGCACCGTATATTTATAACAAATTAAATAAAACTGTACCTTTGCATATAAGTACAATTCAAGAATGTAAAAATTTGGGTAAATGTGATTATGAACAGACAGAGCGATTGCTATTGGTTAGTTCTTAGTATATGGGCAATTAGTTTGTAATATAGTATTCTTAAGATAGTTATAATTATTTATAATATTTATTAAATAATTTAGGAGAGCTCCATGTTTCATACTCCTTATACTCTTATCATTGTAACAGTATCGCAAACCATTTATTAACAAAATAAGAACAATGTATATGCACTGAAAGATCGAACCCTAAAGGATAAGAAATAAGAGTCCTAGCATCTTCATGCAACTCTGAACTTAAGGTTAAATCGAAACACGTATACACTGTATCCTACCGCATATTTAAACTACATAAAGATAAAATGATGCGTTTAATTTAATTAATTTAAGGAAACTATGTAATATATAAGCTTTGTAACCTTATCTGAAACAAAACTGTTTTTTTTATGTAAGGAAACTTAATTTTAAGAATTCTGTACTAGTCTTTGCTAAATTTTTGTACTATGCTTTTATTCTGTAAATCATTCTATAACATTGACGAAGCTATTACTGATGAATTTTGTGTGTAATTATACCATTGTTTATGACTTTTCTGAGTGTACGTGATAGTATCAATAAGGAACAAACAAATGAACTGAACTGAACTAAGACCGTACAATAATGTTGATGATCGACAGTTACCAACTATTAGGAACGTCATAAAATCTATTCTCGTCCATCAATACTCATAAAATGATGTAAAAAGAACTGCGTCTGATCCGTGTCCGTCTATTTTGAACAGAAAACAGACAGTCAATAGACACTAGCTGTCTTTTTTAAAAAGACAGACATCTTTTTACAACTAAACAGATTAGGATTAATCATTAAATTGAATTAATTTACTTATACTTATCAATTATTGTTTCACTTCATTTATTTTAAATCTCGCAAAAATACATCTTTTACTATAGAAAATATAATAACATATAAAACTAATCTACAGTAAAAAATATATCAAAATGGTGGATCACCGGCCGCGAAGCTAGGCTCAACCGGCCGGTGACTAGGGCTGCAGAGACCTCGTGACTATACGCGCCGAGTCCAGGAGTACCGCCTTTTGAATCTGACCGTTGATCCAACTTCCTAGCGAGAGTCTCATAAAATGTTGATCGAGGCTCTTTGCTATTACGCCGTTAACTGAAACGACTATCGGAACGATGGTCGCTGAATCAACATCCCACATGCTGACAACCTCGTTAGCCAAGTCAAGATATTTACTAAGTTTATCTTTCTCAGCTTTAACGAGGTTAGCATCATGTGGTATGGTGACATCAGCGAGTACCACCCTCCGTTCTAACCGATCTATCAGTACAATATAAGGCTTATTCGCGAGAATAGTCCTGTCTGTAATGATAGATCGGTCCCAATAGAGCGTGGCACGGCCGTTTTCGAGAACTGGCGCCGGTGTTTACTTATAATACGGAGCTTCAGGACCGGTAAGGCCGTATCGGAGAGCAAGTTGCTGGTGTGAATTTTGACTACTTAGCATTAGCGTTAGCAAGGTGCGAACAACCCGAAAGTACATATATGACGAAGGGTCTCCCCAGGAAGATGACACCATCAGTATACAGATATCGATCGTGCCATCTTTCATGATATACTTCCGGTAGTTGTTTGTCTTTACCACCTCATCCATAATTGCACAGACAAAACCTTCGGTTTCCCCAAAGAGGTCACCTAAGCGTAGTCAATTATTATTATTATTACTTTATATAAATTTAAGTTTATTAATTCAATCTATGCAGTGTCATAGAAATGTTTATATTTTAATCCTTATGATGTGTAAGGTACCTTTGTAACTGACCTGTAACTTGTAATTTTATGAATATATATTGCAAGCAATATAATATGCAGCTTGTGGACGGTCACAGGCAACTTCACGAAAAATATTTACTATTCGTCAGACCGAAGGTGGTACGAAATTTTTTATGTCAGCCAACGATCAAACTACGTGCAAAGCCGAGTGCAAAAACTATTTTCCCAGGTACCAGGTACATCCGACTTCCTAGTTTATTCAAAGTCTAACAAAGCTACCTCCGCTGTATAGAGGGGGCTGCATGCAGTATTCACAGGATGTATCGATCGGGAGGCGTGCTGTGGGAGACGCCTACTGGTATCACGTGGATGACAGAATGTGTGGAGGTGGCGTTTTCTATTTGTATCGTAAATTTTATTTTTAACTAATTACTCTCACGTTTTAACCGACTGAAAAAAAGAGTACTTAGTTTATTCGGCTGCATTTTTTCTAAAGGTTTTCTATTGTGTTCGTCGATTCCTCCATCAAATGTGGATTGGTCCCTAGTGATTAGTATTTTTCTAACAAATCTTAAAAATATTAGTTTACTAGTTGCTGCCTGCGCTTTCGCCGCGCTTTATTGGGATAAAAACAGCCTATATGTTATTCCAGGTCCTTAACTATACCCATACTAAATTTCAGCCCAATCAGTTCAGCAGCTTTTGCTTGAAAGAGGAACAAACATCCTATAAGTCCATACTCATAAACTTTGACATTTATAAAATTACTAGGATAACCCTCACTTTTTAACCGACTGCAAAAAAAGAGGAGGTTGTTGCATGTTTTTTTGAGTGATTTTGATAATTCTTTCGCTTTTGTACAGTGAATAAACCGGAGATGGTCCCGAGCAATTAGTATTTTTTCCTACAAATCTTAAAAACATTATAAATATAAAGGAATTATAATAAGTCGGTTTTTAGTTTTTTCAAACCATACAGTTTATAGTTGTACAAGAACAGGATAAAATGTCTCTATCTTGAAAAATAACAAATAGTAGATCAGTTGAGCTACCTCTAGATTATTTGCAACAATCCGCAGTTAACTCAATTGCAAATACTAGTTCTATTTGTTTTCTTTTCTTTAATTTAAACTTTCTTTGTTCATAAATTAAACAACACTTGTTCACTTTTTTTTTTACAAAGATAACGTTTTGAAGTGAATTGTGAAGAAACCTCTCGAGTACCTAAAGAAAGATTTGTCTTCATGAAATTAATAATTTTACAACTTTTATACTGTAAAACTTTTGAAACTATCATGGTTATTTACAACACTAAAGTTAACGGGATATTTACCATGATTTGAGTTTTGAGTTCTCCAATATTTCGGCACAGTTACATGCGCCATGATCTGTCTTGTCTGAGACAAGACATTGCAATTGTCCTTCGGCATGCTAAGCCTCCAGAACCGAATATTACGAAAGAAGAGATAGTCGCGCTTAAGGAATTACGCCAAGATGAAGACCTGCTGGTACTTAAAGCAGACAAAGGGAATGCCACAGTCGTGATGGATGTCATCGAATACGAAGATAAAATCCGAAGTTTACTTAATGACACTAATACCTACAAGATCGTCAACTACAACCCAACTGCACGAACACACCGCAGTACCCAGAAGTTGATCAAGGATTGTCAACACGCCCTTGGAGAAGAGGTAACCAAGTTTCTTTTACGGCCAAAGATCATCCAGCCCCCTAAACTCTACGGCCTCCCCACACATTGGCACACAAGCAGAATATTCCGCTACGACCTATAGTGAGTCAAATAGACTCGCCCACTTATGAGTTGGCAAAGCATATAGCAGCGGTGTTGCAACCAACTGTGGGACGAACAACATCCTTTGTAAAAGACTCACGACATTTCATACAGATATTGGAACAGATAGAGGTAGATGACACCGAAGTGATGGTTAGCTTTGACGTAGAATCACTCTTTACGAATGTCCCTCTAGAAGACTGTATGAGGGTAGTCGCGTCGAGAATACAGGAAAACGGTATCCCTGCAGAGTATGCCAAGCTTCTACATCATATTCTCTCCACAAACTTCTTTATATACAGAGGGCAATACTATCTACAAATTGACGGAGTAGCTATGGGAAGTCCAGTCGCCCCCGTAGTAGCCAACATTTGGATGGAGTATTTCGAGAGTGTGGCCATCGCGTCTGCCCCGGTACAAGTTAAGTTATGGAAGAGGTATGTGGATGACGTTTACTGTATTGTAAAAGGAAAGACACAGGAGATTGATCTGCTACTTTCACACCTCAATGGGGTACATAATAAGACCAAATTCACATACGAAATGGAAGTCGAACGGCGTTTGGCATTTCTGGACGTAATGGTACAGGTCAGAGATGATGGAAAGGTAGGCCACTCCGTCTACAGAAAGCCCACACACACAGACCGGTACCTGCATGCCGACTCACGTCACCACCCTCGGGAGCTCAATTCGGTGGTGACATCGCTCACTAACCGCGCTTACGACCTATGCGATGATAGTAGCCTACAGAGTGAGTTGGCACATGTCAGAAAGGTTTTACATAAGAACGGCTATAAAGGTCGATCACTGCCAGCTCGATCGGACCCCAACCGTAAACCGCACAGAAGTATGGTGGAACGCAAGCCAGCATTCTTGCCTTATATAAAAGGAGTAACGGATAAAGTTGCTAAAATCTTGCAAAAATCGTCCATCAAAACCATTTTCACGCCGCTAAAGAAGATCATACACTACCTGCGCACGCCTAAAGACACGTTTCCACTTGAGAAACCAGGGGTGTACAAGATCGACTGCAGTTGTGGAAGCTCCTATATAGGCCAAACGAAGCGCACTATTGCCTGCAGAGTCAAGGAGCGAACGTACGCGCGGTTAAGAATCTGGCAACGGAGAAGTCTGCCATAGCGGAGCATCTTCTCGAGTCTGGTTCAAACCACTGGATTGAACTGCACAATCCACAAGTAATCTCAACAGAGCGACATTACATACCAAGAATGGTACAGGAGGCCATTGAGATTACCAAACACAGGAACTTCAACCGAGAGGAAGGTTTCCAACTATCCGGAACCTGGAGCCCGGTGGTGAGAATGTGCAAAAAACGAAAAAGTGATGTATCAACCAGGCCGCGTCCAGATACCGTCAGTATTGTGTGTCGCGATCGAGTTGAGTTCGATAATGAAACCGGTGGTAGTGTTAATATTCGTAGCAAAAGACAAAGAAAGAGGGTAGATCGATATATCTGCCAATAAAAACTAACTCGCAGGGACTTTAGTTGTTCCGTGATCATGGCGCATGTAACTGTGCCGAAATATTGGAGAACTCAAAACTCAAATCATGGTAAATATCCCGTTAACTTTAGTTTTATACTGTACTTCACAACATTCACAACCCACTAGTGTTAATAAGAATGTATCAAAATGTCGTCGCTTGGATAAAAATGTAGACTAGACTTTTACTAAATGTGCTAATACCGTCATAGTTCGTTTACCTAAAACTTCAATTGGACCTATAGTTTTCACTTAATACATATAACATTCATTGCGTCTCAGAATGACACATTTTGCCATTATACCTTTGATGCCAGTAACTGCAGATGGTGAGACACTCAGGTATCAGAAATGTCAAGGTTGAAAGTTTCAGTTTCAGTTTCTTTATTCTCAAACAAATAAATTTGTGTCGGAATGTTTACAAATAATAAAAAGTACAAATACAGTCAGTTAACAAATCAAATTAAACGTAAAAATAAATGAAATGTCACATAGAAATTAATAGTAATACATTACCTAATACACAGTAATAATAACACGTATAAATTAAAATAAAATAATACATTTAAACATATTAGGTACACTCTTTGGTAAAAATAAAAATAATATCTAAAATAAATTACCTACATATATCGAAACTCTTACTGTCTAGGGCAGATGTGTTTGTTTTTGTCATTATAATAATCATCGACAGAGTAATAGCACTTCTCCAGTAAGAACTGCTTGATTTTTTTTCCAAACTTAACAGGACAGTATATTGATTTAAATATAACTGGTAGTTTGTTATAGAGTTTTACTGCTTGATAGCGAACACAGTGTCTAACTACCTTCAACCTCGCAAAAAAGCATTATATCAATATCTCCGTGCAAATAGCACCGTAGCACGCACTATCTATAGTTTATTTCATCTATGGACAATTCTGAGACGTACTGTAACTACGACTAACAAAACTCCCCTGCTTGCTTCGAAACTAGATGATGCTGTATCATGTCTAAAACTATTATGCCAACTCAAACTTATCTCAAGAAACCTGACACTAGATAATGTTCAGTTCCGATCAAAACTTTCTCATTTCGATGCCGCCTCCATATGTCCCACCTCTTCGCCACGCCCTCCGCCACGCCCCTCGTGGGCGTGTCCAGTTGCAGCTCTTCCTCAGTTGTTGGCTAATCTCCGCTTTGTGTCCAGGTATAATAGACTGGATTTTATTCCATTCTATTTACGTATAGGTCTATGGTCTATTGAAGACTGGAAATTGTATTTTTTGTATGGAATTATTAAATAGAAATTAGTTATTCCATACCCGTTGGTTCAGATACGTTTTTTTTAAAGTAGCAGCCTATAAGTCTATTCTTTTGTATGCTTCAATCGCTCTATGCAAAATTTCCTAATCTATTTGGCTCGAACATTTGGATTCGTTTATGTAATTCGCTAGCTCGATTAGTTCCGTCATGGTTTTATTTCACGAAGACGACAAGCACCCGTAAAGTTTTAAACTCATAAAAAACACAAGCAACAAACGAAATAAAATAAAACTGATTAAATATGTATAATAGAAGCCACAGCATCTGGTTCCATAACCGGCGGGTAAACTCCAGCCATAAATAAAAAAGTTGAGATTGCAGGAGCCTTTGGAAATAACTTCATTATAGGATTTGGAGGAAATAACGAACGGGAGCGATTAGGAAACTCGTTCTCAAGACGCCCAAAATTACGGAAACTTCTTATTATCCTTGAATATATTCATTATTTTATTCGTACCTATGTGAAACTAGGACCGGGTCCGCAGTGTTGGTTCCTTATCTTCGTGGAACGCAGTGGTGTAAAACCACAATACTAACTGTTGTCCATTTGTGAAGAGTACAGTTGTTCATGCTTACTGGGGGTAAGCATGGACTCGTGTACAACTGTAAGAAGAGTGAATAACTGGTATTCAAGGCCGCATTGTCCCCAGCATAAGACTTAAGGGTCTTGGGCTATACAGAGCCTATAGCTTCAAGTATCTCAAAAATTTCCTTAGCGACAATCTTGACGACCAGGTAATATGTTGGCGCGAAGTTTTGCTTTATGCAGTATGCAAGTGAAAATCACACAATTCAAAGCCTAATGCCAATCGGTATATACGGACTGCTTTACTAAAGGTCGCTCAGCGCTCTACGTGTACAATATAATAACCCCTTCAGGATGTTGTTGGGGCTGCCCCGCTTCTGCAGCGCATCCCTTATGTTTGCGGAGGCCCAGGTTGATGGCTTTCACGCCAAGATCCACAAGAAAACGGCCTCGCTGCTGCGCAGAACATGGGGCGTTGGCATGGGGGTACCAACACCACCTATATGTTGTAAGCAGCAAGTTTGCTTCACCCATCGTGAAACCTTTCAACATCGGGTTCTAATCTAACTTTTTAAACTTAGTTGGGATTTTGTTGAATGTCTGCTGAACTCTCTCTCTCAATTAAACTTTAAAAGCACCCGTGACAAAACACTATCGAGACAAAATGTAAATTTAAGAAATTAAAACAGTCGATGATAGTAGTGAACGCTGAATCAACGAACCGGTTTTAAACAGTTTTTATACAGTTAACGAGTTAGCCGTTATCTTTTTACCGCAAAACTAGTTGATTGTATCAACTGGTTAAAATGGTTATTTTATTCAACGACATTAACAGTTAAACGTCAGTTGGTTTAACAACGTTTAACGCATAGTTCCTTCTACTACAGTTTACCTTTCTAACCAAACCAGTTAAACGTCAACTGGTTTTTCAACTAGTTAACCATTTATAGAGCACGGTTTTGTGCGCGTTGGTTAATGCAAAAACAGTCAACGACCCATTACTAGTCGATGAAAAATCCGTTTGGCTAGTGACAAACCAACTCTACTGACAACCTTGTTGTCGATAAAACTGGCGTCTACCTACATTCCCAAATAGTTTCAACGTCTCCATCGATTCCCCGTTGGTCAATAAAGTGTATGTCGGTCCGTGAAATATTAACTAGCTCGCGCCCCCGGCCCCGCTCGAGTCGTAAACAAGACGTAATGGCTGTGTGGCTTTGGACTTGTGGGGTTGATGGGAGTTCGATGCTCGGGGATTTATGCCGTCGGAACGTCATAGAAATTGCCTTTAAGTATTTTATAACACTTTTTTAGATGCTTGTTACTTCTTCAAGCCAAAATAAGTAAGTACTAGAATCCTTATCTGAATTAACGTAGATACTTTTTATTTAGATCTATTTTTGTAACATTGTAAGGGGAGCGCAGCTGTCTCTATTTCGAATTATTTCCAACTCTAGGGAGCTGAGGCTACATAATACTTTGAGCTAGATTTTCACTAAGTAAATAATTTCAGAATTGTCAGACAATATACTTATTCATACGACAATAATAATTATTTTAAATGATTCTTTTCGCTATAATTTTATGTCAAATTATCTCAAAACCCGTAGGAACTAGTTTGTACTAGATAGCTTATAGGTAGGTAAAAATCCAGAATATCAACGGGTATCATTAACGAAAAGCATTAGCTAATGTAAACAAGAATATTTTAACAATTAACGAACAACATCTGCGTTTCTATTTTTTTCCATAAAAAGTTTAACCAATGTCACAGGTGATGACGTAAGAATTCTAACGATCAGCATAGATCCAAAGCTATTCAGGTATATAATGTTAATATTAAATGTTATGGGGTAATAAAAACCCATTGACATAGAACATGCAAAGAATCAAAATCAATAACTTTTTTTAGGCTTACAAAATAGTATATGTGTGTTTTATGTGACAAATAAATGATTTACTTACTAAAATAAGGTGTTTGTTATAATATTCTCTTCACTTACATTTTTTGTCCAACATACCCGATAGTGAAAAGATTATACACCTTTTTGGGCAATCGCATCATCGTGTAAAAACACAAACTTTGGGCTGTAGTTACTCAACATTTTATTTTTATCAAAAACCTTTAAAAATACTATATATCTCATCCACGCGTTGTAATGTAACCCATCTCCCAAATGAATTTCCCGTAAATGCAATAATTTGTCGGCGGCGCGCGGCGCTAGGCAGGTGGCGGTGCTAGGAGGGCGGCGGCTTAGACGTGAGGTATTGCTTTCAGATTAGTCTGATAGAAATATTATATTGTGGGCTTACATTGGAACCGCTAGACAACGCCTGTGACGCAGTGCACGAAAGTCTATGAGACGCATAGGTTATAGGTTCGATTCCCGTAGTAATAATTTACGTTTTTTTATTTTTTTATTTATCTAACAGACTTTTTATACTTATTACAAGAACGTAGGTATTTAGCTACCGATGAGAGCTTCCTTCATCAAACAATTTTATCACGATAATTCAAAGAAAAAAAATACAAATATTGACAGAGAGCTCTTTATTCAACATGGTTTCAAGGTTTGTATGTCTGTTTTTTGGTATATAATAAACGTCCAGCCAGCACACATCTCCACTTTAGCCAGCACACATCTCCGCACAGCTTCGGTGGATGCAGCCTAACTGAAACACGTATCTTCATCTCCGCTTCGGGACGTCTCCGCACATCTCCACTTTGGTGGAAGTCGGGGTCTGAGCTGGTTACTGACAAGCGTTATGGGGTGTAATTTAACGTGTTACACAGCGAGCGTTCGTGCACCCAGTATACGGGGAATGAAGGCGGTCGGAACGAACGAGACGGATTTTAGAAGTTTCATGTTCGCTACGAATGGTAGATTACGCCGCGGCATATGTACATCTGTCAGTATCCAGCTGGATAGATTTAAGAAGATTGATAGAAGATAGATTGCATCCTTAGGTCTTGGGTAAAGACATAGGATAAGCAGGAAGGTACTTTATATACATATTTTTATTTATTTCAAAAGTCAGATTAAATATAGTTATGCTGTGCTAAATCGAGCGCCATATCGCCCCGCCAGCGCAAAACGCCGCAATATTCGCGTCACGTCCGTCCGTCCCAGACGCTCAAACGTAACAAATATACAAATGTACAGGTATGTATCCGGTACATTTAAATATACATCGCTGTATACGTGCTCACTCATTACTGGAGATACAGGGTGTTTTGGAAATTATAGAAAGGTAGAATTTAATTTTCATTTCGAAATTATGCAACTGGATTTGCGTTTCTCTAAGCAGCTACGTACTTACTAAAATTCTTCGTTGTTCTCGACATATCATTCGTAAAGAAAGTACTCGCGAAATACCAATTGTTAAAAGTACTTGTAGATATTAATGAAATAAGTCGTTCACAGTCTTAAATCTCAAAAAACATGGGTGAATATAATTTCACTTCTGCATGATTTCACCAGTTGGATTTGTTCGTGAGACGACGTCATTTGCCAGGAATATATTTTTGCAGAGTCCAGAATACGTATCCGAATCCCCCTGTACATTGCTTGTAAGCTAGTATCGAAAGTATCCGCCACAGTAAGTGCTGTATTTTGTACGAAATTATAGCATTGCTCTGTAAGGGATGGGACCGGGCGGAATGTCGATATCGATATATTGTTTAAGACTTCTCTTGGCAGACGTCAAAATTTTTTGATTGGATTCCACTCGATAAGAAGGCACTTTGACATGTCTATACTCAAGTGGTAGGTAGCGTAGTTTTTCATCAGGGACTACTGAAATTATTTTTCTGCAATCAAAATTAATAGGTACTCAAAAGCACGTAAAATACTTAAGTTGATAAGATGAAATCGTAAGGTAAGATTATTATCGTTTTATTGAATTGTACTTGTTGGCTTACATTTTTAACCGACCGATGAGCTTCTATGTTCGAGTATACAGATACTCGACGAATATACATAAAAAAACGTACAGATGTTTTTATGTATATTCGCCGGATTTTGAAAATCCAAAAAAAAAAGAAAAGTGTTGCACACCGCGACGTAAGTACTTATTTTCAAATGCTTTCATTACAGAAGCAAAACCGCAGTGCATAACGCATTGATACGCTCTTCAGATGAGTTTTTTTAATTCAGAAACTTATCTCACTTGTTTTCACGCACAGACAACTAAGGTAAATGTATCGTAAACATAAACACTTTATTCAGCTCTCTAATCAAATTATCGATATATTCACCCCATCCCTATCCTAATAGCCGAACGAGAGTGCCGTCTCGCCGTCATAATGTCGATAATGTACCGCACTAATTACACCAGCTATCGATAAAAACAGATACACTATTCTATTACGGAAGTGTATAGGGTAAGTATTATACAGGTATTGAGTTATATTTCTTGTTCAGTGAATTATTTAGGATTTTGACGGCATACAAGAGGGAGACGACAGGATGTTGTATTGCTATGATCTTGCCTGCTGTTTTACTTGTGAGTTAGATTGATTACTTATGGCCTGGCCGTGTCTGTCTCGGCGTAAGAATAGACCCCTCCAACTCAGCCCATAGATGTTTTAAGAACCAATTAAGGTATCATACCAGAGTGGTGTTTATGACAAACCTCTCCTTGCTTCAGCATCGGAGGTAAGTACATATATTACGTGGTGGAGAGGTAAAGTGGCTATAGTTATAGGTGGTAGGTATCAGATAATTATTTTAAGATACATTGTATGGTTATATTAGTATACTTACGAACTCGACTTATTAACTTGTTTGACTGTATTTAAACCTTTTTCTTTTTAAATTATTATTTATATTTATGCTTGTACTGTGTACCTGCTCTATTTCGTTGAAATGTTTGACATGTATATTTTCTTGTACCAATAAATGGAATCTGAATCCGACCAACATACCTACTTTATTTATACTGATACTAATTCGCCGGGAGCACTGGCCACACTTGGAAGTAAATAAATAAATATAAAGTAAATTAAAAGTCATGTACCTAAGTGATATTGTGTCTTTTTGAGAATAAATTTATTTAAACCGAAACCGAATTCTTCTGTGTAGATCCGTCACACAAATAAAATATATGTAGATAATATCGATTTGTCCCGGAGCGGGAATCAACCCACCTACCTAAGGCGGCTCTGCTCCAATGCGCCATGCAGTCGTCTGCTAGAGGTAACTTAAACAATATGGCCTATGTCAAACACTCAAAGATTGCCTGGGAGAAATTGCTTCCAGTGATAAGTCCGCCTACTGTAGGTATTGTTGTTCGTTATGAACATGGTGTAAGTATTTTGTAGGTAGTAGAAACGTTTAGTTTACTTCTCCCTATCGCTATAAACATGTGATGCACTGAATTGCTCTGCTGTGCTATTGATGCTTAGACGGACGTATAGGGTGCCCAAAAACTTGTGTAATTTATAAAAAAATATATGATATGAACGATAAATATTGCTGTGCAGTCGAGACAGCATCATCTAGTATCAACCTAAGCAGAGCTTATGAAATCCTTAGTACATTACAATGCATTGTTTTTTTTCATCTTACAACAATAGATGAGAATGTACAAGTGTGTCGATGCATGCAGCATCCCACACGATGGGCATCCCCAACTCCCATGGGACTATAGTGTCATACCGTCGTCGGGCCTCTTACCATCGACACGCAACAAACCAACCATTCGGTTCGATAACAGCTGGTACGAGAACAGAATTGTTCCTAGATTAGCCTTTTTGATATTTTGTTTCTTGTTTTGAAAAGTCAGAATCCGCTTGAGTAAGGATCAACCTTTCAAAAAGAGTTATGGCATGTCCTGGCCCGTCCTGTACATTAAATATTAGCCAGTGCAAGCAATAAAATGCAGGCAAAGTCTGTATTATTAACTAGTTTCCGTCTGCAACTGTTTTATGGAGGAACAAGTTAATCTTACAAATTCAATAAACTTGTACACCGTTTTTATTACCATCTGTGCTTCAGTATAATAAACTAAAACTCATAATAGATCTGGCTTTGTACACATAATGGCAGTAACCACTCCCAAGTATTATACTTGAGAATACAAAGAAATGTAATGCATTAGGTAACATGACTAAATAGTAGGGTTTAGATTCTAAACCTTCCATTCGTAAAATATACGTAAATATAGATTCTAAACTTTAGAATTCAGGTTTATTTAGTTTTTTTATTTAGGTAGGTTATGTAGGTAATATATATTTAATTTAAAGCTTTCAAATTTAGGCATTTTAAACAATGATTAAATATGTATAGGGTTAGATTATGTTTGTTAATTAGAAAGGTAACTTAGATTATCTACAACAGTCTGCAGTTAGCTCAATAGTTTCAATCATGCTCACAGATATTCCACAAATCATAATATTCTTATGGGTTTCACTTTTTATACTATCAAAAAACTTTATGACAGAGCCCCGAAAGCTTGGCTGCTATTGGTGTTAAAAATTTAGAAGGACGGGGGTACAGCAGGTTCTGCTAGTTGATTCATAGAAAAATCACCCTTACAGTGGTAAAGCACAATTTTTGGTGGCAGTACATACAGTCAGCGTCAAATTGATATGAACTCCGTCTAGAGTAGTCAAAATGATCTGAAAAACAAAAGCAATACGCAGTTCGAATCATCATATTGTTGTAAACACACAAGGTGTTCTATAGTAGATTGTTACACAAGGGTAGTAAGGGAGCTATAACAGAACAAGATCCAATTTAGCGCCAGTGCGAGCTCAGCTCGCAAAGGGCCCTAAATTGGATTGAGTGCACCCGAGATATTTAGACGCCCGAGCGAACCGAGGGCGAATATAGTTCGAGGGTGCACTCAATCCAATTTCGCGCCCTTGCGAGCGCTCGCAAAGGGCGCTAATGGATCGAGTGCACCCGAGAACATAGTTCGAGGGAGTAATAGCTACTTCCAACCGAGGTAAGCATTCTACTTATCATCATAATGGCGAGGCAAATAAAACATTTATATACTTAGGTATGACAAAATGTAATTTTTATTAGAAAAAATAATTATTTATTAAAAGATTTTGTAAAACATATTCTGCTTCGAGATGATAGAAATCAGGCGTGCGGACCAGTTCTTCATCTGATGAAGTACTTGACATACTGAAATACCACTTTAAACTTGTTTATTACAGTTTAACTTTTAACTTTAGTTTATTACAGTTGCACACATCAAATGAAATGAAATGCCGCCATTTCCAGTTTTTTTTTTCAGTAAAAAGTTTTCTTATCATTTTATAAGAAAAGAGATTGTTTTACCAAGGAGTTTTGCATAGCTTGAACTGTAAAGTCTTTACAATTTGAACAAAGTGGGACGTAATGAGATTTGAAAATGGAATTCCTATAAAAATGTACTGTGTTGCGATTACCATCTTACACAGCCTCTTTGCTTAATTTGTAAAACCTTCTTGCCGAGCATTATGATGCAAAATATCTTACTAACAAGGAATTTATATACTAACGTAACTGGAACGTTCACTCTAAATTTAATGCAAAAAGGATTTTGAACCTTATCACAACTAGAAAAGGTTGTTTTGGATTTAAGGAAAAAACGGTCTCGAGAGAGACTCACTTTTCAGTCGCTGTGTCCCTTTCACACATTCACTAGCATGATACACTGATGAAACTAAAAAGGGAAGATTGGGCACTAACTCCTTGAAAGTGGAAGGCTAAAACTAGGTTACACTAGGTTCACCCACCTCAGTCACGATCACATCAACGTTTGTGTTGCGCGTGCTTGCTACGACGTACTTTTGTGATTTATTGACTAAAAGACTACAGCAATGCCTTCATGTGCGTTCACTTTGTATTCAAAATAAAAAACAAAGCCCAAGGTATCACTTTTCACACGTGAATACACCAAAACTTTAAATTTTCTCATTATTCTACTGTATTTTACGTTACTGCGTTTACCTATTGTCCTTATAATTTTTTTTTATACTTAGGTAGTCGGAGGCCTTTATTCCTACTTGTACCCTTAAAAACTAATAATAAAATTAGTTTTTAACTATATATTTTTTCAAACTCTTTTGCTCATTGCTTGAGAATGTTTGCAATTATGCCCCACACGAGAATATTTACTAACATTAGAATTTTCACTCCTTACTTAGACCCCGCTAACTCGTTAGACCCTCAATATCGTCTGACGTCTTATAGTTTATAACCATTAGGGTATTGAGACAAATCAATTGATACCTCATTTGTTGAAATCGGACAAGTAGTTTTAGCGCTAGGTGGCATAGAAATCGGCTACATACATACATAGGGTGCCAAACTCATAACCTTCCTCCGTTGGTAGTCGGGTAAAAATGCATAGTTTTTCAAGACTCGATTTCAATTGGTAGAATCATCTATATTCAATTAGTGCAGAATACTCGGTTTAGGAGTCTGACACGCACTTAGCCAAAATCAGCATCAGCATCCGCTGATGTCAAGACCAAAAATCAGCATCAGCATCAGCATCCACTGATGTGTCAAAAACCCGCATCAGCAAAAACCCTGATTTGTAGTTACAATAGGTGAACCGCAGGGATCAATCCTCGGTCCTTTCCTATTTTTGGTTTATATTAACGACCTGCCTAATCTCGTTAAAAATAATCACGAGATTGTATTGTTTGCTGATGATACTTCTTTAATTTTAAAGATGATTAGACAAAACACAAATTTTAACGAGGTAAACAATGCAATATCATAAGTAGTCCACTAGTTTGGTGTTAATAATCTTTTGCTTAACGAAACTAAAACTAAATGTCTTACATTTATTCTACCAAATGTAAAACAAGTTAAGGCTGATGTAAACGTAAAAGGAGAAACGTTAGAAATTGTAGACACTACCGTATTCTTAGGAATAACCTTAGATTGTAAACTTCAATAGGGCCCACACATAGATAAGCTATCGAAGAGACTAGTTCTGCAGCGTATGCAGTCAAAAAAATCCGTCATCTTACAGACGTTGATACTTCCAGACTTGTCTATTTCAGCTACTTCCATAGCATTATGTCGAATGGTATATTGCTGTGGGGGAACGCTGCAGATATTAACACCGTATTTGTGCTGCAGAAGAGGACTGTTCATGCAATCTATAACATGGGTCCTAGAGAATCCCTACGTGATAAATTCAAAGAAATAAATATTATGACAGTACCATGTCAATATATTTATGAAAACTTATTGTACACTCATAGAAATATCGACCGGTTCCCTAAAAATTGCGACATACATAATGTAAATACTAGAAATAAGAATAAACTCACTGTGCCCAAAACTAGGTTACACAAGATTAATGTATCTTTTAGAGGGCAATGTATACGCTTCTACAACAAAACCCCTAGCGATTTGCAAAAACTTTCTATAAATATTTTTTTTTATTTTTTTTTTTAACATAAGATCTTTATTGACAAAGAAAATAACAATCAAATAATATAAAGAAATTAAACTATGTAGTATTTACAATTGAGCTAACTGCAGACTGTTGCAAACAATCTACAGATAGCTCAACTGGTCCATATCAATACCAGTCGGAAGCGTCCCCAAGACGCTGGCTGCATTGCCCCGCTGTATGGCAATGCTAATGCGCTGCGCCAGATACTCACCAGCTCTCGGGTCACGCGTCGCTTCGACCAGGCGCTCAGATAATTTTTTTTGAAAACCCGGAGTGCCTCGGTACCCCACGGACCTAGGGTCTCGACTCCAAGGGGAGCAAATGCGTAGGCTCTGTCGAGACCTGCATATTTGCGCCTCTTGAGATCCTCGGCCAAATCTGCCGCCGAACCAGCCCTCACGGATGTCCTTGAAAGATGGGAAGGCGCAAGTGTGTCGACACATGTAGCGTCCCAAACAATAGGCCTGCCCAGCTCCCAAGGGACTAAAGTCATGCCGTCGGGCCTCTTACCATCGTTACGCAACAGACCATTCGGTTCGAGAATAGCTGGTACGTTAGCGGTGACAAAGGCCCGCCGGATGATGTCGTTAAGGCTGGCATGGCGAGATATCCGACCGGCAGCCCTAGTACACGATAATCCGTGATGACCAAGCTGTTCGACAACAGTACCGCACTGGCATTGATGAGGCGCGCAACACCTTGCACCCAACCGAAGACATGTTGCTATACGGAAAGTTACGGGATCCAATAGAGTGCCAGTATTATATGAAGGAAGTGCTTGCAACCAATGTCCTGACTCCCATTTAGAAACGGCCAGGAGACGGGCACGATCTGCAGAGCTGGAGCACGTTCGTAACAAACAATTCCGTGTCAACTCACACAGAGGCCCGTCCCATTGCCGTTGGGACAAAAGAGATTTTGGGGGAGCAGCATCAGGGCAAGCACTATGCCAAGCCATTCGAGCCTCGTCTAAGAACGAAATTTCGAATGAATTTCCAGGTGAGACCAAAGACGGAAATAAATAAATAAATAAATAAATTCAAACTAATTGTCAAACATATCCTTTGTAAAAAGGCTTATTACAAAATTTCAGACTATCTAGAAGATAAAAAAGCTTGGGACGGATTTTACTCCAACTCGAAAAATAACTCGAAAAATAACACCTAACAGGCTAAAGGTTTCTTCGTCGCTTCTTTACTTTATGGTACATACCGAAGCGACCGAAATCAAAATATCACTTTATTTCCATATCTGTGTTTAATTTTAAGAATTTGACCTTTTCTAAGTGTACATTTATTGTATTTACGGAAATAAAAAAAATTTGACTTTGACATAGCCTATAACCAACGGGCTATTAAGACGAATCATACAACACCTCATTTGTTGAAATTGGACCAGTAGTTTAAGTGGGAACATAAAAATTGGTTACATACACAGAGTGTCAAACTCATAACCTTCATCCTTCGGTAGTCGGGTAAAAAGTATAGAACCTCGTGGAACATTAGGCCACAAATTGCAGAAGGCTATATTGCTTAGTCATGTATGATTGATTGCATGAATGCATCAGCATTGCCATATGAATCAGTTATGCTAGATAACTCTAGATAGTTTCCAACAGTCTGCAGGTAGGTAGCTCAATTATTTAAATTGTAAATATTAGTTCTATTTTGTTTCTATACCTACTATGATTGTAATTAACTGAATAAATAGTAATATGATTGATTGTTTATAAAAAATGGTTTTGCTATGTGTTGTTTGAATTGCCACTTCAGTATTTTGAGTCGCAAAAGAAACGCAATTTCAAAAAGCATGACAGTGGAGTGTGACTTCAGCCGGTTGCCCCGCCGAACATTTGCTGTCATTTCAAAAAAAGTTTCAAATCTCAGAGCTCTTTTCTCATACAAAAGAAACAGCCTGTTTACGTCACACTTGATGGTTCCAATAAGGGCACGTTTTTAATTGTTTCTGACTAAACGAATTTTCAATATCTAACTTTATAATAATAAAGGTAGGAATGCTATTTTAAAAAAACCTTGTTTAAAGGGATAGGTACTTAAAAAGAATGAATATAAGCAATAAAAATAATCATGATTATTCCCTGTCTTGTCCTGTTTCATTCATAAATTGTGGTCGTCCTTATAGAAAGAGACACATCCCTTAGTATTCAGTCTCTTTCATACCGCGGGTTTTGTATCAGTGAGCCTTCTTACTACTCATTGTTTCATATTTATATGACCAGTCAAAGCTGTCAAAGATGATATTAAAAGTATTCACTCAAAAGAGTCCGCACACTAGGTACCATTGAGAGCTTTGTTGGCTAAGATAATTTGAACAGCCTGACTGGTCATATAAATATGAAACAATGGGTAGTAAGATAATTATTTTGAACACCTTGCAACCTGCGTATATATTGTTTTAATGTTTTTCCGATCATTTGGACTCCTCTAGAGGTTCATATCAATTTGACACTGACTGTAATTCAGTAATAATTTTACTCATCATTGAAGGGTGCAAGTTTTGATTCGTCGGCAAAAATGCCTCTTTAACGATATTTCACACATAACTATTCTACTCGACACAAAACTACTCCCCTCCGCGCTCCGTGCCCCCAACCAGGGCCGAAAGAAGATTATGACATAACTATTGGAGTCCGGTACCAGAGGAATAATTGCATATTCAAATTGTGTGTGACAATGCTGAACGGATGGAGTTGAAATTTTGGCTCGATGTAGTACTAGATCTGGAATCACAAGTGCGAAGTCATAACTACAATATACAAAGAAAAATGTGTAATAAACAAAACTTATTTTATTTTTCAACATTTTTCAAACAAACACAACAATAAAAACATTTTATAACACTTAATTCTATATTTCAGACAAATAATCGTTTTTGATGATCAAATTTTATTTAAAATGGAGGCAATACACTTTGAAATAATAAATGCGAATAATCTTAAAGTTTTGTTATATATTATAAGGAAATGGATGGAACAAGCAGACGGCTGACCGGATGGCAAGCGGCAACAACCTCGCCTCTAACAAGATCAGCCCACACTTCCACTGCGGCCTCCCCCATACGATGCCAAAAATAACCATCCTGACGTGCCTCCATCCATCGACTCCCTAATCTTCGTGTAATCGAGTCTACACACCAAAATCGGTGCGCCGCCTGTACTGCCTGTACTTCGATTCAAAAACCTGGATTTGTTTGTACATAAAGGGGTTTCAAGACCCAACGAATATTGGTGGAATATACATATTTAAAACATTGATATCATCCAAGCAAAGCACACAATCTCGAAACATGTTTTGCTATAAGTACATGTGAGATTATGCGTTGTTGAAGTTTCTCTTTCAGTTTTTAGTACTATACTTTATAATATAACTTTGATAACTTTGCCTTTACCTTGTTGTTTTATGTTTTCTTTATCAGTTTTTGTTAAGTTTTCATTCGTAAATGTCATTGTTGACATAAAATATCTTGAATTCTAAATCATTGTAATGTTGCACCAACCCGCCGCGCCGTCTGTGCTGCCGACTTTTGTGTGAAAACACTTCAACAGAGCAAAACCTAAAAATACCTCGCAGGGCACCGACTTCTAGAAGAAGTTAGTTGCGAACATGCCCTACCATAGATAGATAGAATATACTTTAGTGCACAAAAGCTGTACATAGGCGAGCATAATGCTAGATAGCATTATCTACCTGCTAACCTTTGGGTAGTGTGGACAACAATTTAGTAGGTAGTGATAGATTACAAAATTTACAGAAAAACTAAAATAATGATAAAAATAATAGGAAGGTACAATTAACAATTCTTGTGTTTACCAGTAACATAAGTAAATACACATATAAACATAGTAAACTACCATCCCACCACCAAATAATAAATACCATGACATGTAAAACTCGACATAAACCAATTAACTGTAGAGAAACACAATTTTTTTTGCAGTAATAGCAAATTCATCACGTTTCATATTTCGTCCGTCCCTAGTATTTGTAAATTTATTTTATTTGGCCCTCCTACCTGTTGACATAGAGGATTCCCAATACTGTTGATCCACAAAAACCTCCGTCTCTATCATAATCATTATTTTCTTCGTACCCAAGTTATTAATCCATGCAATCGTTGTCAATACATCAATAGTTTTGTGAGGCCTCAGCTTTGTCTATACAGTAGTAGCAGTCGGCACCGTTGCCTTCTCAATTGCCCTGTAGTAAACATCCTTAAGATTCCGCTTCGTTATCTTCTTGTGAACTTTATCATTCTTGGGTTTTACATATTTTACTTTAGCTGGCTCTTTCTCGTCTATCGCCACAGCAATAGTCATGACTTTGCTCGTTGTACTAGCTTTATCAGAAGCATATAAGTTTTTAGTTAGATGGTTACCATCCTTATTCTGTTTTCTCATGTATTCTCTAAAAGTAACGTAAACGGAGTTCGCTTTGCCGAGATGGTGTTGTGGGCGTGGCTTCGATACTTTAGCGTTTCGCTTGAATCTTGAAATGTCAGTATTGAACATCTGAAAATAGACCGACTTTAGTTAAATATTGTACATAAAGCTGTTCACTACAATATAACTGAAAATAAGACACATTTGGAGAACATTGAACCCAAATAAAATTATTAAGAATTCTTATTTCTTTATTGCACAATAAAATACATATTAAATATTTAGCAAGAAAATTTAAAGCAAAGGCGAACTTAACTCTAAAAACAGTTCTCCTCCCACAAACCTTATTGGGAGAGAGAGAAAGTTATAAAAGTATGTGCATGAATAGAGGAATTAAACTAAAGAATAAAACTACATAATAAAGCATGTTTTAAAAAACGATAAACAAATTCCCTTTCTTTTACACTTATTTTAAGTTTTGCGGGATAAATACTAATCCCCAGGGGATTAGTCCCCTGGGGATACATTTTTTAAGGGAATTCCCTCTCGGGATCATTTTCTATACAATAGTGAAAGCATTTTCGAAATCGGTCCATAATTGGCGGCGATATCACGTAACATACATACAAAAAATATAAAACATAGAGAAGAATTGAGAACCTCCTCCTTTTGAAGTCGATTAAAAAAACAGAAGTAATTATCTTGTTATCAACAAAGACCTTGTTGGGGTAGGCCCTTAAGAGTGCGCATTGCGCGCCATTTTGTAAAAAGGATAGCAATAGGATGTTGCGTTTATAGGAGCGGGACAGAGCATACGTTTTTGGAAAGGCGGAAGCGCAAAAAATGAGATTTTATCTAATTACTAGTTAATTAAACAACCAATCGAAAAATTAAAAGACATAACCCAAGAAATACTTCAAGCTTTCGTGACAAAACAAAAACCCAACAAATAAAATTTGCTGTTCCTGAGATAAATAGCAAAATTTGTGCAAAACATGTATTTTTCAAAATAATATTTTATCTAGAAAATTTTCATCAATCGTGTTTTTAAAACACGTAATCCAAGATAAAAGTTTAAAGTATAATTTCCGTAAATTTTAAGGTTTTCACAGATTCTGAGATAAATAACGATTTCTAACACTAAATTGCTTATGGCACACTCTTAAGTCACATTCGTTAAAGTATTAAAATTATTGTAGACAAGACATACACGTTGTAGTATTCAAGTATCGACTCATGTTATAAAAACATATTTTTTTTCCATTTTCATTAGTTACTTACATTGAATTCGTTGGTCATGTACAATTGCTTTTGCAAGTATTCCACCTGGGCGTCCAGATATTCTTTGACGCCACTCATTTTGCTCTGAAAATTCACATAAATTTATAAATGCTGGACAATCCACAAAGAACCATCTAGCCCCAGAGTAAACATAGTTTGTGTTATGGGTACTCGATAACTGAAAATATTGAATACGTGCTGAAATCAGGGAAACATTTCAAAAATACTACGATTTTCTACGTGATCTGTCATCCAGATATTGCAGCCTATCGCAGATAATCACCCCACCTGGCCACAAGGCATGTCACAAGGCATGTCACACTACGGGCGAGTCGTAATCTCCACTCAAAAACACGTTTACCCCAACGGTTGTCGATTTTTCTTGAGTTGCGTTGCGGCTGCCATACCCAGCACTTTCCTACGTTAGCTTTCTAATTCAAAGACCGTATTAACCATTATACTCATATAGTATTGTTTGCAACAGTTTCGAACAGTCTGCAGTTAGCTCAATTGTTTAAATTGTAAATACTAGTTTAATTTATTTATATTATTTGATTGTTATTTTCTTTGTCAATAAAGTTATCATTTTATACTCATAAACTTATAAAATATGATATCTCTAAAAATGAACCCGTCGTCGTCAGGTCGCTGCAAGTCTTTACTTTATTGTGTTGCGTGATTAAGAAAATACAAAACACCACTTTAACAAATAAATGTAAATTTGATTATACTGAGGACTAGTATGAATGAACACTTTACCGTACTAAAATTAAAATTACCAAAAATCTTAATCTAAATAAAAAATAAACATCTGTACAAAATGCGGCCTTACCGCTGAGAGCGATTTCTCCCAGGCAAACCAGTTTCTACCCGCGGCTTCGAAGGATTAAAAGTAGCCAATTACGTTATTCCAAGTCAACAACACTATTCATAATTTGTTTATATTATTTGATTCTAATTTTCTTAGTCAACAAATCTAAAAATTATATCTATAAATATATAAATTATATTATGAAAAAAAAAACAGGTTTTTTCTATCCCATCTGATATTGGGATAAAAATAGAATAGTACAGTACACCTAGGCGAGAACGTGCCTAATTCCTATCGAGTGTGTCATTTGAGGCCCTAGGCGCAGCCAAGGGCCTTAAAATACACGAGGTAGGAATCGCACTTTCTGCCGAGTGATACATAGTGCTTTATACAACACCTTGGAGGATTATTTATTTATTCTGCTTTTTATTTTCCTTGTTTTAAGACTCAAAAGACACACTCTCAATTGGGCACTTTCTCGCCTAGGTGTACAATGTACTATTGTTATTCCATGAGCTACATCTAATTGTATGCGGAATTTCAACTCGATCCGTGAACTGGTTTTGGCGTGAAGAAATAACAAGTATTCGTCTCTCCAACTACTAACGTATTTATAATATTATTGATTACAAGTAAGGGGGACATTAAGAAAGCTACCTTATCATCATCAGACAAGTTATCATATCGGTACAGCAGGTCCCGCACCGACGCCATGACGCTCATACAATCACCCTTGGATTCCGAGTTCTCATCACCAGGTAGCATCGCTTCTAGCGTGTGGATCTCCTCTAACGGTTCTGAAATTACTAACTTATTAATTACAACCCACCCACAGACCACATAATAATATTGGGCAATACCTTTATTGTGCAATAAAATTGAATACCCCATTGAAACCAGACGTTCAATAATATTGCGCAATACTATGCCTACGTGGCCTACACGCTGCAATGAAATGACATTGCGCAATAAAATTTAAGCTCGCTTAACTTACGTTCAATCCTTGTTCAATCTTTCATTCAATACTACCCCTACACCTTCAATAATATTGTGCAACCGTTTTATTGCGCAATATTATTGAAGAGCTTTGGGCCGCCTTATAGAAACAAATTACAACTTATGCTTACCTAACTTACAAATGACAACTAGAATTTACAATTGAAGTAGTTCAAATATCTGCAAATACAAATCAATTATTAATAAGGTAGCTTCATTGATACAAATCAAATAATAATCTGAAGCTTCGCCAAACCCAAGTATAATAATAAGTTAGATACCAGTCTTCATCGTAATTTACACACGTTTTTGGACACATATAGCCTTTTTTGAAGTCGGTTATGAATAAACTGTTTAATCTAACGAATAAGGTATACATTACATACCCTTATTGTTTTGTGCATCCTTCCCGTGGTAGGTCGTGACAGTGGACTCAGGGTTGGTCAGCCACTCTAGGAAATTCTGCAGGTCCATCGGCAACTCTGGAAGGGCACGTGAGGGCACGTCACAAATACGTACGTAATTTCAGCCCTAGGATAAGTACAATTTATAGTTTTGACTAACAGTGAAGATTCTAGCGAGCTGTCAGCTGACAGAATCGATAAGTAGTGCATGGTAGGTATTTTGGTACTAGGTATTATTATAATACCTAGTGCGTGCAGCTTGGCAAAAAAGAGTAGAAAATAATGGGGGCGCCACTGTAACTTCATATGGCAACCCGTATAGCGCACCAATTTAATCTTGATACTTAGCTGTATATTTCTGTTACACATAGGTTATTAATATAAGTAAAGCAAGGACCACTGAGGGTTGAAGATTAATCTTGTAGTCGATTGCAAAACAACATTTCCGGGGTCAGCTAGTTATGTAATAAAAATAAATAGTAAGTATCTATAATAATGTGTGTCACCCTGTGTTAACAATATATTCTAGAAATTGTAAACAGACGTATATTATACTATTTTTTTTATATTAATAAATCTTCCTCTAAATATTCTACCACCTCCATATCCATGTCTTGGCTAGAGCTGGCCCCAACATTAGATTCAATTCTAAAAAGCGTATTCTCAAAATCTGCAATACGATATTTATCGAGGATTTTTCTTTGATGAGTTGCTCGATAAGTCGCACAAGAATGCGGTTTTGGCGGTACTCGATATATGTATCATCATCATATCAGCCCATACACGTCCATTGCTGGACATAGGCCTCCCCCATACGACGCCACAAATAGCGGTCCTTATATGTATATCACATGATATTTTTATCCCGTGATAATGCATAGTATCACTCGATAAAATCGATTGATACACAGAATTGGCCCCCTGGGCACAGATCACGCTTGGAGACGCCAATTTACAAAAATAAAGGTATATTTTTATTGGGTAAACTTCAATGGTCCCCCTGTCCGGCGGAACAAATGGCCAGAGCTAGAGCCGTAGAAAGTGCCAAATTTTTTCGACTCTTACATCACTTAGAAATATAAAAAAATATAATTTAATGTATTTGCCTAAATCTATTTCACATTACAAGCAATGACCTACGACTAATTAAACCTAAGTAAACGTGTTTAACATGACCTCTCAACGGACACTTGTGTGCCCACCCAGCGCTGGTTTTCAGTGAAGGCCATGGGCTTGGTACGTCATAACCGTCTAGACGCACCACGTCTATAGAACTTAATGAACTATATTACAATTAATAACAAACTAATAAAAAGAAAACCTATGATAGTAAAATATATTTCAATATCTGACCTCAGGCTGCCCCCGTCGTCGGCTGCCACTTGACCTCATAGTGCAATTGGGAGCACATTCCCATACTTAAGGAAGGTTGCGGGTTCAAGGCAATTTAAATTTTTTGTAATATTATTTAATTTTCGTGCATGGTTTAGTTCTGATGGTGGTAACACTCACTCCGGCAAGTCTTCTCATGCACCTGATAATTCACCAGGTCGTTCATGAGGCCGATCAGCTGCTGCATCAGCTTGGACGCCACCTGCCCTTCTTTGCTCTCTTCACGAACTGGTAAGGAAATGAGGCGGATATTTACAAAAATAAAAACGTCAAGTGCGAGTTGGACTCGCGCACCGAGGATTCCGTTATTATAAGACCTTGTTTCTTGGCAAATTTCATGATTCTAGGTCAACGGGATGTAGGTACCCTATAGGTTTTGTGTGTATAAACGGCTGTAACTTTTGATTGGGTTGACTTAAGTTTTATTTATATCACAGCTGCAAGAAGTAACGGACCTGAGTATTTGATGCGAATTTCAACTCGATAGTAGGCATGCGCCAAACGTGTCCGCGACTGGATCGGATCTGATCAGACTCCAGATGGGTTCGGATACGTATCCAGGATACGATTCCGCGGATCTGTTTGGATCCGCCTGCAGTTTCGGTTCCTACATGTCCATTAGATCTGTTTGATTCAGTGGATCTGGCGGATCTGTTAGAATCGCTTGCAGTAACGGTTCCTACATGTCCATTGGATCTTTTTGTATAGGACACGTTTGTTTCAGTGGATCTAACAAATCTACGACAGATACTTTCCTGATTTTTTACAATCATTGTTCTAGATTAGTGAGTAGGTAGGTACAAAATTCGTTAATTGTACTTCTAGGTAGTATTGTAGTACCTATACCTACTTATTTAAATAAGTGGGTATATTAAAGATCATCATCATCATCATCAGCCCATACACGTCCACTGCTAGACATAGGCCTCCGCCGTACGACGCCACAAATAGCGGTCCTGAGCCGCCTGCATCCATCGACTCCCTGCGACCGCTACGATGTCGTCGGTCCATCGAGTGGATGGTCTCCCATGTAGGGGGGGATTTGCCATAATCACCACGCTTGGCAGGCGGATTGGTGTTCGCAGTGTTGGTGTTTAAAAATACTCAGAAGGAAGCTGCTGCCCTTCCTCTGGTATATTAAAGATTTATTTAGCAAATTATAATAATGGTATAATTTGTCTGTAGTAGTTACTTGTTTACTCGTAAATGGATCCGGATCCTTTGATCGAACACGTCCGAACCCAAACCGAAGCGCAGATCCACACAGCTCCAATCGCTCGCTACATTCATTCGACTCGATAAACCGAGACCGACGCGGCGCGGCTAACGTGTCCGCGGACACGCCAAGAACGCAAGTCCGGAGCGGAACCACACGGATCCAGGAGCGGACACGACTCCAGGATCTGTTTGACTCCGGATCTACTCGATAGCTCCACGCGGTCCTGAGAAAAAAGGATTGACAGACGGATGGACGGAAGGCGGACAACAAAAAACCTTGACTGATTGATTGACTAATCAGAAAATAGAACCTTCAAGTTTCTTCGAGAGACTGATGTCCTTAGCGGCCTTCTGACAGATCTTCTTCATCTTGGCTGTGAGGGCGGTGAAGTCAGTTTTCTTCTCTTCCGTCGGGTAATCCTGGAAATATACGAGTTTTTGAAAATTTACGATATTAAACTACTACAACTATACTCATTCCACGCAATCGTTACCGTTCTGTCAGGTTCCATCATCATCAGTCCGTATACGTCCACTGCTGAACATAGGCCTCCCCCAAACGACGCACGAATAGCGGTACCGATGCCTCCATCCAACGACTCCCTGTGACCGCAACGATGTCGTCGGTCCATCGAGTGGGAGGTTTACTGACAACCAAATGGTCATGTCCCAATGCTTTATCGATTTTGTTTATGATGAAGTATTAATCTATTTTGTTATATGTATGTATACATATTATTTACTCAACAGTTAGTATTATTTCACAGACATGCTCAGACTGCAGATCAGGTGTCTAAATGACTTTATTTTTATAATCAGAGCATTCAGTATAATTACTAAATATCGTATTCTTCGTATAATTTTTGTTGTTTTATTTGCTACTTGAAAAACGCGTAGCTATACTGGGGGCAGGAGGCCGCAGTATTTAAGGCACATAGTGATGTGACACTAACGCCATTCTTTATTTTTCTTTTATTATCGTTATGGACAAGAATTACCAAAAGTTCTCGCCGCGAATTGATAATACCCAGTATAAACTATTTTTCGATACCTCTGTAATAGTTTCGTTTCATTTAGATTCAGCAGAAAGTAATAAAAAAAGGCTTTATTCTGCACCAAGTTCTGTGAAAGTTCCAATGCTAGTAAGAAGTATGAAAAGAGATATTTCTTATTAGTACCTTAAACATAGCCTTATTTGTATTTTAGATATAATTTGTACACTTTTTGTTTGTTTTTCTAAAATATTAATTGTTAATTCCTAGCTTAGCGTTTCTTATTTAAGTATGTCTTGTGTCGTGCGAAATAAACTTTTTTCATTTCACCATGGTGACTGTTTTATACAAAAAATAGTTGACATGGGTGTCTTTGCAAAGTATCCACGATGCCCAAATACTTATATACGAGTATCTAGTATGATATAGCTGTATTTAACTCTCTCTGCATGATCGAATCAGAAATGAGGAGATCCGCAGAAGAACCAAGGTAACCGACCTAGCTCTCAGAATTGCAAAACTCAAGTGGCAGTGGACAGAGCATATAGCTTGTAGGACCAACGACGGCCGCTGGGGCCGCAACGCAAGGCTCTAAAGTGGCGACCACGTACCGGAAAGCGCAGTGTTGGTAGGCCCCACACGAGATGGACCGACGACCTAGTGAAGGTCGCGGGAAATCGCTGGATGCGGGCGGTGCAAAATCGGTCTTTGTTGAGATCCTTAGGGGAGGCCTATGCCCAGCAGTGGACGTCGATCGGCTGATATAATGATTATGATTTATAACTTACTTTTTGGAAAAAGTGGCTTTAGGCTACTTTCTGCATAACTAGGTCCAATTATTATATATAAATGCGAAAGATTGGATGTCAACTTTTCACGCCAAAACAAATTAAGGGATCGGGCCAAAGTTTTAGATAAGTAGATTTAGTTCTACACCTGGAGTAACAGTTTTTATCTCAAGACGCGAGCAAGCCGCGTGCGGAGGCTAGTTCATTATATTCGTCTACATATTTTTTATTTATTTATATTTGACTGATCAAAACAACTAACGTCCGTTTTCCTGTAGAATCTTCTAGATGCCACTACATCAAGGTTCTGTTTCAGCTTCTGCATTATGGGCTTGGGATTTCTGAAAAAAAAAAAAACTTTTTCACTGCTTAAGTTCTCTTCACACATAATTAACCGACTTGAAAAAGAAGACGTTATCAATTCTTCTGTATGTTACGCGATATCTCCGCCAATTATGGACCGATTTTAAAAATTCTTTCACTTTTGTATCGAAAATGATCCCGAAAGGGTCCTATAAATTTGATCCCCAGGGGATTAGTATTTATCCTACAAAATTTAAAAACAGTGTAAAAGTAAGGGAATTTGAAGTCGGTTGATCGTTTTTTAAAACACGCGAAATTATTCATTTGCTCTAAACACAAGCTAAAAATGCAAAGTTTCCAACACTTTACCGGACAATTCACCTGACTACCGACGACGGAGGAGAGTTATACAAAGACCGCCAATTGTCACATTTCTTTTTTGTTTCAAACTGTTTGTAAACTGTTTTGTTCAGTGTGCAATAAAGTATTTTCTATCTATCTACTTGGTAAGTAAAACGTCTTTTGGCAAATACACTCATGGACAAAGAACAATGGCAAGAATGATGAGCTATCATGTGAATGGATCGCATGGGTATCAATCGATAGCTCCTGAAATTCTGAATTAAACTGTATATTTAATTTTTCCATTTTTGTTCCAGGAAAAATTAAATGAATTTTTGAAATTGTAGAAGCTGTGTAAACTCGTAGAATCTGCCATTTTGTTTTTGACATTGACAACACTACCAATCCTTTCCGTCATTATTCTGTCTGTGGTCCAATCACTGTTTGCGCGCTTTTATAGTTTTTGTTGACAAAATAATTTTCGAAATAAACTTGACAAAATATTACAGGTGAACCGAATACTTATCCAAGTGTAATGTTGTTTGTGAATAATTTCGCAAAAAATTGTAGGCGTGATAAAGAAACTGAATTCAGAGAATATTTTCTTTCGTGTGCAATAACTACATACATATATATATGTACTCTTCGCCATTGTAAGTTATTGTACAGTACATCGAGAATTTATTTTATTTTTATTGTTTTATTACCTAATTTTCGGTATGTGCCTACTCCACCTACATTAATTATGCTAGTACAGGTAATCAACGTACTCCGGATAAGAGATCATTTAAGTAATGGTGATGCCTTATGTGTTCTTTTTGTGTATTGCTAAATAAATAAATGGTACAAATACATACTGCATATTCCATTACATTATATGATGTGTTTATTTAATGTGTTTAAGTATTTAGCTTCCTACCAGAGGATAGAGAGGAAACCGAATAATAATACTTACCTACTCTTGATAGTGGAAAAGTAACTATGATAAGAATTGAAGGAAACGAAACCCCAAGGATTGATACTGTACCTATCTAAAAATGTACAATTTGCTATTTGGCACCAAGATAAAAATTACCTAAACTCACTGCTCAGCTCTATTGGTTTTAACATTCCACAGTCAAAATAAAAAGTAGTATGTAACGAAAAATAAAATAAATACAGCTGTACCATCAAAAAGCGTCGAATAGACCGTCTATTCAACGTTTTTTGGAGTCTTCGTCTATTCCTATTTTAATTTAGAAAATAACGATATCAAGTGTCTGCAATACCTACGGTGTAATACGGTACAAAATTAAATGATGAAATAGACGAAGACTCCAAGACCCCTGTTTATGTACACACATGCTAACAGAAACCGCTAAGAAACCCTTTTTGTAAGACAACAGAAGCTGTTCGGTGCTTTGGATCGGGATATTTATCAGTTTATCGCATTAATTGGCGATCACTGTAGGTACAAACTTTTATTGAGATAACAGAGAAGTCTTCAGGTAGGTACGGCTACCTATACGATACCAATAATACAAATACCATGGATAGGTTCGAATAATAAATAATAAGATTCGAGGGAACATTTGAGTTTTGTTTTCGCCAATTCATTGTTCATACGTCCCTAGAAAATCAAAGCCTTAGCCCCTCACGTCCAGCCTAGGAAACGCGGTTCAATTGCATTTGGCTAATGCATGTAGGTAATGCACGGACAGTTCGCCGGGGTAAACGTGTTCTTGAGTGGAGACCGGGACTCGGCAAACGTAGTGCAGACTGCTGTCTGCAGGGAGATGCTGGATGCAGCAAGCTGAAGACAGAGCGATAAGGTGCTCAGTAGGAGAGGCCTATATCCAGCTGTGGACTAATAGGCTGATGATGATGGGTAGGTGGCCATAACGCACCAGCGCTGCAGCGTTGCAAGGGAACCTACTAAGGTTCCCTTAGTCGACTTTTATAAAAATACAAGGCCCACGCGGTTATAGAATACATAGGTTAGAGATTATTGAGATTTTAATCTAATCTTGGACCACTAGCAACAAGCAATCCACCCTTTATTCGCACAGGTAGAAGAGCAGTGTAGAAATAACCTTCGTAATTCCGTCGTCGTCGTATTCTGTGCCATCGGGCCTAGTGTAAAGAAAAGAGGTTGGATGTTAATTCTTGAACCTCTAATGTAGAAACCTTTTTTGTCACCCCACCGCCATTTGCAATGAAGAGATGAACGAAGGTAATGAAATTATTCTACCAATTTTCAAATAAATATTTAATTTTTCGGGAACAATAAGAAAAAACTAAAAATGCAGGATTCCTCAAAATTTTGAGATGAATCGAATGGTATATTTCTTGTCAAGTCACAAAATTTTGGGACAGACCATAAGGGAAACTTGCCATTGTTCTTTAGAGGAACGCAAAAATAAGGTAAAACGACATAAAATATTGTCTTGTTCACAAGTCTGTGATTTTTTGCAATGTTACCGATACCGACAGACTAGAGAGTATATCAGATGTACAGGACAAGCTTGCTAAAGAGGAACAAAACAGAGAGGAACTGTAGACAGGTCACCGAGTAGCTCGGTCCAGCTTTGCTCGTTCGCATCTTAAGGGGCTACCCCGACCAAAATCAGCGACGCCACCTATTTTATCGTATAATACGTTAAACAGAGGAATTTCTAAAAATCCCTTGGCCCGTTTGTTATATCTATCATAAGCATATTTTAAATGGCTCTGTAATAGTTTTATATGGCTTGAGGAGATGTGAAAACCGAGTTTGGTGGCCAAAAAGTACAAATTCGCATCTTTTTCTAAACTATACAAAATAAAACTATTACAGAAGTATTAAAAAAAGCTTATGATAGGTATCACAAACTGGCCAAGGGATTTTTGAAAATTCCTTTGTTTAAGGTAGTAAATAGGTACGATAAAATAGGTGGCGGCGCTAGTTTGGGTCAGGGAGCCGCCTTAATTGGACTGATGATAATAAGTACAGGGAGAAGTACTCTTTACTAATGACTCGAGATTCTGTCAAAAGGCAGTTGATGGAAGGATCAAAGTAGTACATAGGGTTTCAAAATCATATCCCTCGTCCTTCGGTAGTCGGGTAAAAAGTATGGAGACGAAAAATACGCTCAGTGTAACATTGTTGTTTGCCTTATAGTGGAGAGATTTGCCTCCACGTTTTGGTTCAGTCCATGTATTATAAAAATATTCGTATTTTTAACAGATTTCAAAAAAAGAGGTTATCAATTCGTCTGTATGTTTTTTTTTTGTATGTATGTTACGCGATATCTCCGCCAATTATGGACCGATTTTGAAAATTCTGTGTCTATTGTATAGAAACTGATCCCGAAGGGGTCCCATAAACTTTTTATCCCCAGTGTATTAGTTATCCCGCAAAACTTAAAATAAGTGTAAAAGTAAAGGAATTTGAAGTCGGTTTATCGTTTCACAAACAAATTTCGTTCCGCTTTTGTCCATGAGTAAAAATATTTGTATTTTTCATTTATCTAAAATGGTAACAACAAAATAAAGAATTGAAACATTTGCTCACCCCTTATTTTGCGGACACTTGCGGTGGCTGCCTTCAACACGTGCGGGCTTGTGTTCAAGCTTTGCAGCGCCCTCTTTGAATCTAAAACAGACCAAGACTAACTACTACCCGCGTCGCACGCATTCTTGTACGATAAAAAACATATAGTTAAAAACTTAAACCCGACTACTAAAAGTCTTAAACAAGTGTTCAGCTATTGTCCTTATCATTTTCTTTTGATACTTAGGTAATCGGAGGCACCCACCCCATATAATTAGGGTACAATTAGTAACAAAGGCTACCGACTACCTAAATAACAAAAGAAAATGATAAGGACAATAGGCGAACACTTGTTTAAGACTTTTATCTAGTAGAGTTTTAGTTTTTAACTATATTTTTTTACACCTTCCGAAAACAGTTTCGGAAAGCACAAACAAAGACCTTTGCAACGATACCACACACGAGCATATTTATTATCATTGAGATTTTCGACCCTTATTTATACCCCCGCTATCTCGTTAGGACAGACAAAAATGGGGGATTTTTGTCTGTCACATAGCCTATAACCATCGGGCTATTAAGACGGATCATACGACACCTCATTTGTTGAAATCGGACCAGTAGTTTCAGCGCTACGTGGGAACATAAAAATCGGTTACATACATACATACATAGGGTGTCAAAATCATAACCCTCGTCCTTCGGTAGTCGGGTAAAAATTAGCCTTGTTAATCCAGACCTACAACTACATTTATACAAAACTAGCTGTTCTCCGCGGTATCACTAGCGATAAATTCGCCTCCCGACCCGTTCAGTAGTTTAGGCGTGAAGAGATAACAAACATCTGAACATTCAAACTTTCGAATTAATAATATTAGCGTGACTAACTTCTGCCCGCCGCATGGCTTTTTCATGGTTATAATACTAATTAATTTGAGAGGTAATAATATCTTTATGGCCGTGGGGCCGCGGCGTACGAATATCCACCCATCTAACTCAACCCGTGGATGTCGTAAGAGCCGACTAAGGGAACCTACCAGAGGAAGGGCAGCAGCTTCCGTCTGAGTATTTTTAAACACCAACACTGCGATCACCAATCCGCCTGCCAAGCGTGGTGATTATGGCAAATCCCCCCCTACATGGAAGACCATCCACTCGATGGACCGACGACATCGTAGCGGTCGCAGGGTGTCGATGGATGTAGGCGGCGCAGGACCGCTATTTGTGTCGTCGTACGGGGGAGGCCTATGTCCAGCAGTGGACGTGTATGGGCTGGTGATGATGAATATCTTTAAGTATGTATCTAGATTATTAGTAATATTAGGTACTAGGGAACTTTTGATACTGACTTTTTCTAAATGCTTGTATATTTTATTAAGGACATAAATAAAATTGATTCAAATTCTAACTTATTAACAATCTCCTTGAACCATTCTTTCGGATGATGCTTCTTCTTGTCATGCTTGTTAGCATAGCTCTGCTGGTTCTCACTGACATTGTTTCCATCTATATTGTCATCATCAGCTCCATAATCATCGTTGTAAACATCGTTCCAGAAGAGGTTGCCGTCAGCGTTGCGCTTGACGATAGTTTTAGTTTCGTTTTCTTGGGCGTTGACGGTTTCTAGGTTGGTTGTAGTTGTGTTTTCTATTTCTGGAGGATTTAACATTTGATTATTGTACAGTAATTATTGAATGCATTCTATAATGTTACAAAGGCACAGTGTACCCAAACACAAGCTCTGCTTAGCTTGGGACTAGGTTATGTTGTGTGGATTGTCCAACATTATTTATATTCAATTAAATATGTATTAAAAAAAGGTGTTTTGTTTAGCAAACATAAGCTGTATAGTATGTAACAAAGGTGTTTCATCATCAGCACATATAAGCTGGATATGTTTCTCCGAAACAATAGGATTTTTATATAATCACTCACTACGCTTGGCAGGATGATGAGTGATCGCAGTGAAGGTGTTTGAAAAACAGAAGAAAGCTGCTGCTCTTCCGCAGGTAGGTTCCCTTAGTCGACTCTGACGACATCGTCGACATCGAGAGGTCAATTGTTATGTTGGACGACCAAGATAAATAACAGGGGCGATATTATAACATGGATTACGCAGAAACAGGGTCAAATCCATTAAGAATATTACAAAAAATTGCGATGTTCGAAAAAATTATAAACTTTGGATAGCTTTATCTCAGAAACATCTCACAAGAGTTGTCTCATTGTGTAGCAAATTTAATCTACTTCAAAAACCTTCTGAAAAGGTACTCTAAATAACTAGTACTTTTTGGTCATAATCGCTAAAAACCGAAATTTTCGCGCATTTTTAGATTTTTGCCAAAGTTGCATTTGGTGCTCGAGGTCACAAACTTGGATTATTCATTGGGCCAACATCATAAACAAGTCTGCAAAAAATTTGTACTATCGGATTTGACGCAAATACTGATGTACCTAATTACTGGACTAATTTTATAAGCTAGCCAATTTAAGATCGAACTCTGCTGGGCACACTATTTGACTAGATCATCAATACTACCTAGGGTTGATGGCTTAGACTAGTCGTAGGCCTGCTCTGCTTATGCAAAAATGCTTGACATACGAGTCCTGTAAGTAACCGCGCGTTAAATTAAATAACATTAAAAAATATATAAATAGAGACTCACACATTTGATGAATCACATTTGTAACTAACATATGTAGTTATTAACACTCAAATCACTAATCATAATACCATATATAAATTCAAAAATTACATATAACGATTTTAGAGTCACCTCTTTAGTGTGTGTGGTTTCAAGACACTTCTCTACTTGTAGTTCTTCTATCTATCAACGATCTTACCCGTCCCAACGACCCCAACATCCTTGGTAGCCTCAACACCCTTTGCTAAGCCATCTGGTGTGGTGTCATCTACAGTCTCCGCCTCGTTGACAGCTAGCAGTACCCTGGACCGGTGTCCAATGTTCTCTATCATGTCTGCGTCGTATAGAGGGAAGGTTATTTCAAACTTCGGCTGGTCTTTGGCTTTTTCAGTGATGTTGTTGGAAGCGCTAATGAAAAAAGAATTTATTTAATATAACACTTAATTTCCCAATATTTATATATATATATATATATAATCATAATTTAATTCATTCTGACTAGTCCAAGCGTCACAAGCGTCGTTATCTAAATAATCTTTATTTGTAATTAATGATTATTTATCGGGTATTAATGGTGTACTTTTTGTTATTATTTCGCGCGATAAATACTCAATTATGTTAACAAACCGCAAAATTTTAAATTAAGTTCACCGTGAATTTTTTCGAGAAGTATTTTATTAATATAATTTTTTTTATTTCCACACTAGAGTGCCAAATTCTATTCTAGTTACTGTATTCAATAGTTGGTAAACTGAGCCGTATTACACGGTATCTTCTTACCTGACGTTACCTTGTTGACTTTTGTTAATACTCAAGTCCAAAGTGTCTAACAGACTGAACCAATGCGCGAGTTTCATGAAAAAGTCACTGATACTTGAGCTAGTATCGTTGTGAACATCACCTGTGGCTATCTTATATCCAGTTTCTATTGCTTGATCTGTAGAATTATCAGTATCGTTTGAAACCAACTTTACAGCTTCTGTTATGTGGTAGGTATCTGATATATTATGATTTTCCGTTATATTATCACTAACAGTGATGTTGTCATCTGCTATATTGTCGTTCACAACATCAACATCGACACTGTCAACATCACGTTTATAAATACCATCGTGTATGTAATCTGAGGCAACTCTTATAGCATAATCTTGCGCTGAACCCAATTTAGTAGAAAACTTCTTTTGTAAACCATTAAATATACCTCTGAAATTCATAAGAGACTCTATGGCGTCACTCGGATCCTCGTTTTGATAGTAATCTATAGTTTTCAGTGATCTCTTTTTGATGTTTCCAAATTGAAACTCCGTGTATGTGGGTTTCTCGACCTTTAGAATATTTTTTACATTCAGTACTTCACTTTTTGTGGTATTAAAAAAATCGCTGGAAAAAAAGGGTTCCAGTGGTCTGTTCGTTGTGATCGTATTCTCGAGCTCAGGTGTGCCAGTGAACTTGATGTGCTTCCTCAGAGTTTTGAACACACCTTTAAATTGTGAAGTCGAGGGACTGATGTCAAATGCGAACCCTTCAGTGGCTGGAATAATAACAATTGGTTTATTCAATAACCGCTCATCAAAATGACACATTTTTTTTAAATGGCTTATTTTGTATCGCTTATGTCTATTTTCATCTGGAGATATGTGTTTCTCAGATAAAATATGCAAATTCAAAAATAAAACGCATAACAAGCAATATCTATAGGGTAGTATTAGTATTACCATTTATACCTAGCTTTGCCGAGCAAACAAGTCGTTTTCGTTAGCTAATGAATTCTTTAAAAACTGCCTTGGGAACTGGGGAGGCCCATTGTGTGGGACACCACATGCGTCGAGTGTCGACACACTTACGCCTTCCCATCTTCCGAGGACATCCGTGAGGGCTGGTGCCGCGGCAGATTTGGCCAAGGATCTCAAGAGGCGCAAAATATACAGGTATTGACAGAGCCTACGCATTTATTCCCCATGAAGTCGAAACCCTAGATCCGTGGGGTACCGAGGCTCTCCGGTTTTTATTTTTAATGTTAGGTACTATGTTTGTTATGGTTGAATCTTGCAACTCAATTATAGACCAGTTATCCTCAACCTATTAAGCTGGCATAGTTACTTATGTAAGCACAACTTGGTAGCATGGTACCATGGTAGCATAGAGCTGGTCAAATGATGGAAACAGAAGGTGGCTATAGGAACTCCAAAATGAAACGACTTAACCACTTCGAGTTTGGGTTCGTTGGATTTGTATTAGGCTTGAGGCGTATTTATCGTCACTGATAAAAGTCACAAGTATAGAAAATTGGCGGTATTTCACAGTGACTGAAACTAAATATATCTGTGACTGTCTCACAGGCAGTGCCAGTGTCACGAGTGCCCGATATTTATCGTTGTTATTTTATAAGAAACCTACGCAATAAATCGCTTCAGCTAGATAATATCGCTTCTATATTCTCTCTTTGATAGTATCACTAAGTCAGAATTAGACACACCTAGTATTTTATAGGTAGTTGGAAATTTGAGTATACCACAATGTAATAAAATTGTTACATTGCGCATACAATTCAAGAGGAATTTTCGTTACGTAGCGGTTCTATTGCTGCATTAATATATTTTTCAATCAGTAAAACAATGAATTTGTACGTGATTGGTAGAAATACTAGCTAGTATTTTGTCACTGGCTTTTGTCACAGATATTTTGAAGTCACAGTAACGTAAGTCACAGGTATGGGATTTTGCCTAGTATTACCCAAGACTAATTTGTATTCCCAAGCACCTTGGTCCTAGATGATATAAAATCTTGTATTGAAAAGTTTATTATACATTGATTTTTTTTTAAAAATATCTGAGTTTCTGGTCGAAGCGACGCGAATCGAAGTGACCCGAGAGCGTGAGTTTCTGGCTGGCGCAGCGCATCACTATTGCCTTACAGCGGGGCAATGCAGCCAGCGTCTTGGGGACGCTTCCGACTGGTATTGATAAGCACTAGTTGAGCTACCTGTACATTGTTTGGATTGTTTGTAACAGTCTGCAGCTAGCTCTATTGTAAATACTAGTTAGTAAATACTAGGTTTAATTTTAATTTTCTTTAAAAACTATACTCGATTTTAAATCTAAGGTAATTTTACTATGGTATATAAAAAATTGGTTATTAGTGATATTATAAATGTGCTAGTGGTTTCTTTTTCACTTCTTCCACTAGTGGACAAAAAATTGAAGTGAAGAGAATATCAATAACACCTTATTTCTTATTTGATAATAATAACTATGTTTATAGTATAAAATCTGACTTGTTTAAGTGCTTATTGTGTAAGCCTAAAGAAATAAAGTTATTGATTCTGATTCTATATTCCAGATTATCGTAGCGGTCGCAGGAAGTCGATGGATGGAGGCGGCTCAGGACCGCTATTTGTGGCATCGAAAGGGGGAGACCTATGTCCAGCAGTGGATGTGTATGGGCGGATATGATGATATTCGAGAAATATTGATATAAAATATTTAGTGATAGGATGCAAATAGCTCAAGTTTGAAAATATTTTCAGTTTTTACAGTTTTCATTCATAATTTCTATTCGTCTCTCGTCTGTTTCCGAACTCGAATGTGCACCTTTTTCGCTGCGCTTGTGCATTGCCGGAGTTTTTTTTTATTTGTACTTTGCTGTTTTCAGATAATGGCATCAGTTTTTGTTGTTTAAAAGGTTTAGGTACTTTTGTTTACATAAATATAATTGATTCTAGAACCAAGTATAAAGTGAGAACCCTTCTATCGAGGGACGTAGACACAATTCCAAATCCTACTAATATTATAAATTTCAAAGTTTCTATGGATGATGGATATTTGTTACTCTTTCACGCAAAAACGACTGAACCGATTAGGACGAAATTTGGTATGGCTATAGTTTGGGACATGGAATAACTTATAGGCAAATTTTTATCCCGATAAAACGCGGGCAAAGGCGCGGGCAGCAGCTAGTTGTAATGAAGATGAAAACCGTTATAAGTAAAAGAAAAATGTAGACATACGAGCAGTCGATGAGAAGCTCTTTTCGACGCCGATAAGTTTGATCTCTGGTGTCTTAGCATTGTCAACTTTTACATAGTTTCTAAATCTCTGATCAACACGCAGATTCTTAATGTTCTTGTCGGTTAATACGCCATAATCGCTATACGCCTGTGCCATTTCCGCTACCCTATCGTATTTGTTCCGAAAATAATCCTCTATGTACTCCATATCAGTTAAATACTCAGCATCCTTATTATATGCTGCACCGCGATGTTTGTATCCGTAGAATTTTCTATTTTTTGGACCTGAGAACTGAAAAGAGGTTTAATTTAAAATTAAGAAGCCTCACAATTGATTAAACGCTGCAATGAAGAGGTTTTGTAAAAGGACTTCAGTCACTCGAAGATCAGTTTCACTTCAATATAACGCGCTATGCAGACAGAGCAACTATTGCTTTACTATTTACATTATTATACCTAAACTCAGTTAGCTTACAAGTTTATGTCAAACATTTTGTTTGAGAAGTATAAGTTTATACGAAAAATATTAAAAAGTTGCAGTTTCTTCAACTAATGTCGATCTGTCTGCATAGAGCCTTACCTTACACTCTATACTTCTATACTGTTTGACAGACATTTAGGCATTTATTTATTAATAGTTTTTTTTATTATTTTATTTTTATTGTATTTATTTAAAACACGTGGAACTCTATTAGTTGTTACTCGCGTTCAGTTTACACCAAAATGTTTACTATCTAGGTTTAAAACATATATTAGCCTAGGCTATCGTTGAACATGTCTACATGTTGGAACTCAACTAGAAACTTATTCATTAGTTTCATAGTTTGAGCGCGCGTAGTGTTGGAGCTTAGTTAGCATGCTGTGTTCGCGGAGTGTGATAGGCGAAGAGCCGCCGGTGATGTCGACGACCGCATCTCGTATAATTAATTATTAGGAAACTATAAATTAATAGTACCTAGTATGGACGGATTGTTCACTATGCTTGGTGTAATTAGGCAGTAGTGCATAGCTAACTGCAGTTTGCGCCTCAGCTCCAGTGAATCTAATCCGACCATACCGGCCACAAAGAGGGAAGGGAATAATAAGGACATTATATAATTAAGTTTAGTAATTGCCCCTCTACAAGAAAAATTGTATATCAAGTTTTTGACATGTTATACAAAATACAAAAATACAAAATAATTTATTCAGAATAAGGTACTATTAAATACATAAGTTCCATATGAACGATGAGCCAGCAAAAGTTAAAAACTGTGCAGTTATACTCGTACATCTAATGAAGTATATTTTGTGTATTTTTTATTTGTGTACATGTTGACGATAAACTTTGTCTTATTGTCATCTTTGTTTTGTTTTTTATTTATTTAGGAAACAAACAGTTATGGTAATGTAGATTACAATAGACTTATAGTTAATACACAAACCAATAAGTGTTTCCACCGTAAAAAATAGTACCTACACAAATTTTGGCGCTAAGACGTGTCTGAAACAAAAAGCTAGAGATTACCTAGATACATGATTCACATAGACAAGCTCAATAACAAGGGTAGTACTGTATATATAGATAAAAATAGTAAATTTAAAGCAAATAGTAAAAAGATATAACAATTGAAGTAAATTACAATTAAAGAATAGTACATTGTACATCAAGGCGAGAACGTGCCTAATACCTATCGAGTGAACACACGAGGTAGGAATCGCAATTCTGTAGAATTAATAAAATTGCCTACACCAATTTCAAAATTAGAAGAACTTCCCGCGACAGCCTTTATCACTTGGGTTCGTTTTTCAAAATATTGTTTGGAAATCGGAAGAGGCAAGCGGACTTGGAGTAAAAACTTTTTGTCGTTTGGCCTATTATGAGCTAGCGGCCGATCTTTTAGGAAATAAAAAAAAAAACACGTTAGAAATGAATTTCCATACAGTTTTCCCTTCCGCTAAAACGCGTGAGAAACACAGACATGGTAGAGCTGCGCCTAAAGCAGACCAAACATATTTTCACAATTACATAGAAAAGAATCAAATAATGTTTTGTTCACTTTCTCTCTAACTAAAAATTTATAAGCCTATCTCACCTCTTTTTACTGTAACAACGCTAACTCACCGTAGACAAAATTGAAGATGAAGCAAATTGACATGACATGTTGCTAAACAACAAGCGACAAATGTCAGCCAATTGTCATGTTATGAAAGTATTATGCGTGTTGTTACTTCATTATTTTAAATAAATCTCGTGAAATATGTTCGAAAAAGACTGAAATAAATGGCGAAGTGTAGTGCACCTTTGTGTGGCAAGGCATCGTATTGAAAAACACCCGAAATTACTTTTCATCGGTAAGTTTTGTTGTGCCTTACAATATCTCAAATTGTTTTTAGATTAGGTACTGTGTGGATATTTGGCGATAATTCGGTATTTAAAATAATATATTTATTTAACAATATTAACATTTTTCCGGTTTCCACAGCATGAAAACCAAACGAATACTTGGTTGGTAAACATGAACTGAATAAATTGGAAAAAGAAGAACAAATTAAAGGAAATACACTTTATTAGTGTGATTATGTATATATAGCTTAATAATCTAATTATTTATTTTTGTGATTTTAAGACCAGTGACGAACACGATTTTGATCATTTGTATTTATTGATTTAGGCTATTGTTAAATTTTATGTAGATGTAAGAATAAAACTTAATGCTAAGCAAAATAATTCAACGGAAAGAAATCATTAAAACAAGTATTTTGTTTAAATATAAAGAACATACAACCTGTGTTTATTTATTTGTAAATGTGGCAGTATATTTATCGGAATAGATTATAATGCCACAGTTGTAATGCCCCCGCCCCCTTGTCCCTGAGTTCGGCCCATAGATTGTCCATGTGTACGTGATATTTGTATGTAGGTGTAATTATAACGCATAGTTTTAGAAATGTTGATTCTGCTTCTCTATTAGATTTCTGTGGTGAGATATGAAATTCCATAGAGTTTTTCCTCCCGGATTCCTATACGCCTGCAATGACTTACTTTCTATCTTATATTTGGAAAAGGAATCGGCAGCTTTCCGATCAGGTGTAGTATAAAAGCAGTATTGGCGAGGTGGGCAAGGCATTTTCTACGAAACTCAGGTGCGGACAAATCAAAAATATCTATATCGGAGAAATTCTTATTGTATATACATCACAAACTCTATTTATGAAAACATTCCCATGATACTGGGTTCTGGATGTAGGTGGTGTCCGAAATGATTTTATTATTGCGGGACGATAGTCTTGGGCAAAAAAGAAATATATGACCAAGAATTTCACTGGAGTCGATGTTATTATTCAAAATTTTATGCATAAACACAAGGTCTCTAATCACATTATGATTTTGGATGTTGTAAAGGGCATCAGAAGCAGCAAGCGGAAAACGATAATGAAAATGTTCCAGGAACGTTTTTTGAGTTTTCTCAGTTCAAGTAAATGCCCTTTGTATCGAGGGTTCCAGACCGAGGAGGCATATTCAACTTTAGCTCTTACAAAACTATTATAAAAAGTAATTAATGTATTAGGATTATTAAATTCCCTTCCGATTCTCAAAACAAAGCCAAGCATCTTAAAAGCTTTCGAGGAAATGTTAGTGTAGTGAGAAATATACTAAAGTTTATTTTACCAGTATTGCTTCAGTCCCGGGATTCTCTTCAGTACTGTCTACAGGTCCTGGTTTGCTGACGGAGTTCAGCTCGTCAGGGTACAGAGGCATGGCTCCTTTCCAGTTTGGGTTAATAAGATTGTTTGGGTTTCTTTCCTGCGAAATGCACAGCATTATCACAAGACTAGCTTCTACCTATGGCTTTGCACGCGTATTTTTGTTATAATAAGTAGTCTATTTATATATGTACATATGTCATGCTATGTTGTAAATGAACGCCGAATTTCATAATGATCTGTTCAGTTTGGAGATCTTTAGGTAACAAAATAAAATTCAAATTTCACAAACTTTTGGCTTATTAGTAGGATGACGAAAGATGTATTTCAGATGATCGTACATCATCCAACACACTGATATTACGAAAGTATATATGTTTGTTACTTATCCACGCAAAACTACATATTACCAGTTTTGGTTAGATCTGCGACTTTGCATATACATATCTATGTATGTACATATGTATACATACATATGTACCTGGAGAAAAAGCTACTTTTTATCGCATAAATAAGTTCCAATTGAAATTACTTTTAAACCTTCCAGCAATAACAATGTTTCAATACAACGCGCGTGAGGCTGCGAAAATTAGTATAATAATCTAGGTGTATATATATAAATAAATAATAAATAAATAAATAATGTTGGACAATCCACTCAGCATCATCTAGCCCCAAGCTAAGCAGAGCTTGTGTTATGGGTACTAGATAATTGATATACTTAATATAGTACAATACATAGATAGATATTTTTATTATACATAGAAAACACCCTGAACAATTATTTGCAGATCGTACAAACATTTGTCCCGAGGCGGGAATCGAACCCGCAACCTCATGCGTCGCAGGCGGACCTTCGCCCGCCGCGCCACAGAGGTCGTCAAATATATATGAGATTCCTTATTTTTCCTGGTTCGGCTATAACTTGAGAACGGCTTTACCGATTTCATAAATGTTTTCTAATACTTCCAAGAAGGTTTTTACATTTAAAAAAATTAAGGAGATTTCACGGAAACGTTGAAAATTTAAGAAAACTTAACGACTACCTTTATTATATACTTTTTGAGTGTAACATTAGCCCCAGCGTTATATACTATTTGCTAAGCACGTTTGAAATAACTGTCAGTTGTTCTACTTGAATGACAGGACAACGTCTGTCGGGTCAGCTAGTTATTGATAATAATGTATTTTACATCATCACTCCGCTTCCTCCTCTCGCCGTCCTGCTCGCTCGCAGGCATTACAGGCAGCTCATCATCATCCATCTCTGTCTGCATGAGCCGGCGACCGACCGGCACAGTTGGATCCTTTTCTGTGTAACGGTCATATGGGTTGCGCGCTGGCGATGGGTTCTCGTCGCTGTAACAAACATATTTTTTAATTATTTGTTTAACCCATAGATTCCTATGCAAGTGGTTGCATACGAATCTATGGCTGTCTCTGCAAATGTTTTGATCCAAGATATAAGTTTTCCTGGTTGTACGAAGACGTACCTACAAGGTGTCTAATTAATTTACTGTAATCAGCATATTACTCCAGTAATAGCTAGTGCGACACGGACCGCGACGCGATATATAGGAAGTGCGTATGAAGGAACGCTTCACTTTGTATGTGTGTACGTGTTTACCTACTTCATTCAATAAACTTTTGAATTACCTGTGATCTGTGATTTTAACTGCACTCAATTAACTTACTTTACTTCAAATGTACGCCACGTCCGTACACTGGTACCAATTCACCTAATTCCGTTCAGCCGTTGTGTGTGAAAGAGTCACGAAAAATACACATATAAAGTCTCGCCTTTATAATATTACTAGCTGCTGCTTGCGCCTTCGCCCGCGTTTTATCGAGATAAAAAATAGCCTATCTAGATTATCACAATCTTTGACATCTATATCTATACTAATATTATAAAGAGGAAAGATTTGTATGTAAGTATGTTTGTAACGAATAGGCTCAAAAAGTACTGGACCGATTTTAAAAATACTTTCAACATTTGAATGCTACATCATCACTGATTAATATAGGCTATGTCCTGCATTCACTGTACGTTTATGCCTAATTGTTTAAAAAATAAATATCCACCCGTGCCAAGCCGGGACGGGCCGCTAGTTTATAATATTATAGTAGGAGGCGGGATCCTCCTGGTGGTCCGAAAAGATTTTTATTCCCTGGGAATTATTTATCCCGCGAAAATTATTATTGGTACCTAAATGGTCAAGCATTTGGCTACCATCTCATTTATCTTAGTATTTTGTTTCTTTATTTACGTATTTATCATCATCATCATCACCAGCCCGTATACGTCCACTGTATTGTATCACGGTCACCACTCGAGAACCTTTACTCCCTAACGGTTATCGCATACACCCTACGCCCCGCAAATGCGTTGTTACTTATCGCCCATACCCAGCACCCATAATTCCACCGTTGAACACGCCCCCCCACAATGGGGGGCGCTTGTTATAATCACCACGCTTGGCAGTCGGATTGGTGATCTCAGCGGAGGTTTTAAAATACAAAGAAAGAAGCTGCTGCCCTTCCTCTGGAAGGTTCCCATAGTCGGCTCCTACGACATCCATGGACTGAGTTGGAGGGGTCGATTCTAACACCGCTACAGTAACGGTTTGCGTTCACGTTTTAAGAGGACCAGCTGCAGCCATTTTCAATTCTGGGTTAATGGCTCTGCGTCTGATCGACAGTATTCAGCCAATGTCTTGCAGCCATTTGTGCGAATTGGAAATTGGTAGGAATATGATTTTCCGTTCACAGGAGGGGGTCCTTTTTGGAAAGGCGTTAGCTCATATTTTGAATGATTGTTTAATACAAGAAAACAACACAACTAAAAGTGGCTTAGAGAACCCAAATAATTAGTAAGTAATTAATCCTACTAATATTATGAAAGTAACTCTGTCTATCTGTTTGTATGTAACCTTTTCACGCCTAAACTACTGAACGGATCTTAATGAAATTTGGCAGGGAAATAGAGGTATCCCGGGGACGGACATAGGTTACATGAAAAGCGCGTGCGAAACCCCGGGCAGCAGCTAGTAACCTATAAATCAAAACATAAGTCATAAATCATAGATCAGTGCTCCTGATATCTTGGCCAAATAAATATTGTGTAAAAAAAAATATATAATTTTTTTTCTTAATCTACTATTCGCATTTGAGGAACCAAAGAATAATTTTGTTTTTTTTTTAGTTCTGGTTTTTTACCGCAGGGTTCCCGTGAGTACTGAGATCTGTGTTTAGTTTGACAACCACACCTGTCAGCTTCGCCTCTTAATCTAAACCAATATAATATATATATATTTTAGGACACCCTATACTTACTCTTTGTACATAATCGTCGAGATGCTCATTAACACGTTGTTGTTATAAGTACTAGTTTCAGTATTTCCCATTTTCAAACCAGTTTCCTTGTGAGTGTTAGTGGTTGTTAGTTTGGCTCTGACCGCCCCGCCATGGCTGTTCAAAAACTCTTGTAAAGCATTTAAGTCTGTTTTCTGATTGTTTTCTTTGTAGTGGTCAGCAATCTGTTTGCTTTTTGCTATCTGATCCTCTAGGGATTTGAATTTATTATCTACTAGGAAAGGTTGCATGTGATTATTGTTATTATTCTTGTTATTCTTGTTATTCTTGTTGTAAGTATTTTGAAAATAATCTTTTAGCAATTTATTCTTTGCGTCATTGAAATTAACTTCAAATTCTCCTTTCTCGCTTTTATCTGCTTTAATTATTATTGTCGGTGTTCCCTTTATCTCTTCATTATTTATATTTTTTTGTTTACATTTCTGCATCGTCATCATATCGCGTGAGTAGGGTTGTCCCGTTATATCCGTGACATTCTTATCCAAAAACTTATCCAGCAGTTCGTCTAACCTCTGCGAGTTTTGGTAAAACGGATTCTTCACTTGTTTTTCGTACGAGTTTATTTCTTTCGGTGCGTGTGAACACTTGGACGTTCTCCTTCCGTTTGGCACAAACTGGATAGATACCTTCGTCTGCTCCATAATAAAGCCATTCTCATTGGAATCTAACCTTTTAACCCTCACATCTTTTGTTTCTTCCGTTTTAACTTTATTTTCTTGTTCTGTATTAGATTCTTTGGCTTCGGCTGCTTCTGTAGCCTTACCATTTGTTGTTGATCCTTTTATCTTCTTTCGTTTAGATTGGAACATTCTGAATGGGTTCTTGAGAACGTCGATTGATCTCTTGGCTCTCTCCGGGTACGGCACGCCGTTGGTGGTTTCGACTTCGAAGAGGCGGTCTTTCTTAATTTTTCTTATTTCTGCATCTATTAATATGAGTTTCTTGTAAAATTCTGAAAAAGTTTGCAAAATATCTTAGATTGACGGATTAAAGGCATTCTTATTTATGACATCCTCCTGTATCATTTCACAAATTGCATTTCAGCAAATAAAGTATTATGATTGTGATCTTTGCAGCCAGCGACCTAAGGCTGCCCGCAACCTAGAACCTATTCATGAGCCGCCTCTACGGTAAGATACTGTCAAACTTACTACATATAATAACAACATATTTATATTTTTGACTTGTCTACGCTTGGCATTTTGTAAGCCTAAAGAAACAAAGTTATTGATTCTGATTCTAACATATATTATACCTGATATTTATATGAATAAATGATTATGACAGAAGGTTGCGGGTTTGATCCCTGCCTCAGGAAAAATATAACTACGATGTGCAAATATTTGTTTTTGGTCTTTCCTGCCCTATCCATTTATCTTTGTATTGTATTGTATTCAGTGTTATTATTATTTATCTTGTATCAGTTGTATTTTATCCCTTACACAAGTTCTGCTTAGCCGAGACCTACGATTCTTAGGGCAAGATGATTCTGTATGGATTGTCCAGCATTATTTTTTTATTTAATACCTGATAAATATAATCTTCACTGTGTTATCAATTGACCAGTTAGTCCTGAGTAACCTAATTAAATATTTTTTATCAGGTATTTATCGTGTACCGTTTGTTTTTTCCCCTATTTATAGATATAAATAATAATTAGTTATGCTAACAAAGCGATAATGTTTAAGCGACAGAATTCAAAAATAGAACTTTATTTTCGTGTCAGTGTTTAATTTTGGGAATTTGACCGTTTTTATATATACATTTATTGTATTTACGGAAATAAAGAATTTCTTGTTATTAATTTTAAAAAATTCCTCTATAACCTCTCAGCCGCTCGTTGCCCTGGATCTCGTTCAGTTTATCCGTGTCGATGATCTTCGTCAGGTCGCTCTCGTGAGACAGATTCTGAAAACAAACATAGTTGAAATAGATATTTAATTACAATAAATATAAAAAAAAATGAAAACAGGACTCGAGCTTCTATTTGTCGCGTCGTATGGATTTCTATGTTGTTAATTGGTATAAAGCAACATGAATATTTGTAATTTAGACTGAAAGCCTGACTTGCTGTGAGATGGATATTTTCCATATCCATCGCACTTAGAAATAAACAATGCGTACTTCTTTAGAACAAGGCGTGTTATTAATGTCTGTAGAAGCATCGAGGTGAGGTAAGGGGGGAGGGTCAGCTATACAGGTACAATATACAAATTATGAATACGTCCACTGTGAGCAAATACTTTCCAAAATTTAATTTCCTGAATATTGTTGAAATAAATTAATATAATAAACCAGGGGGGCTTGTCATTATCACCACGCTGGCTGGCGGCGGATTGGTGATCGCAGTCATCTTAAAAATATACAAAACAAGCTGCTGCCCTTCCTCTGAGAGGTTCCCTTAATCTACTCTTACAACATCCACGGGCTGAGTTTGAGGGGTCTATTTTTACGCCGTGACCTTAACATTCTGGGGTTCTATATATGTATGTAGCTAACAGGTAAAAATATCTATCTATGTAATGTATTGTATTGTGTATATCAGTTATCTAGTACCTATAACACAAGCTCTGCTTAGCTTGGGGCTGAATAATGCTGTGTGGAGTAGTCCAGAATAACTTATTTATTTTATACACCTTTTTATATGAGAGGGATGATCGCCCATCCAGGTATTTTGGAGGAAATGCGCCTGAATGTGCCCGCGAACTTTGTGCACAGACGTAGGCGTCCCGCCCTATTCGCAGTACCAAAAGCGCGAACCAACCTGCTACATAAAGCACCTCTGACGCGCGGCATCCGCACGCTTAATCTAATTGCCGAGAGAACTGATCTTTTTTACTGTTCCCTGAGCGAATTCCAAAAGGCTTTGTTTTATATTTTATGTTATCACGATTAGTTCTTAAATTTATTGAAATTATTAATACTATTATTTCATTGTGGATCAAAATGCTTTTAATCCGAATTAATTTTAATGCAATTTTTCTATGTATACTTAATTAATATTGACTTTTACTATTGACTATTGACGTTTTTACGATGTATAACTAATTAACATGGATTTTAGGATATATATATTTTTTTCATGTTATTATTGCATTTATGACTATTTATATTTATTATGACATTCGTTAGCGGACTTATTTTTATAAATTATCTTTATTTTAATATTTGTATAATGTTTAATAAATTTTAATGTTAACACTAAGAATAGAATAAGAATATAAGGTACTCTATTGCATTGGGTGTGCCCGTAATAATAGTGGTACATGTTTATAAATAAATAAATAAATATATATTCGTACATACAAGTAGATCAAAACGATAATAAAACACTATTTGGTTTTTCCCTTTATGTTTAGTAATCGTAATGTATCGTCAAATTAATTATTTCATTTAATTTATATAATTTCATTAATAAACCGAAACAGAATCGTTTGCACGCCACCACCAGTCCTCCAAACAGAATCGTTTGCACGCCACCAGCAGTCCTCCAAACAGAATCGTTTGCACGCCACCACCAGTCCTCCAAACAGAATCGTTTGCACGCCACCACCAGTCCTCCAAACAGAATTGTTTGCACGCCACCACCAGTCCTCCAAACAGAATCGTTTGCACGCCACCAGCAGTCCTCCAAACAGAATCGTTTGCACGCCACCACCAGTCCTCCAAACAGAATCGTTTGCACGCCACCACCAGTCCTCCAAAAAGAATCGTTTGCACGCCACCACCAGTCCTCCAAACAGAATCGTTTGCACGCCACCACCAGTCCTCCAAACAGAATCGTTTGCACGCCACCAGCAGTCCTCCAAACAGAATCGTTTGCACGCCACCACCAGTCCTCCAAACAGAATCGTTTGCACGCCACCACCAGTCCTCCAAAAAGAATCGTTTGCACGCCACCACCAGTCCTCCAAACAGAATCGTTTGCACGCCACCAGCAGTCCTCCAAACAGAATCGTTTGCACGCCACCACCAGTCCTCCAAACAGAATCGTTTGCACGCCACCACCAGTCCTCCAAACGAAGCTGTAAGCATTTTATTACTCTCTTCATTACCTCAGTAAAATAACTTTCAACAAAAATAGTCGGACAATTTTTAACCGTTGCCCACCTGCGCCTGAATAACTACAGAAGGGTTAATATACAAAATGGGGGCACTAATGACCCCTTTCAGCTAATGGTGTCGCCGTTAATTGTTAAGTCATTTTCAGGAGTTTTCAGTCGCGGGTAATTTTGTCCCTCGAAAATGCTGGAACACTGAAGGTGGTAATATTCAGGCGCTTTAATCTATAAACAGACTAGGCTCACGTATCCTAACGTATCAGAAGCCTTAAGATCTGACCACTTGAAATTATATGGAAACTAGCAACCCACCCCGGCTTCGCACGGGTAGAATAGAAGAGCATATTATTATGATAGAGTGGGTAGTAAGCTATACTTAAAAGATAGATATATATTATACCATCTCTGACTTCGATTATCTTGAATTTTTTTTCTATTAAGGTTTTCTTAAAAACGATTAAATCTTAAAAGAATGTATGATTCAAAGTTTTAGTACTTACGTTAAATGACATTCAATATTGTGGTAGAGCCAAGAATTATTTAAGACTCGCAACTTGAAGTTTGAACATCCTCATGATACAAATAAATAAAACCCAGAAGCCTCGCTGATGATAACCTCGACTAACAATACCTAACCAAAATTTCGTGGATGTAAGTGGGAATACATTTTTAAATTGAATAAATGGTGTTGGATGCGATTGGGAATCTTTTTTGGATGCGGTGGGAAGGAGCCACTTTTTTGTAGATCTATAAAAGAGGAATATCCCACCTTCAATTGTTTTGTTATATCTTAAAGGGATTAGTCAGCGTTTTCGATGAAAGCTCCCAGGCTGCTTGACTTTTTCCGACAATTCCAACAATTAATGTTATATTTGAACCAATTTACAAAAAAACACTGATAATTTATATACCTAAACCTTCCTCATTAATCATTCTATCGATTGGTGAAACCGCTTGAATATCCGTTCAGTAGTTTTTGAGTTTATCGCGAACAGACAGACAGATAGACGCGGTGGAAGACTTTGTTTTATAATATGTATAGTACAGTAATTAGTGAGATTCTTATCGTACGCCACGTCATCCGACGTTTCCCACTTTGCGTCGCGTAGTGTGGTCGTAGGTAGGTAGTCTATTCGTTGAAAAATCAAAAGGTATGCCTGTAATTTCACTGACTACCATAACATTCAGAATTGGTATACATATGGCTCGGACAAGTAGTGGTCTTATTTTCCCAATAATAAATTGTGTAAAGATGGAGAAAACTTTTGCAGTATTCTACGATAGGTACCTACATAAACTCCGATCCAAACACATGATTTTTTTTTATACAAAGGTGTTATATAACCCAAGGAATATTGGTGGAAAATATTTAACGACATTGGTATAATCGAAGCAAAGCACAGAAACTCGAAACTATTTTTGGTTTTGAAAGCTTTCATTCACCATTTAATTGATCTCTCGTTCGTTTTCTAATTCAAATTTAAACAATTTTTGCTACACATATTAGATTATGCGTTGTTGAAATATGTGTTTTAGTTTTTCGTGATAACTTTGCTGTTTCTTGTTGTTTTTTATTACCTATTGTTATCATATAATATATATGACAAAATATCTTGGATTCTAAATCGGAGTATAGTAATGGGTTTTAATTAAGCCGACAAAAATTTTATATTCTTTTTTAACTGCCCCTTGGCATCGAAATAGGTCCGTGGGGTAAACTAATGGTTTTCAAAATATTATCATCATATTATATGAGCGTCTGGTGGAAGCGACGCGTGACCCGAGAGCTGGTAGTATCTGGCGCAGCGCATCAGTATTGCCATACAGCGGGGCAATACAGCCAGCGTCTTGAGAACGCTTCTGACTGGTATTGATATGGACCCGTTGACCGACCTCTATATTGTTTGCAACCATCTGAAGTTAGTTCAACTGTTTCAATTAGAATACTGGTTTGAGTAGTATTAATTACTTATTAATAATTAAATATTTGAAAAAGAACATCTATTTTTAACAGATTTCAAAATTTGACTATGTTTTTTATTTTTTGTTTGCATGTTACCCGATATTTCCGCCAAGTGTGGACTGATTTAACTAGTTCTAAATTCTTTAACTAGTAGCTATAGAAAATTATCCCGAGGTGATCTCATAAATAAAATATCCCCAGGGGACTAGTATTTATCCCAGAAGACTTGAGAACAGTATAAAAGTAAGGGAATCGAAATCGATTAACTACAAGTTTTCGAAAACAATAAAATTATCACAATTACTGGTTAACAAACAGTTTCCATGGCAACGACGTAAACAAGAGGTATGTTCAGGAATTTGAAGTCGGTTTATCGTTTTTCAAAACACGCCAAATTATATTCTTATAGGGTCGCACCCCCTTCCGTCTTCACATATTTTATTGCCCCTGCCTGTTTTATTCTTAAATCAACCGCCATCTAGCGATTCAATTAAGCGGCTTCTAACTCACGACACAATTAAGGGGAGGCAGTTCGATAGACATAAATATCGGAGACTTAAGCAGGTGGGGTGAGTAACTCTTAATATTTTATGTTGTTTTAATCATGGCTCTTTCAGCTAGGGGACTAGGTAGGCACTAGTAGGTAGGTAGTACATTAGAACGCACGCAGGTGAAGTTACTTACACAAGTAAATGATTAGAACAACTATTTAATTTGAAAACTATGAACAACCCGACTTGGTCTCCTTTTCAGTATTGAAACGTACGAATATCGACCTCTCCAACTCAACCCGTGGATGTCGTAAGAGCCGACCAAGGGAACCTACATTTTGAACACCAACACTGCAATCACCAATCCGCCTGCCAAGCGTGGTGATTATGGCGAAGTTTCAAATACCGCTACGTTCACACGTAGACATGCCGGGTCTGATTTTTTTTATGATACAGTTTAGTCACAATATAACATAAATGTACGAGTTGACATGTGCAATCCATTTTAAGATCCAGCAAATAACCGAAACGGGCAAAACTTGACTAATGATTTTCCGACTGCAAACAGATTCGGTCACACGGCAAAATACCGAATACGGTTTAGTGACAACAGGATATTAATACATGCGTTCACACGTGAGTAGATTCGGTTTTAGAAAAGCAAAAACGAACGCCATGCATGTGAACAGAGCATTCTGTTTTGCCGTATACCTAAAAAAAAAAAAAAATTAAAAGTATGTAAAAATTCAATCCGTTATAACTGGACGCCGTGTGAACGTGGCTTAAACCTCTAAATAAAGACTATAAAGAACGATTCGTGTAAAAATTATGAATTTGTTGTAAAGCCATTAATATGCATATGTCAGGGTGTGAGTTAAGTATGTCTTTTATTTTACTATTATTATGTAGCATAGTTTAGACTAAAAATTAATAAATAAACAAAGAGGAAGAACCCTTTTGTACTATACAACTCAATACATAAATAACTATACGACTCCACACCTTTCGCCATCCTCACCCAACCTCATAAAAACTAAATAACTCGTCTCTATAGAACTCATTTAGAATAGTACAGCATTATATTCTGTACTTTAGCAGTCGTTTAGCAGTTAGGTTGGAGCCCTGAATGCTGTGCGGTACAATAGCCAGGTGTAGTATACTATGGCAGATGTAGTATACCTAGTCCGAGAGGGGACAGACTAAAGTGCGAGAGTTCGCGGTGATAAATATATTTTGACTTGATTTTTTTGAAACAGTTGAAAAAGCCTGTCCTATACGACGCTAGACTAATATTTATTACAAAAATGCCAACTGTTTCAGTTTTGAGAGTCAAATATATCGACATAAACGGTTTTTGCATCAATAACAAATTATTCAGCACATCAGAGGGGCACATGTTCGATACATCGAACACGCAGGTCTATAAGCAGCATCAGCAGTTTGACTTAAGTAGGTTACTCGTGCCGCGAGCGCGGACCGGGTACCTACGGAGGTCAGTGCATCAGCAGCAATCATACAAACCGCACTCATTAACATCATATTAGTCGTTGTTTTATACAATATAGCTATTGTTTTTGTACTCGACTTTTATATCAGCAAACTTCAAACAGCAACCATATCCAGAGAATGCAAAACGCAAGATGGTCCAACATTTTAATGAATAGGTAAGTCCCCAATACACAAAAAAACGAAGCCAAGGAAGGCTTGCAAAACGATGGGACGATGACATCGTAAAAAAAGTAAGGAAGATATGGAGTAGAGTATCTAGATCGAGGAAGATGGTGGGAGCTGGAGGAGGCTTTTACCGCTGAAAGCGGTTCTAACATATAGACAGATATTACATATAGACAGACGTTTTTGTTAGGGTCTCATTCATGAATAAATGTTTTTTTATGATATATCGAATTTTATTTTTCCAAAAATTCTCATATAAAACATCAATGTGGTACAAAATCCCACAGCCTCCTGCACCACAACATTATCACGAGAGCAGAACACAAAAAAAACCTCCGTCTGCTGTCTGTCCGTTTGTCCCAAGACGTCTCTGCACGCCGTGTGATTACTTTTTAATATCAAACCGGGATGTTTTAACCCCAGAATGTTAAAAATACATATTTTACCCGACAGAGGGTAATGTTTTCAGCACAGCATTTAAGAAATCGTGGTGGATGTGATTGGGTAACTTTTTTGGAGGTGATGGGAAGGATCCTTGTATTGATGCCAAAGTATGAGCGTGTCGCCACACGGTGATAGATATCGTCTATACTCGATTCTAAAGGAGCCTTGTATTGATGCCGATAGGAAGGTAAAAGTATGAGCGTGTCGCCAAACGGTGATAGATATCGTCTATACTCGATTCTAAAGGAGCCTTGTATTGATGCCGATAGGAAGGTAAAAGTATGAGCGTGTCGCCAAACGGTGATAGATATCGTCTATACTCGATTCTAAAGGAGCCTTGTATTGATGCCGATAGGAAGGCAAGAGTAGCGTGTTGCCAAACATCACCGTTTGGCATATATATCGTCTATACTCGATTCTAAAGGAGCCTTGTATTGATGGCGATAGGAAGGTAAAAGTATGAGCGTGTCGCCAAACGGTGATAGATATCGTCTATACTCGATTCTAAAGGAGCCTTGTATTGATGCCGATAGGAAGGCAAGAGTAGCGTGTTGCCAAACATCACCGTTTGGCATATATATCGTCTATACTCGATTCTAAAGGAGCCTTGTATTGATGGCGATAGGAAGGTAAAAGTATGAGCGTGTCGCCAAACGGTGATAGATATCGTCTATACTCGATTCTAAAGGAGCCTTGTATTGATGCCAATAGGAAGGCAAGAGTAGCGTGTTGCCAAACATCACCGTTTGGCATATACATATATCGTCTATACTCGATTCTACAATCTTAAATATGTAGTACATTATGTTTAATAAATGAAAAAGAGTAAATCGCAGAAGGAAACAATTTTTTGTTTTGAGAGCATTCATTATTTAATTCGTCTTTCGTCTGTTGTGTAAGTAATAATGTTTTAGAATAGAACGACATCAAGTGTTTTTTAATTATATAAAAATGTACCTACGGTCGAATAAATAAATGAAAAATTAAATCAAATGTGGTACTCGAATAAGCTTTATCGCTGCGGGTGTGCAATTATGTGTAGAAGTTTGTGTTTTGGTTTTTAATACCTTGCTGTTAGGTACTTGTTTGTTTTCTGTTATTATTTATCGGTTTTTACAGTTTTCACTCAGAGTAGAGAAGACGCTTGGAAGAGCTAGTGTCTATGAAACAATTGAAAGGCGATCTACCTCACTCACGCTAAAGAGGAAACTCATCGACATAAAGATGTAAATCGTTAGATATGCCCTGACACCAAAAACTGTGGCATTGTCTTTGAAGTATGTAGACGTGCGCGCCGCGCCGGCACGCGCCGCTGTTTTCTCACGCCGCCGCCGCCGTCTCTATCAGTCGCATCGGTGCCACGACCAGCAACCAGACCGGAGATTCTGTTCAAAACTCTCCAATAAACATATTATTTATCCCTCCAGTACTTAAGAATGTAGTCTCCTTCAAGGTTTTCTGTGATTGCGGTTGCTAGAAGAAGTAGAAATCTTCAGCGCACCACTGCTATGTTTCTTAGAGAGTTTTGATAAAACAGATTATCTATACAGTCTGGTCGCTGGTTGGCGCGCTGACTGATCGACTACACATGGGGCAGCGGCGGCGAGGCAGTGGATAGTCTCGAAAGAACGCTCGCTCCTTTCGCTGTTATTACTAGAGATGAGTCCGGTATTCAATAACTAACTCAGTACCTGTTAGCATGGTCCTAAAATATCTAACGCTATTGTAAAATCCGCATACCGCTAGGGAATAACTGTGCAAAGCGAGCATCGCACCTAACTGACCGTGAGCCATAACTACCCAACGCTTCAATACCTATACTTACCTAACCTATCATGTACGCATAGATACTAGCGGACCGTTCACCCGTAAAGTTATGTAGCTGCAACAAGTATTTGGTATTTCTAACCAAATCGGTTAGAAATATATTGGGTAGAAATTAGGACAGGTATAGAGTATTGTAACGTTATTGGGTACCAGTTGGTACTAGCGGAATTGAAACAAAATACCCAACTAATAATCGGTAGCCAAAATATCCAATAACTCCTATCCTTAGTTATTACTGTGTACCTTAAACTAAATACCGACCTATCAAATGAAAGCTCTTGTAGCCTAGATCGAGCTGTAATTTTTGTTTTGTTTTGAAATATGAATTTGTACATCGCTTTCTACATAAACTTAGCGAACTTCTTTGACCGTTCATCCAGGAGAAAGCAAAAAACAATAAAAATCCCATTTTTAAATGGTTTATTGATTTTTTATTATTTTTGCGCCTTACGTCTTGCAATGGCAATTTCAAACCGTCATAATATGTAGCTCCGGAACAGTAAATTTATTGTAAACTATGAGGGTGACATGATCACTCTGATCAAACCCTCTTTAATGAATAAAGATATAAAAAAAACTCGAAACAGACGATTCAAACTAAAACAGTCACGACGTTACGGTTAGGGGCTAACTACTATTTAATTTTAAATACCTACATAAGAGACAAAAAATCAAACCACGCCGGCGCGGCGGCGCCGCCACGCTGACCGTGGAGGTCGGCGCGCCGCCGCCTGCAAATTTAAGGTCGGGTCGCACGTCTAAGTCTGTGTACCACAGATTAGCTGGTAGTTTTACTTTGGAAGGAAAAATAATAGTTATTTAATTATATCGCAATCCTAAGAGTGAAATGTTACGCCTTTGGATTAATCTGTATTTTAACAATTTATTGTTGCATTTGCGAAATGCACGCGATGGCATTTTGAGACACTTTTCAACAAAAAATGCCAAAGTTAAACAGGTCCAGCTAGCACCGTGTTTAGATGTACACTGATTCCAAATGAGTGAGCGATCTCATTTCGCGTGGCACACAAAACGGCGCGGTCTCACTACGGTAAGGGTATCTAACGATTTACATCTTTGATCGACATGTGTATTTTACCAATCCTCACCTACTACGGCACAAATCTGGTCAATGACGGCTCCGCAGAAGTATAAGCTTGGGGTTTGCCAGCGTGTTATGGAGCGCAGCATTTTAGAAGTCAAATAATCAGACCGAATAAGAAATATTAAGCTGCATTCCAAAACACAAATCACAGATGTTGCCCAACAAGCGAGAAAACTAAAGTGGGACTGGGGGGGGTCACATCTGTATGTCGGATGAGTCCTGGGCAGACAGTTTTCATTGGAAAATGTCTTTTTTGGGCGAAATCTTGCTGTGACCCCCTCGAACCCCCTTCTTCTCCCCTCTAGGGGGGCTCCCGAGCGAGCCATATTGATTAAAAATGTTTGTAGGGCTGTATAGAGGATGTCAGGTAATATTGAATACAAAAAAAATTGACCCCCTTGCCCCCAAAATAGCCCCCCCTTTTTAGGTTGCTCCCAGATGCCGTCGTCGTAGGGCAGTTTCGATCGCGGGATCGTGTAGAGGGTTTCTACTCAATCGAACCTGTCTTTGGGGGTCCATTCTGTGGTACAGAATGGACCCCCAAAGACAGGACACGACGACGCGGCAGACCAAAGCGTCGTCGTCGGCGTCGGTGGAAAGACGAACTAAACGCGCAGTTAAAAGATTTGATCTCCTTGGCGCAAAATAGAGAAGTATGGAAGGCGGGTAGGCAGGCATTTGGCCAGTAGTGGGATAGTAACAGTACAGGTTAATATTTATTTATTTATTTATTTATTTATAAAGCGTTGATAGACATTAATAACTTTGGATTATTGCGGTTCCCGATTAAACGAGTCTAAACATTTCTCAAACTATGGTAGTTATTACAGTAAACCATTTTATTAAAAGAACCTTTCGAAGATTTTTTTGATAGTATAAAAGTTTCCTCAGGCAGCACACTTCAGGGTTTTTCTTACTTTGGACCATAGACAATTAATTTATATTTCGTTGCGATTCACTCAAACTCGGGTACAATACCCATGCCATTATTAAATGAGTCTGATCTTACAAACAATTAGGATTTAAAATCAACGGTCGGGCCTCCCGACGCTTGATGGCGAGCTATGTTTTTACTGTTTCTCGTTGTGAATGGCACACATAAAACTAGCCTCTTCCCGTCTAAAAATCCCCGGTACAAACACCTGATTGATACTAACAGCCCGGCGACAACACCGGCACAGTCCTGCGGGACTCGGGACCGGGACCGGGACGCGGATTTATGGCCGCGGCTTTGGGACCGGAACTCACCTTGGATTACGCACTACGGATGTCTTTAGGATGATTTGTTGGTGGAGATGTTGTTTTTGCTAGTACCTATTATGTTTAGTTGTTTATTAGTCTAGTTGTTTTCTTTTCCTATAATTATTTAATGGATTTTTACAAATCTAATAAATTCTTTAAAACTATGGAAATCAATCGCCTACAGTTATTCCACACTCGTATTTGCTGTTTGGTAGTTCGAGTGACAGTCAAATAGTCATGCCCTAGTGCTTTACATAAGTATTGAATTATTAAGATTATTGATTTTGTTTGTGAAGTCCTTTTTGTTATTTTCACTCAACATTTTGCATTATTTTACAGACCTTACTCATACTCAGGCTTCTTTGACATTATTTTTGTAATCAGTATGCTGAGTGTGAACTGCCATACTGTTTACTACAAAGTTTGCGTAACTTTACTTTCTATGGAATTTCTATTTTTAAAACTTCCCGCTTGGAGCGCTGTTCAGGAATTACATAGAAAATAAAGTTACACAAACTTTGTAGTAAACAGTACGGCAGTTCACACTCAGCATACAGACTATTCAAATGAACAAAATAGTATTTTATTTGTTTGTTATTTTATTTGCTACTTGCTTCTGCCTGCGGCATTACACGCGTTCTTCTGATAAAAAGTAAGATTGAGTAAATTTTTATATTATTTACAATAATTTTTCATGGAAAAATCATCTAGAATACTGTTCGCTTCATGCTATGTTGGCTCCATAAAAACCGAAACTTTCGTAAGTCCCCATATTTGTCGAGTCGACAGATTCGCATTTCTATTGTCAAAAGTAACAGTTACTTTGTCTATGAAGTCTATGAAATATTTCATTCTGCCGTCTTCGTTAACTCATCTTTAAACAATTAAGGAACTAGCAAATAAATGAGTAGACGGGATAAAGTAGCGAGGACATCCTTAGCAACGCCTTATAGGCCTTGTCTAGGCTGTCCATCATAATCCTACTGTTGCCATCATTATGAGATTTCCCTTACGTACTCGTGAATGATGCCAAATGATGATGAGAGTGAATAAACAAAAAAAAACGAATAAATAATTCTGGACCATCCCCGCAGCATCTTATAGCCCGAAGCTAAGCGGAGCTTATGTTATGGGTACTAGATAACTGATATACATAATAAAATACCTTACATAGATATATATTTTAACCGACTTCAAAAAAGGAGGAGGTTCTCAATAGGACTGTATGGTTTTTTTTTGCATGTGTGATACGCGATATATCCGCCAATTATGGACCGATTTTAAAAATTCTTTTACTATTGTATAGAAAATGATCCCGAGGTAATTCCATAAAAATGTTATCTCGAGAGGATTAGTATTTATCCCGCAAAACTTAAAAACAGTGTAAAAGTAAGGGAATTTGAAGTCGGTTTATCGTTTTTTAAAACACGTTAAATTATTATTATTACATATAAATTATCCAGAAAACCCGGAACAATTATTTGCAGATCGTACAAACATTTGTCCCAAGGCGGGAATCGAACCCGTAACCTGCGCGTCACAGGATGACGCGCAGGCGGACCTTCGCCCGCCGGGCCACATCGGTCGTCGAGTCTACAACGTACCTATCATATAAAGAATATTCAATGTCCGAGTAACGTAACACTTTTATTATTTCACAAAAATTAGACAAAATATCCCAAATATCTCATTCCTCACCCTTCATGCAAAAAAACATAAACAAACAAACAAACACTCCATTATCCGGCGATAACTACCATTGTCATGTATACCATTCCATTTTGTATACCATTGTGTTGTCTCTGATGTATTAACTACGCCTTTGAGCTGGAACTCAATCGGATGATTAAAAATGCTGTCGGCAAGAAAACTCTGAATGGCCTCACCATTCTAAGGGCTTATTCACACAGCATCCGTTTCACTGGATCCGTTTATTTTCTCGTGATGGCGTATGTAAGGAGCGAGTTCACACACCTGACCGTATTCCGGATCCAATAAACGATTGTTTCGAGTAGCTGAAAATCCGTAAAGAACTGTCCGGTAACAATCGTTTACTGGATCCGGAATACTGTCAGGTGTGTGAAGTGAACTCGTTCCTACAACTACATACGCCATCACGGGAAAATAAACGGATCCTGTAAAACGGATGCTGTGTGAATGAGCCCTAAGTTGGGAGTTTTATTCACAGTTTTCTAATGTACACATAATGTGTAGATTTGAATGGAAATGCTTGAATTTGTATACATATTATGTACCTATTTTAAGCTAAAGATAGTATTGGAATATGAAATTTATCGACTTTTTCCTGCCTCTGAAGAGAAGGTTTTCAATATACTATATCCACATATATATATATAGATATATATATAGGTAACGGGTACTTAGTTTTTAGAAAAAGGATTACGGTATCTGGCAAAAAAAAAATTAAATTCATTTTTTTTTTTATTTTATACCTGGGCACGGAATTACCCCTTTCCGGCTTAGTACCTAACTACCTATCTATCTAAAAGGTACTGATACATGAAATGATATACAGTAAATGAGCAATGTTCTGACCAGGAAAACCTACCTTGTATAGGCGTAGAGAACATGTTGTTCAAGATCGAAAATAAAAATATATACTTAGGCATGAGTTCTTCCAAAAGATAATTATACTATTACACATTAATTGACGTTTTTGAGACTAGTTTTTATACAATTTACGTAAAAGTTGACCGACCCAGCTGCTAATTGCCCAATTATCTTTCCAAGAAAAACCACCTATGTGTAAGTTGGCAAAAACGTATGTCAGTCATCAGCATTTCTCTCGCCTTTTTGAACTAAGTCTAATACAAGTCACCATAGCAAGTAAGTACAAAGGTCCTCTTCCATTAGTGTGAACCGTAAAAACAAACAATAAAGCAGTTGCCTGTAACAGAGACATATCGAGAGGAGCGGGATCTCGCGCCGGTGGTAAATCACTTAAGGCGGTCTACTGGGACGGTACAGTACAGTAAGTCGCCCGCTATGATTTGTGGGAGCCTTGTGTACAGGGGGAGTCTGATGGGACATAAATATTGTTATGATAGCTTGTGGAGGATGAAATACAATGTGACAAAGGTGGTATCATTTAGTCTCATAAAGCTTTTGTCACACTTTAGACGACAGTATCATTACTGTTGATCAGTAATGATACTGTCGTCTTACGTACTTACTTTCGGCTATTTTTTGCATACCAAAGCATGCGATAAATACTACTCCTGATTTATTTTCCTCTCGTAAATATCTGAATAATTATTATATAATTTAAAAACTTATTTAAATGAAACACTAAAAAACATGATTTTTAAGCTTTTTCCGAAAAATGTGAGGGACATTTAAATACGTTTTTAAATTATCTAATAATTATTCGGGTATTTACGAGAGGAAAATAAAGGCCTAAGAAACGACTTCGAAATGTAATTATTGAGTTGAGGCGAGTATTTTATACCTCATTTATAACAGCTGCTTGGATGATTCGAGGTAAAGAGTGATAACCACATAGATACACTCGAAAAACACTCTCGCGGGTAAAAAGATCAACAAACATGCATCACCCTGTATTCTCAGACCAATTGACTGGCATCACCTTTATCCCATTATTATGAATATTTACCGCAAGACGCCCCACTTGCATTTGGCCTTTTTACTATTCATCCCTCAAACAAAACCTAACCCTTATTCCCTAGTAGATAGAGCACAAAATAAACTGAAAAATTTCAAAATAGGGTAAACAAAGTTGGTAGAATAAGTAACGTTTTGCAAAAGTATTGTATCGTCTTAAGAGTATGGCTATAAGGGTTATTTTTATCTAGTTTTTTAGTTAAAATTGCATTGTTTTAAAAGCTGTTTAAATTAAGCTCTTCGGTTTGACTAACAAGTTAAGTTGGATAATTTTAACAATAAATTATCCAACTTAACTTGTTAGTAATTTCTCGCGGTAAAATTATTCAAGTTACCTTTTAGGCACTATTACACTTAAATCCTAGGTATTGTTTGATAAACAAATAAATATTCAAGGGAAATACATATTTTATGACACTGGTGTCAATGGAGCAAATCGCAGAAGTTAAAAAAGCGATTTCGAAAGCTTTCATTTAAAATTTCCTCGTCCGTTTTGATAGAATTTGAATCTTGCGCTGCGCTTGTGCCATACATACATATGTATGTTAAGCCTTGTGCTTGTGTACCAACCAGATAATATTTCCGTAGTACCGAGCTTTTAGTGGTGAACTTGTTGTTTTCTGTAATAGTCAACAGTTTTGTCAAGTCTTCACTTATTTCTATGTAAAATATTGTATTATGTATATCAGTTACCTAGTACACATAACACAAGCTCTGCTGGACTTGGGCTAGATAATGCTGTGTGAATTGTCCAACATTATTTATTTGTTTATTTATTAACACTTTTGTTGACGTAGGTAATAGAATACCATGAAAAAACATTTGAAAATATCATGGTTATTAGCAACACTAAAGTTAATAAAGGGTATTTACCATTATTTGAGTTTTGTGTTCTCAAATATTTCGGCACAGTTACATGCGCCATGATCACGGTACAACTGGAGTCACTGCGAGTTGGATTTTATTGGCAGATATATCTATCCTCATTTTTTGTCTTTTGCTACGAATGTTAACACTACCACCAGTTTCATTATCGCAATTCGATCACGACACACAATACTGACGTTATCTGAACGCGGCCCGGTTGATACATCACTTCTGCACATTCTCATCACTCGGGGCTCCGGATAGTTGTAAACCTTCTTCTCGGTTGAAGAAATTAATTTGGAATTAGACGAAATTTACTATTTTAAATCGTAGTCACCTTCAAGCGAGTATGATATTTAAGTTATGCATCCAAATATAACCGCAACTGTACATCGATCGATCTAGGATTAAAGCGTGCAAAGTCACGGGCGGGAGCTGGTATTTGCATACAATTGAGCACCGAATACAAAAAAAAGTCTAGTCTCCCGCCAAAACACAATAAAAGCGCGACGTCCAATCAAGATCAACACCCGAGGTACAGTCATCTCTTCCGGAGTACACTCGGCTGCACGAATATTACATGTCGCCAAAGGTTTTGAGAGATTGGCAGAGGCTATTAGCACGGAATATTGTATTTGTCTCATTCTTTTTATAGCTGTAGGTAAGCGAGATAGCGAGAATAAAATGAGGGGGCAATCGCCTACAATAAGTAGCTAAGAAGTAAGAACGACGAGTTCAGAATTTAGACAAGTGTTTTCATATCTCATTTACCAAAATCGCTTCAGCCGTTTTGGTGCTTGAAGGTAATGTAGAGTGACCGCCAACCACATGGAAACACTCAAAAACAAAGATGTAATCTTTGTCGAAAAACATAACGCACGCCTCGCAAGTAAAAAGAAACGAACACAAAAGTTAAAGAACTCAGTCGTTACTTCGATAAGTTACTAAAATGGTATGGTAACATATTAATGCATCCGACTGTACAGTCATCTAGACAGGCAAGTACAGTCAGGCGAGTATTCAATCCGGCCCTCCAAATTGTCAACCACCAAATAAAAAACTACTCATCAAAAAGCTGCTACAAGGTAGTACGATGGCCTTGGTCGTGGTTGCAGACCAATTGAGTTTGTAAACTATAAGAGGTGCTAAAAACTCTTGTATTTTTTTCGAATTACTTCTACTAATAATTTGATTGTTTTGAAAAAAACTAAAAACCGTACTTCGAATCCCATAATTTTAGATTGTTTTTAAGTTTTGCTTAATAAGTACTTATCCCTTGGGAATAAAATATTTATGGGACCACTTCAGGACTATTGTTAAAAAAATCAGTAGCGAAAGAATTTTTAAATCGGTTCATAATTAACGGAGAAATCGACATTCATTCATAGCATACTTAAATAATAATATGGCGTTTTAAAAAACGATAAACCCACTTCAAATTCCCTTAATTTTGCACTTATTCTATGTTTTGCGGGATAAATACTAATCCCCTGGGGATAAAAATTGTATGGGTAATATCCCTTCGGGATCATTTTCGATACAATAAGTGAAAGATTTTTCAAAATGGCGGAGATATCGCGTAACATACATACAAAAAAACTCCTCTTTTGAAGTCGGTTAAAAACATACGTACATCCGAACATAGAAACTCCTCCTTTTTTTCGAAGTCGTTCGAAAGTTAAAGCTTGTATTAATAATATCAAGCGAACTTCTCAAGCACGGCACAGCGGAAAAAGCATTACTTTTTTCGCGAAAAAGACGCACGAAAATGTAGAGAAAAGCGGATAATATCCGCTTTTCTCTACATTTTACAACACATTATACAACAATTATTGTCAAAACTGTATAATATACAGTTTTGACAATAATTGTTCTTTGAAATGATTTCTTTTGAAAACTGTCAAAGTATAGAAAAATATCCTTGCTCGGAATGTTGCCTATTCCTTTTCCAAATATAAGATAGAAAGTAAGTTATTGCAGGCGTATAGGAATCCGAGAGGAAAAACTCTATGGAATTTCATTTCTCACTCGTTTTCGCGGGAGAGAAAACTGTAAGGAAATCCATTTCTAACGTGTTATTTTTTTTTAATTTCCAAATGATCGGCTGGTAGCTATGGTTATTTTCATAATAGGTCAAACGACAAAAAGTTTTTACTCCAAGTCCGTTTGCCTCTTCCGTATTCCGAACAATATTTTGAAAAAAGAACCCAAGTGATAAAGGCTGGCACGGGAAGTTCTTCTAATTTTGAATTTGGTGTAGGCAATTTTATTAATTCTACAGAATGTCGTCGAGTGATAGTGAAAGTTTTATGACACCGCCAGAAATAAAATATTTATTCTGCTTTTTATTTTCCTCGAAGGTGTAGTATAAAGCACTATGTATCGCTTTATACTACACCTCGGCAGAAAGTGCGATTCCTACCTCGTGTGTTTTCAAATGACACACTCGATAGGAATCAGGCACGTTCTCGCCTAGGTGAACAATGTACTATTTAGGATTAAATATCTTACTGTATCTTACGAATAACATATCTTACTTTTTTCTTTAGAATTAGAAGGTACAGACGGCCTCTTTCACTTTATCTGACTACTAGTATGCCCAAGCTTTACTTAATTTGGTTCTTGATGAGGCTGTGTGAATATAGCATTTTCTATTTATGTATTGAAACTTTTTCTCTAAACTAGAAACAGTTTCGTAGAAACTCTTTAGTCTACGTAGTCAAAAAAAAATCTAACGATAGCAATGAAATTTACATTGTTTTAGTTGTGGTGTAAATATAGCCAAACGGTATTGAGAGAAATTTACCTTCAATCTCAAATAATAAATATCAGATATTTTGAAAGGGGCGCAGACTTCATCCCCCAGCCATCTACCTCACCCAACAGCGACTACAAAAGACCTGTCCGTCTGTCTGTCCGGACAATGCACCCCTTGCACCCCCCCTCTCCTGCAACCCTGCACCCCGCGGCCACGGTACGATTAAACACTACATCTGTATTACAGCCACAACATAAATAGTATTTGGGTACCAAAATATTGTCCTTTTTGTTTTTTTAAAGGTGGTCTCTCACTGGGAACATATTTGTCAGCTATTATAATATATTTTTTATATGTATACATCTATGATAATACAAATGTTCTAATTCTAGGATTTTGAGGTCGTCCTAAGCGCCAGACTCTCAAATTACTAAATAAATCACATCGCATTAATAATGCGAAAATTTTGATGTATGTTTATAAATTTTTCACGCCAAAATTACTGAACGGATCGGGATGAACTTTTGCTTAGATGTAGGTCTAAATTTATAAGACATACTTTCTATCCCATAAATTAATAGAAATAACCTTTGCACGTTTTCATAGAAATAACGCATGCGAAGACGCGGAGAGAAACTAGTTCTGAAATATATAACATTATTAGTTACATTAGAATAGGTACATTACTATAATAGTAAACTCCCAAATTCATCATCATCATATCAGCCCATACACGTCCACCGCTGGACATAGGCCTCCCCCATATGACAAATAGCGGTCCTGTCAAATAACTTCCAAATCTTGGTCCCTAATAACATTATTTGGTAAAAGATTGAAATTGAGTTTCCTATAAGTACCCAAATATTATGTGAAATCAATAAGTTATTTAATAATGTTATTTAATATTGTTTTGTTAATTGTTTGAGCCGAGACGCGCTGACCCGAAACTTACGGGATTCAAACTTAACGTATTAATATGTGCGGCCTTAAGGGGAGGATACAGTCTACAGGGGGTTGCACAATTTAATCAGGAAAGCAAATAAGCACGGAGTATGTTATGTTACTTAGTGGCACCTGATACGTGAATAAGTGTTCTGCTATGTTTCATGAAAAGCGGTGAATCCGTTGCTGTGAAATTTCAAAGGAAAATCAAAAGTATTCAAGGTATTCCAATCTTGAAATTAGCTTGTAATTTAATCATTTTAAATTTAATGGTCATTAATAAAGATTTTTTTCGAAAGGATTATAATGCTGTTGATCGCAGGATGACCATGACAGCGTTACCGGACTTTTGGCGGGCGCAGAGGGCACCTCGCCGGTAAAGTTAGGGCGACACGGACAAGGGCCACCGCTTATGTGCGAGCCTCGGCTTGGGCTGTCGCCAGATACTATCGGTTGCCGTCACCTCCGGGTTAGCGGCGGTGATTGGGTCAACGGGGTCACCGAGAACGTGTCTCAGTCTACGGAGGAGAGACATAGATGAAGAAAGTTATACCTAGGTAATTTATTGTTTTTAATAACGCGTTTTCTAATTGGTGGAAAATATACCCATGGATATTATTTAGAAGAACGCAAAAAAGGTTTAACATAAAATAATTTCGGTAACATCGCAGTTCTTGAATGTAGCAATACCTCCCCTTAACCAAAACCTTCTCAGCCCTAATTAAGAACACATGACGTTTGTTTCTCTAAATCACAGCCGTCCCACTCACACCCGTACAATACACAAACCAGAGCGAGACAGAACACAACACGCTGTAGCAGTGACGTAATTGACTTCACTTCATTAAGAATCATTTCTAACTTAGTTCTGGGATGCTAGTTGCAGCTCGCGGTTTCGCCTGCTTGCTTGGAACAATGGAATATTCAAAGTAGAATGAAATTAGACACATGTGGGAGCCATGTATGGTTGCCGTACGTACAGTGAGACACGTACGAAACCGTTGGCAGTAGCTAGTTTTAATTTAAGGACCCGACAGTGTCCCACAATCTAATTCGAGCTGAAATTGCGTAATACCAAAAATTATAAAAACGTTTTTTTCATAAAGTTTTGTTATTCTGTACAATATAAACGGTGTTCCTTATCAAATAAAACGAGAGAAATCTTCGTTTTTAATACGAAACAAATAGGATTAAAACATGACTATTTTAACGTAAAAATATGCAAAATGCGATGGGCTTACATTTAAGTTTATGTAAAAAAAAAATTACTTACGAACCTCGGTAAATACGATTCAAATACAAAAAAAAAGAATAATATATGTAGTGGAAATGTGCTCGAATTTTAAATAATTTTGGTAGTACATACGTTTGTATGGGCAATTCACTATCCGCTACGCGCGACAGTCTCAGCCGAGTTCAGAAAGAAACAAGCGACGCGACGCAACGCTCACTAATATTAAAAAAAGCAAATACTTACTAATATTATAAATGTGAAAGTAACTCTGTCTGTCTGTCTGTCACGTTTTGACGCCAAAACTACTGAACCAATTTAAATGAAATTTGGTACACTTTAGAGCCTGAGAAAGGACATAGGGTCTTTATATTCTTAAGAAGATGAAGAAGACGATTCTTCTAGAAGACGTCTCGTGGAGAGACGAAAACTACTACTACTTGTTGACAACTTACTTTGATGAATACTAACTATCAGAGTGGGATATACGCGGTATTGTTAAAGATAAAGATCAAGATTTTTTATTTGCCAAAACATGTGTAAAAGTAAATACAATTTGTGAATGTGAATAAATACAAGTTGAGCTATCTTTAGATTGTTTGCAACAGTCTGCAGTTGGCTCAATTGTTTCAATTGTAAATACTAGTTTAATTTCTTTATATTATTTGATTGTTATTTTCTTTGACAATAAAATTTGTGAAACAACATGCTTGACCGTAGTCGGTATGCAAATATTTGAGAGAGAGTGGCTAAATGCTCTAAGGAGAGTGGCATGCAATCACTTAATATTTACTAAAGTTTAGTTTATCATTCGAAAAATCGACAATATTATAATAACACTTACAAATTAATAACTTTTTCTATTTCTGTCTAAATTGTTGGACATTTAGTTCTTTTAGCTGTTTAGGTAATTTTTGATAAATTTTAAGAGCCATACTAACAACACTTTTCCGCATTACTGCTGTGCTAGCTGCCCTAGCTGGATGTGTTCTAAGCCTATTATTATCTCGTCTATTTCTGCATATGCAGTTTAGTATTTAGTATACAACACTTACTAAATACTTTTTCGTTCTAAATAATCATTTAGTTTAAAGTTTGACCTTGTCTTTGTGGTTATGTTCTCATGTCTAAAATTAAAACAAAAAGTTAAATAGATTTAGAATAATTTAGACTTTAAATAAATAAACGTCATTTGATGTGTATTTGCCGCTTCCAATAAGATTAATCGCCATTTTTGTCCGCCTTCAGCAGTTTTCCCTCAGTCATCCGCTAGACATTTATTTGCAATCATCATCATCATATCAGCCCATACACGTCCACTGCTGGACATAGGCCTCCCACATATGACGCCACAAATAACGGTCCCGAGCCGCCTCCATCCATCGATTCATACATTGGTTTAATTTAATCTCACCACATCGCCGTAGCTCGTAGAATCCAATGAGTGCGGTACTGGGTAACTGGGTAGTCGGTCGTAGACCCACTTCTTGGTGCTGAAACAACGTTCAATTTCATTAGGATGTGGCTAGTCTAACCTGACAAGGTGAGGGCACGACCTTGGAAATTTATTTCGGGATGAGACTTCGTGTAATACTTGTACTTCTTTATGGTGTTCTGTTCACCTCTTGCAATGGTAACGCGTAAGGCTCTATCGATTTCGAGAAAATTACATTTAAATATTAAAACCCAGCTTAAACTTGGGATTCGAACCCCAAGCGCCCATGTAGTACGCAGACACGTTACCGACTAGGCTGTTTCCCCGCTGGCACTCGACACACCTCACTAGTAAATAAGCTGAGTTTAAATTTATAAATGTCATTTTCTCCGAATTACACCAAGTCTCATCTCAAAACAAATAGCTAAGGTCGTGCCCTCCCCTTGCGAGACTAGCCAAGCCGCAGGACGTTTAAAGTGCAGAAGTGTGTGCGCAATCACACAGGTTTTTCTTTATTTCCTCACTCTCATAAACCGATAGGACGGCGGCGGCAGACCGACACGATCAGTGAGAGGTCAAATAGGTCATACATGAAAAAAAAAACTCGATTTTTCAGTAGCAGTCAGGAGTCAGCAAATTCGTACATGCCCTTCTCTGTGCCTCTATTTAAAAATATAAAAGCAAATCATTTTCCCCCTTATTCATAATGGTCTGCTAACTTAAAACAGCTGCTAAGCAGTGTTACTTCTCACTCTGACTTATGTCAATAGAAGAAGACAGAGTGAGAATTAGCAATGCTTTAAGTTAGCCGACTATTATGAATAAAGGGGTTTGTCTTTATAAAATTGCTAAAAGACCGAGAGTCCGCCGAAGGCGGTCCATAAAATTAATATTATAAAACACAAAAAAACTTAAAATGACTATGAATAATTTAATTTAATTCCATGATACAAGACACACATTATGTATATTCATGTATATTCTAAAATGTCTTATCAATTTAATAAATTTTTTGTCTTTTTTTTACTCTATGAGTGTGATATGGAATAAAGCTCTTTTTTATGTTAGTCATCGTCTTCTCCGTCTATGACGTCTACAGGTACACCGTTTGTACATGAACCCATGCAGCCGAACCATACTAGACTGCAAATCATCAAATACCGGCTTTTCGACATCCGCATTTTCCAGTGCAACCACTTTTGGAGCGACAAAAAATTGAAGTCGGCGCGAAGCGTCAGGAGCTGGAGGATCAGTCGTGGTAATTGGTTTGAGGGTGTACCCGATGTGCTGAGTCAGCCCCCCAAGGTATTATTACGTTAAACAATAATACGATGAATTTTCAAAAATCCCTTGGCCAGTTTATCATACCTATTATAAGCTTTTAATGCCTTTGTAATGGTTTTATTTTGTATAGTTTTGAAAGAGATGCGAAGTTGCACTTTGTGGCCACCAACCTCGGTATTCGCATCTCCTCATAAGCCATACAATATAAAACACAAACGGACCAAGTGATTTTTGTTTTTATTTAACGACTATTTACGATAAAATAAGTGGAGCTGATTTGGGTCGGGGTAGCCCCTTAATATGATCGTACAGATGATAGGTCCCTGGTGACAGGTAAGGTGTCGTGAGCCAGGACTAACATCAGTTGGTGCTTCTTGTCGGGTCCGTTCCACTGCAGGTCGGCCGGCACCTCGATCTTACGCTTCAGACGATCGCTCTCCAAATCATCTGGAAATAATATTTAATTAGGATTGTATGTAATACTCTAAGCCTTGACCTGAATAACCCTGTAATAACCGTTACGCACTGTCGACATGTCGCCTGCGACTCTATCCCTCGGCGACCAAAACATAGGCCGAGTGACCCGGTCGACTGGCGACCAAGAGCATACCTATGTATTTTAAACTGCGGTAAGTTGCAGTAGCCGTCGACCAAGTTGCCGGCGATTTTTTTACAGTGCGTAATGGTACGTAGTCGTTTATGGGATAAAAAGTAGCATATGCTTTATTCCAGGCCTACCTACATCTATGACAAATTTCAGGTTTGAGTGAATGAAAAAGTATAAAACATCCATTCATTCACACATTTAAATATCAGTGGGATATGCCCTTATTATGCCAATGCATATGCCTTGAATGCCTATTGTAGTTGCTGTGCGGAAGCGGTGTTGTATATGCTATGTCCAAGATGCGCATCGAGACTATTATATACCTATGTATTTATTCATAAATCATGTACATCCTATTTTTATTGATAGCGTACCTATATGCCAGCTAAATTGGATGTACAATTTTTTTATCAAATCATCATATCAGCCCATACACGTCCACTGATGGACATAGGCCTCCCCCATACGACGCCACGAATAGCGGTCCTGAGCCGCCTCCATCCATTGACTCCCTGCGACCGCTACGATGTCGTCGGTCCATCGAGTGGATGGTCTCCCATGTAGGGGGGTATTTGCCATAATCACCACGCTTGGCAGGCGGATTGGTCGGCTCTTAAGACATCCACGGGTTGAGTTGCAGGGGTCGATATTCGTACGCGTATATCAAATCGCCCATACTTAACCTAAAATACACTCCCTTGCTTATGTTAATACGCAATTAGCTGACCCGTGCGCACTTCGTAGGGCGGTAAACATTCTTAAAAGCTTTTATTCAGCTTGCGATGTACATTTTGCCACAAAGTAAATTCGTCACATTTTTGTAAACTCCATACATTGAATTGAAAGTAAATGAGAATGAAATGAAGCACTTTGATATCTATCTATACTTATAATAAAACTGTAACAGGTCCAATTCTGTATACTGAAGATATTTTGAAAATTTTTTTTGGAGGGCACTCTATTATCGATACTGATGACAAAAATGATTTTTTTTCCATCATGTCTGTCTGTCTGTCTGTATCTTGGCCGCGCATAACTCCGAAACTACTGAACGTATTGAAATGAAACTTGGCAGGATTTGAGTTTATACTACAAGGAAGGACATAGGATACTTTTTATCCCGGATTTCAATAGAGTTCCCTTGGGAGAGGGGATGAAAGTAAAATTTGTTGGCTGAGCATAGCGCCGAAACTACTGAATGTATTCAAATGAAACTTGGCAGGATTTGAGTTCATACTATGAGAAAGGACATAGGATATTTTTCATCCCGGATTTCAATAGGATTCCCTTGGGATAGGGGATGAAAGTAAAATTTCTTGGCTGCGCATAGCGCCGAAACTACTGAACGTATTGAAATGAAACTTGGCAGGATTTGAGTTCATATTACGAGAAAGGGCATAAAATATTTTTTATCCCAAAATTCATTAGATTTCCCATAGGAGAGAGGATGGAAGTGAAATTACTCGGCCTCGCATAGCGCCGAAACTACTCAATGAATTCAAATGAAACTCAGCATAAATTGAGTTCATACTACAAGAAAGGCCAGAAAATACTTTTTATCCTGGAATTCAGAAGGATTTCCGTGGGAGAGAGGATGGAAGTGAAATTTTGGGCAGCGCATGGCGCCGAAACTAATGAATGTATTGAAATGAACTTGGCACAATTTGAGTTCATACTACAAAGAAGGTTAAAGAATACTTTTTATACCGAAATTCAGTAGGGTTCTCTTGGGAGAGATTATTTTAGAAAATTTCATGGCTGCAAATAGCGCCGTAAATCCTCAATGAGTTAAATTAAACTTGGTACCAAGGACTCTTTTCGGCCACCGTGTTAATCAGCGCAAATGGATTTCGGTACAGGTTAATTTAACGAAAAACTTTCTATAGTTATTTAAACGGTTCTGTATTTCGGCTACCGAAGTCGGACAATCGGACCCACCGCAGTGGGGCCCCCACATTGCCCCGCAGTGGGACCTCAGTAGCCTCCACAGTGAGGCCAGTGGGGCCCCGGAAGTGGGGGCCGCCGGCAGATGGCCCCCGCAGTGGGCCTCCACATTACCCCGCAGTGGTACCCACTCAGTAGCCCCCCACAGTGAGGGGCACCGGCAGTGAGAGATAAATTTGCCATGATTTAAGTTCATACTACGAGGAAGGTCATGTTATACTTTTTATCCTGGAATTCGTTAAGGTTCCCTTGGGAGTGGGGATGGAAGTGACATTTCACGGCCTCAAATAGCGCAAAAACTACTGAATGGATTCGAATGAAACTTAGCATGATTTGAGTTCATACTACGAGGAAGGAGATAAAATAAGAGTCCATTTTAGAACTGGACAATAGATGTGTAGTGCCCTATTCTCCAGTAGGTACTATCAAAAGCTTTTGAAGCCCATAATATAATCTAGGTATCTAGGTAGGCATATATACAATAAGTATATAATATAAAATAAGTGAGGTTTGTGAGGTTGTAGGGGGTAATCTCTGAATTTACTGAGCCGATTTTAAAAATTCTTTTACCTATTGAAAACCACGTTATTTGTGAGTGTTATAGGCTATATACATACATATTAACAACCAAAAATACTTACCACCCAACAAAGTGGGCACGGGTCAGCTAGTTTGATAATAAATATAAATTATATAAGGGACAAAAAAATTTTGTGAATAGAATATCAATAACACCTTATTTCTTATTTGATAATAATAACTATGTTTATAGTATAAAATTTAACTTGTCTAAGTGCTTATTTTGTAAGCCTAAAGAAATAAAGTTATTGATTCTGATTCTGATTGCTTACAATTACCTATATTTTAAACTCGACGCCAAGCAAGTGCGTTTTAGTTTTTGTATCGTGATTTGTTTAAAAATTTCACATCGACTTCGGCTGGTGTATTGTTGTCACATGGTGGTGTAACTCGGGGAGGCTTCACAATCTCTTACCGGATGTCCCAAACAAAGTCAACTTGTTCCTTAGACACGGAATGCTCTTGCAGACGAGCACAAACGCGAGGAACAAGCACAAGATGAAGATGAACGCCACGCAGCAGTAACAAATGCAGTCGTTGCGGCACATCTTCTTCAGGCTGCTTCAGACAGACGAAAGAAATAACTAGTTATTCACATCAAATACATTTTATCAGTTAGGTACTAGATTCTACCTGCGCGTGCGCACGCCTTTATCGGTATTATAAATCCATACTTATATTATAAATTCGAAATTAACTCTGTCTGACTGTTTCCTTTTCACGCCTAAACGGCTGAACGAATCTTAAAGAAATTTGGCAGGGAGGTAAATGATATACCGGGGATGGGGTCATACTGCGATCCCAACTCGGCATGCCCATCGTTGGGATTATGCCAATGCCCTAAAGGTTCATCGTTTCATGTTAGCGCGAGATTCTTTATAAAT